>CM060195.1:54928474-55314673 GCA_030549335.1 Pontederia crassipes | reverse complement strand
AAACATCTCCTCACGAAATGGATAAGCGCTTGTGGGCTGAAACAATAACTGGGCCGTCTTTAAATTAGGCTTTTAATATTCAAACCCATAATATTTAAGAGTTCTAACCATCTGACTGCACCCGACACCTCGAACACGGGGACACTCCTCCGCAGTTGCAGATCTCTTTTTATATATGTTGTTATCAACTAATCAACTGCACCCACTATAATTACTCTTTTTCTGGTGGGACATGTATATTACTTGTGGGTTGTCTGTCGTTCATAAGTATTGGCTGCCCATGTATTTGTTGCAAGAACTTATTAATAAATTAATTCGCACGTATAATTACTAAAGCATGTGTGCATGCATGCAATAACAATAAGTAACTAATTATAATGACAGTTAAATAACTAACTGATGGATTAACAAACATATTATTATGATATATAGAACTAATGTCGCATCACAAAATCATGCAACAAAGTGGTAGTAGTACGTAGTTCGACCATGAGAGGATTTAAAGTGAAACAAACTAGGAGTTAGTGCATCGCACCTAATAATATATAGAGACTAATTAACCATAAACACGTGGACCTAATAATAACTGTGAGCATACTATTACTACGTAGACATATATGAGATGATTCAAATGTCGTGGATGCTCTTCCGTTTGCTTCGGGTGTTGTCGTTGGCCTGCTGCTTCTCTCGGAGTGCATACTTTTGCATATGGCTGGAGACCTGCTTCGGCGTCTTGGATCCAATCACGTTCGAGATTGCTCTGTGGTCGCTCCTCCCATACTTCTTCATGCCCTCCAGAAACTTGCTATTAATTACATATACACATAGCAAATTAATCAATTAGTTAGTTAGTCATTAATAATAGGAATAACGCACAGCATATGCATGCATGCATATCGTACTTTTTAAGATTCCTTGTAATATGTACTTCCTGAAACAAAGTAAAAGAAGAAGAAGTAGAAGTATAAAGAAAGACATGCCTGTGCTCCTGTGGTGTCCATCGCTTTGGGGGTTTTGGCGGTGCGAGTCGTGGCGGCGTTATTGGTGCAGAAGCAGCAGCAGCAACTTCATGTTGAATAGTTGGAGGAGGGACGAGTGGCGGTGGCACCATCATTGTTGACGCATCAGCAGCAGCAACATCAGCAGCTTCTTGATCATGTTGGATAGTTGGAGGGGGATGAGGGACGGCGTCGTCCTTCTCCTGCTGCTCCCGAAGGATTTGCTCAATAAGCGAATCCAAATCATCAGAACCAAAGTCCTCACTTAAATCCATGACCACGAGATCTTCTTGATCATGTTGGATAGTTGGAAGGGGCTGAGGGATGGCATCGTCGTTCTGCTCCTGCTCCCGAAGGATTTGCTCAATAAGCGAACCAAAGTCATCACCTAAATCCATGACCACGAGATCAGAGTAGGAGGAGGAGGAGGAGGAGGAGGAGGAGGAGGGGTCGATGATGAATAGTAGTACACGCATTATGCACATATTTATAATTCGGATGGTTTCCTAATGAGGAAATTCATTCGATTTTCATTATTCATCTTCTCGTTTTTAAATATTGATTTGTAATCATTTACATGGAACTTTTTTAAAAAATTAAAAGTCCTGTAAATCCGTGTTTTTTTCCTTTTTTAGTAATAATGATTATTCCACGCAGCAAATATTATATATATTATGTATTTTGTCTTTGTGCTCAAGGTCCTTTTTTCCCCTTATTTGTTAATAATTATGAATTTTCAATGGATAAGATGGAAGGCCGGTATTAGAATATGCCGTTCTTCTATATATTAAATTAAGTTAAGTTAAATTAAATTAAATCAACGATGGAAAGTAGAGACAGAATCCGCAATTAATTAGATATTTCTTGCCGATGTAGTTAACGATGGTGAATTCTTCGTGACAGATTTAGTTTTTCTTAATTAGGAAAATATACGAGCAAAATATCTTCTTAGGAACTGGATAAATGAGACTTGGGCCTCTAAGCATAACTGAGCCGTCTTTAGCTCTCTCATTTTTTTGGGTCTCTCGTGTTGAAAAGTCAGGCCCATTATATAATATTAGATATTTTGTTATTTATATTTTATATATTTTCAGGGCTAGTAAGAGTTTTCCCCATAGTACACGACAAAGATTTCTTTCTAGGCTGTAGGAGATTAATGCTAACTAATATTATTATAATGATATAACACGGTCCACCGTTGGCTTTTGCATGAGGTTGATTTGGGACATGTTGAGTTTTGACGAGTATTCAGATTTCAGAAGTAGCTTGTCCTAAGTTTACTACATTCGGCATCTTATATTTGTTGGTGGGATCGAATTAAATTATGCATAATATTTCAAAACTGATGTTAAATCTTATATTTGAATAAACATTAAAGTGCATGCACTAGCTAGCCTCGTATTTGTTTCAGATGAACGATTTTTTTTAAAAAAAAATTACGTTTTAATTAATTTGTTTCCCGTGAGTATGTTTCCACATTTTGAAAATATATTACATGGGATATATGCATAACATATAATTTTAACAGCTTCCGAGCCTTCATTAGTTAAGGAAAATATTTGTCGGATGGTCGGATGGTCTTTGTAATTTGACGTTGCCGCCGAGCATGACCATCTCCGCCGATCTCGTGACCCGCCACCGCCGAGCTCGACCATCTTCGCCGAATTCACGACCCGCCGCCGCTGAGCACGACCATCTCCGCCGAGCTCGCGACCCGTCACTGTCGAGCACGACCATCTCTGCCGAGCTCGCGACCCGTCACTGTCGAGCACGACCATCTCCGCCGATCTCGCAACCCGCCGCCACCTATCTCGATCACCGACGCGAGAAGATCACGCACCGCCGCTGCCGAGCTCGACCACCTCCGCCGATCTCGCGACCCACCGCCGCCGAACACGACCACCCTCGCCTATCTCGCGCACCTCCGTCGCCAATCTCGCGCACCACCGTCTCCTCTCTCGCGCACCTCCGAGTTTCGCTGCGATGCCTAGCCCCGCTGCCGCCGAGCCCACACTGCCGCCACAGAGCTCGCCCGCCACTACCAGACACTTTAATCATTATGTAATTACATTGCAGTGTTAATCACACTGTAATGGACCTTATAATTAGTGTTAATCACTCTATAATTAGTTATTCGGTAATATTTTATATTTAATTATTAATCCATATTTAATCCATGTGTAAATATTCTAACCATGCCGGAATTATTAGCTAATAATTTTCCTCCTTATGTCGCCGTCAAGCCCCGCCCGTCTCTCTATCGTCGTTGAGATTCATCTCGCCACATTGCTATCGAGCCTCGTCTGCCTCTCTTACGCCGCGGAGATTCATTGCAAGTGCCGTTTTGAGGAAGAAATTTTAGATGTGTTTGCAACACTCCTGTTAACAAATCTATTACATAATTGAAAAAAAGATTCTTACACATAAAAAAAGTTCTTACACAAAGTCGTCATTATATCGCACATCAAATTACAACTCAAAAAAATTTGTTAGCTAATCATATCGTACATGGTATTATAACTAAAAATTACAATCAATGTACATGTTACAACTCCAAATTGTAAAACAAATTAAAAAATTCAGTAATCTCGATTACAGTCTTCGATTACTTTGGTCTTCTCGAGATTACATGCCTGTGATCTAATGTAATCGGTGAGGGTTGTCGGGCCGCGGCCGCACAATCCTCACACGGCGGCTGTGAGTGGGCGAGGCGGAGGTCGCGGCGAGTGTGCGAGGCAGTGGTGCGTGGGCCAGGCGGGGCTGTGGTTGCGTGTGGGTGAGGTGGAGGTCGCGGCGAGTGAGAAAGGCGACAGAGGCTGCGAGCGGGCGAGGCGGCGGTGGCGAGTGGGCGAGGCGACGGTGGCGAGTGGGCGAGGCGGCGACAGTTGCAAGTGGGCAAGGGGGAGTGGGCGAGGCGGAGGTCACGACGAGTGGGAGAGGCGACGACGGCTACGAGTGTGCGAGGCGGTGGTGGGAGTCGGCGGTAGTCAAGGTTGACAGGGTGTGGTAGCAGTCGGCGCACGGCGGTGGTGCGGGGTCACGGCGGATGTCGGCGAAGGAGCTCGATGGGGTCGCATAGGTCATCGCGGAGGTCGGGGGGTCGCGGCAGAGGTCGGCAGGGAGGTGGACGACGGTTGGATCTGGCCTCCTCATGGGCAGATCTGTCGTGGAGGAGGACGTCGCGAAGGTCGGCGATGGTTGGATCTGGCAGAGGTCGTCGGGGTGGCAGTGTCACGAATTTGCGCAGATCTGGTCGTAGCGCAGCGGTGTGCAGAGAGATGGGCCGTCGGCTGAGGAGCTCGGCGTGCGCGAAGACGTCGAGAGGGACGAGATCCGGCTTGGACAGGGGAGAGGTCGTCGCGAAGGCCGTCGGACTCGAGGGGGACGTCGGCGTGCAAAAAACGGATCGGGGCCGGCAATAGCAAAGGCGAGATCTCACGTCGATGTACGAATCCCAGCATCGGCGAGGAAGAAAGAGAAGACAAAAGAAGAAAAGGGTTAAGTTAGGGTCGGTAGGCGTAGGTTGAAGAAAAAAAGGAAAAAAATTGCGCTGATGTGAGCCGTTGAGATCGAATCGGACGGTGACGATCGGAATCATGATTTGAATCCTTGATGAAAAAATAAACGGTCGTGATCTTAATAGCATGATGCTCCCAACTCAAGTTAGTAGCATATGAATTAAATCCTTTGACTAAAGCTATAAATCACTTATAAATTAGTATACGACATAGATTAGTTGGATAATAATAGATTTAGATTTTTACCTGATCACTATAACAAAAAAAAAGAGATTGATGGAGGAGGTAATCAGATAAAAGCATACAGCAGTAAAATGTACCCAAAAAAAGATCATATCTTTGAATGAACGTTAAAAATGTATGTACTTACAACGGAGGAAAAAATTAAAATGCATATACTACCTAGCTACATATTTTTATTTCAGATAAATTTTTCTTCAAATATATATTTTAACAATTTTGAAAAATATATTATATGTGATATATAAGTATAACATAATAATCTTGTATTTTAACAGCTTACGAGCCTTCATTAACAAATTAAAGAAGAAAAATGAACCGGATCTAATCATACTCAGTTTTACATTGAAAATCATAGTTATATCAATGTCCAAACATCCAGAATTCTCATCTACAAGAGTTGGAGTGATAAGCGGTTCCTCCTCGCTTAGCTTAAGCAAGATCTCGAGTTCAAATTTTATGAATGCAAAAAATTCTTATTGAAAGCCTCACTTGTCACTATCAGGTACGTGACCCGATACGACTTTATCGGTTGAATCATGTTAAGACATGATAAAATATCTCCTCACGAAGTGGATAAGCGCGTGTGAGGGGCCGTCTCTAAATTAGGCTTTTAATAGTCAAACTCATAATATTAAGAGTTCTAACCATCTGACTGCACCCCGACCCGACTGCGACTCTCTTTAGGACAGAGGACACTCCCCGGCAGTTGCAGATCTCTCTCTACTCTACTCTCTCTCTCTCCCCCCCCCCCCCCAATTAATTGATAGTTTCAGAGATTTATATATATTGTTATCAACTGCGTTAACACGTTTTCGTCTGCAATACATAACTAATCAACTGCACCCACTATAATTACTCTTTTCCGGTGCGACATGTATATTACTTATAGGTTGTCTGTCGTTCATAAGTATAAAGTATTGGCTGCCCATGTCTTTGTTGCAAGAACTTATTAATAAATTAATTCGCACGTATAATTACTAAAGAATGTGTGCATGCATGCAATAACAATAAGTAACTAATTATAATGACAGTTAAATAACTAACTGATGGATTAACAAACATATTATTATGATATATAGAACTAATGTCGCATCGCAAAATCATGCAACAAAGTGGTAGTAGTACGTAGTTCGACCATGAGAGGATTTAAAGTGAAACAAACTAGAAGTTAGTGCATGGCACCTAATAATATATAGAGACTAATTAACTATAAACACGTCGACCTAATAATAATTGTTAGCATACTACGTAGACATATATATTATGAGATCAAATGTCGTGGATGCTCTTCCGTTTGCTTCGGGTGTTGTCGTTGGCCTGCTGCTTCTCTCGGAGTGCATACTTTTGCATATGGCTGGAGACCTGCTTCGGCGTCTTGGATCCAATCACGTTCGAGATTGCTCTGTGGTCACTCCTCCCATACTTCTTCATGCCCTCCAGAAACTTGCTATTAATTACATATACACATAGCAAACTAATTAATCAGTAGTTAGTTATTAATAATAGGAATAACGCATAGCATATGCATGCATGCATATCGTACTTTTTAAGATTCCTTGTAATATGTACTTCTGAAACCAAGTAAAAGAAGAAGAAGAAGAAGAAGAAGAAGTATAAAGAAAGACATGCCTGTGCTCCTGTGGTGTCCATCGCTTTGGGGGTTTTGGCAGCGCGAGTCGTGGCGGCGTTATTGGTGGCGTAGCAGCAGCAGCAACAGCAACTTCATGTTGAGTAGTTGGAGGAGGGACGAGTGGCGGTGGCACCATCATTGTTGACGCAGCAGCAGCAGCATCAGCAGCTTCTTGATCATGTTGGATAGTTGGAGGGGGATGAGGGACGGAGTCGTCCTTCTCCTGTTGCTCCCGAAGGATTTGCTCAATAAGAGAAACAAAGTCATCACTTAAATCCATGACCACGAGATCTTCTTGATCATGTTGGATAGTTGGAGGGGGATGAGGGACGGCATCGTCGTTCTCCTGCTGCTCCCAAAGGTCATCACTTAAATCCATAAGCGAATCCAAAAAATCAAAACCAAAGTCATCACTTAAATCCATGACCACGAGATCTTCTTGATCGTGTTGGATAGTTGGAGGGGGATGAGGGACGGCATCGTCGTTCTCCCGAAGGATTTGCTCAATAAGCAAATCAAGATCATCAGAACCACTTAAATCCATGATCACGAGATCAGAGTAGAGGACAAGGACGAGGACGAGGAGGAGGCGGGGTCGATGATGAATAGTTGTACACGCATTATGCGTATATTTATAACTCGGATAGTTTCCTAATGAGGAAATTCATTCGATTTTCTTTATTCACCGTCTCGTTTTTAAATATCGATTTGTAATCAATTACATGAAACTTTTTTAAAAATTTTAACAGTTCTGTATGTCCGTGTTTTTTCCTTTTTTAGTAACAATGATTATTCCACGCAGCAAATATTATATATATTATGTATATTTTCTTTGTGCTCAAGGTCCTTTTTTCCCTTATTTGTTAATAATTATGAATTTTCAATGGATAAGATGGAAGGCCGGTATTAGAATATGCCGTTCTTCTATATATTAAATTAAATTAAGTAAACTTAAATTAAATCAACGATGGAAAGTAGAGACAGAATCCGCAATTAATTCGATATTTCTTTCAGATGTTTTAGTTTTTCTTAATTAGGAAAATTTACGAGCAAAATATCTTCTTAGGAACTGGATAAATGTTTCTTGGGCCTCCAAGCATAACTGGGCCGTCTTTACCTGCGTCGTGTTTTTGGATCTCTCGTGTTGAAAAATAGGGGAGAAGGTATTCGGGTCGGTTTTTAAATTTAAAAAAGTCATTCTAAAATTATTTTAAAAAAAATAAAAACCACTCTATAACGGATCAATTTTTTTTAATAATTTTTTCTTAGCCTTACTTTTATATAATTATATTTTAAATATATATAATAAATTAAAATTAATATAAAATATATATACTTTTTTTCAGTTCAATTTTTTGGGTTGGATAGATTTTTCGATTTGGACGGATTTTTTCTTACACCCCTATTGAAAAGTCATTAAATATTTTGTGATTTATACTTTATGTACTAGCTAGCCACATATTTATTTCAGTTGAATGATTTTTCAAAAGAAATTTACGTTTTAATTAATTTGTTTCCCGTGAGTACGTTTTAACATTTTGAAAATATATTACATGGGATATATGCATAACATATATAAAATATATATCATTAAATAAATTATACAATATGTGATCATTTCAGAGCAAACTAATACTCCTTAAGTCGTACATTTTACAAAAGAAATTTATTTTCGTTACAACTTATTTTGACAAAAAAAATAAACTCGACCAACTCTCTTGGCATCCTAACAAAATGACACGAGAATAACAACTCCCATCAATACCATTACATCGAAAGAGTTATCCCTGCTAAGATTATGAGCTCGCTCAATCCAAGAAGCTATACTGATCTGAAAAATATTAGAAACAATATTATGAGCAAAAATAGTTCAGTAAGTTGATAACTCATAGCTTATGTGTTACCAACTAATCAATTCGTAGTAACATAGAAAAGCACGCAATAATTATAATAGCAAAATAGACATTTTCATATATTTGATAATTACGTATATAACATACTAATAAGAAACATCACACTCAACTTGCAGTCAATATAATATAAATCATATCAAATATATGTATGCAAATGCAACACTCTCATATGAATGCACGGATCACCGACTAGCCAGTGGTCGATAGATGGACTCTAGAGGTGGCTCCCATCGGGATCAGCGATGTAGCACTTAGCTCAATTATACCTCATCACTTTCGAGGAACAAATCATATAACGATAGGTGGACTTTAGAGGTGGCCCCTACGAATTCTAGAGGTGACCCCCATCGCGACTACTCACGATGTGGCACATAGCTCCGCATGGCACGTAGCTCCAGCCTATCTCATTCCATTATTGGGGAACAAAATGATGGATTGGACTTTAGAAGTGACTCCCATCGTGATCAGTGATGTAGCACTTAGCTCCAACCATCATACATACAATGCAGGCAGATGTAGATGCATGATTCATCATATAACAATTGTGTCTCGATATCAGAAGATGAACCATATCAAATATCATTTCAATCGGAACAAGATTGTACTTATCGTAGTCCATTCATATCATATCACATATGTTTTTCAAATGTGCAATCATACAATTATTCGAATATACTTTTCATAATTGCATTCCTGAAAATCAATTCATAACATATCCAAAACATATTCAATACATATAATAGTCAATGTCCCACCGAATTCAGGAGAGGTGAATACATAGAGTAGGAGAAACCAACTTATCAATAAGAGCTACCAAAAGGTTTTTCCTTTCCTTTTTCATTACTTTACTCTTGTACTCCTATACAATAATAATAAGAAACATATCACTTCTATGCTTTGAACAGAAGCCTATCACACATGAAACACAATTAATTGAAAATAGTATATAAACCTTAAACATTTACTCTTTTAACTATTAAACATAAGGATTGACCTAATATTATGATAGATTGTACACATAGTAAAGAAAAATCCATATCTTCTGGTATACATAATCAAAAGACATCATTCCAATTTTCTTTACTTTTATATTACATAGACATTAATCTGTAAAAGTTTCATATCCTATTTCATTACGGGTTTGCTCTCATGAAAATCAACATTCAGCCTAGCTTTTATGTTAATTCTATGTTCTGACAAGCTGAGTAACCTTAGTTTTATGATTTATATAAAACAATAAACATTCCCTATTCTGGTACTTTTAATTTTCCAAAATATTAGACATCCTAGGATATAACTCGTAAAATTATTTGAATTTATAACTATTTGTACTTAGAAACATTAAATTTAACCAATATTAACATAATTTGTCCTAAGCTCCATCCTGACAAATTGAGTAAGGCTCGGTAAAATATTTATAACTTTTGCTACACATATTATTTTCTAGTGATTCCAATTTTAGATGAGACCTAACATTAATATCTATAACACCTTAAATTATCAAATAATTCCACGACATATTGGTTTTAATACATAATTTACAAATTCGGATAGCAATTTTGGAGGACAGAGTGATAGTACCTTAATCATGATGGCATAACTTTCGTTTCATAACTCCTATTAACATGATTCCACATCTCATGTAAACTAGACTCAGATATTATTATACATTTTAAATTTCATAATTTTTAAGGATGAATTGATATGAAAGAAAATCTTAGGAAGAACACCTTTAGTCTGATGTTAGAATCTTCACCTTTAATGATCTTCCTTCTCGAATTTCCTTCAACGTACATGAAAGGAGTCGTGGTCTGAAATTTTTTTGTTGTCTAGAGATAAGGATAAGACCATACGATTTTTTTCAGATTTTTATCACCTGAATAGGTCGGTTGAAAAAATAGTCTAAGCATGAGGTGACAAGCTGCTAGCTTGCATGTCAAGAGTTGAAATTCTTGTCCAATTAAAATTGTAACATTTAAAAATCATTAATTTCACCCCTAATTGATATTAATTAGTATAATATAATTCATGTAATTTAATCACATATTTATATATTAATTTTTGTTACACACATATATTTTCATATGCCACTTGACGACATTTGATTGGTCTACCAGATCTAAATCCAATCTTAACAAAACACATGCATAGTTAACCATAAGAGAATATGCTTTATCATGATAAGATTATTAATCATACTTTATTACTTTAGTTAAATTTTATAAATTCATATTATATCACTACGTGACATGACAACATATACTACACCACATATATTCAATTGATTATAGTCATATAATCTAGAATCCAATATGGATTAGATCATGGATATTACAAGGTCCTTCGCTGGTCGGAGTTCGTAGGAACTCGGTCCGGATCCGTCATTGTCGCGCTCGCCGAGCTCTGCAATCGAACAAATCTGACTCGGGTTGAAGATGACCCTGACCGAGTTCTACGTACCAAGAACAGTCGAACGCGATGGCAGCCCGGACTGGATGACGACCCGACCCGGCCCGGGTGTAACTCGAACCCGGCCCGGGTTTAACCTAATTTTTCCGAAGAGACGACTGATGAACTCGGCCCGAATTTTCCTCACTCAGCCTGAGTTCAGACATTGATTTAGTCACTTTTATGATGTTTAAATCCAGATCCTTGATTTATGTTCCTATTCCAGATCCTAATGATGCCTATGATTATGACGAAAATGTCATTGATTACTCTTCTTGATCTTGTCTTTTATCCTGATTTGAAGATCTTATCAAGATGTGATTTGTTTAATTTAAAATATGCAAGATAAAAGGCGTAAATCATTAAATGGAGAACTCTTTTATGATGGACTGATGACGACCAAGTTATGGGATGACTTCTGTCAGTTATGGGCTGACTACGATTAGTTATGGGCTAGCTTTGCCAGTTATGATGATGATGATGATGATGGACGAGTTGAGGCAGGCCTCCCCGTGGGTTGAAATATACCTCAAATAAGTCAAAGATGATAATAAGATGATGAAGAAGATTAGCACATATGAATAAAGAATTTTTTCTTATGATGATCAGCTTTCGCCAATTTTATGATGAATTATTATGACATTTTATTCATATGTCCTTTTACATGCTATCACATTCATAATATGATCATGATTCTTTTTCCTCTCATATGATGATGTTCTCATTATGATTAATGTTTAGTATCATGATCTTATGATGATATTTATCTTACTTCCATACTGAGTTGTAAAATTCATAGGGATGTTCTCCCCTGCTTGTTCTTAAATGCAGGCCAATGTTAGAATGATGAAGGTGGCCAAAGGTGACAGATCGAGCTCGTAGGTGACTGCACATGGTTATCGAGTCCTTTAGATGATGAATATTTTTTCCTTTCTTTTTATTACTTCATGTATTAGCTTTTCTTTGGATTCCTATGAAGTCATTTATCAGTCTTTCGCTTATCATGATGTTACTATCTTTTATTATTAATGATGATTAAGTCTTCCGCTTTTATAGATGTTGAGTTGATCGGTCAAAGTTTTTATTTTGGTCAATAAGATGTACACGTAAGGATGACTCGTAGCGTTCTCGAAACGTATTATGCCTGGGTGCGATGTGGGCGCGTTATAAATTCAATTACATATAATGTCTTTATCCTTTTTTATCACATCAATTGAGGCAAAAAAATTTCCGTGAACCTCCAAAAATAGACGTAAAGTTTCCTAATTATATGATGCCTTTAAAATTTTTAAGAGACACGCGAGATAAATTAGGCCCGTTAAGGATTGGCCCAAAATGTCGTGCATTAGACTTTCCTGGCCTTGATGTCACTGGCAGCATTTAAGGTCCATTATACTACTTCCAATTGGGCCCAAGCCGAAGGGGTTGTCCTTGATGTCACGTAAATTAGAATTGTTTTTGCTTAATTTAAGCCTTAATAATTTTTTTAATGTCCAAGGAGTAACATAATATGATTGCTATAAACTAGTGAAATGAGATATTAATTAACGTTATCATATATCGAACAGGAGGAATAAGGACTATGAAGTCCGCTCTGATTATTTCGATTTCAGAAGTCACCAATCACGTCGATACAAAAGATTTATTTGCTTATTTTGGACCAAAATTTATTAATTCTTTTGGTGCATTTCACTCCTATAAATGTGTAGAATACTTTCTTTTTTTTCTCATACAAAATTAATTAATTAAAAAATAATAAGAGGAACGAATAGATGATAAAACATCTCCTCACGAAATGGATAAGCGCTTGTGGGCTGAAACAATAACTGGGCCGTCTTTAAATTAGGCTTTTAATATTCAAACCCATAATATTTAAGAGTTCTAACCATCTGACTGCACCCGACACCTCGAACACGGGGACACTCCTCCGCAGTTGCAGATCTCTTTTTATATATGTTGTTATCAACTAATCAACTGCACCCACTATAATTACTCTTTTTCTGGTGGGACATGTATATTACTTGTGGGTTGTCTGTCGTTCATAAGTATTGGCTGCCCATGTATTTGTTGCAAGAACTTATTAATAAATTAATTCGCACGTATAATTACTAAAGCATGTGTGCATGCATGCAATAACAATAAGTAACTAATTATAATGACAGTTAAATAACTAACTGATGGATTAACAAACATATTATTATGATATATAGAACTAATGTCGCATCACAAAATCATGCAACAAAGTGGTAGTAGTACGTAGTTCGACCATGAGAGGATTTAAAGTGAAACAAACTAGGAGTTAGTGCATCGCACCTAATAATATATAGAGACTAATTAACCATAAACACGTGGACCTAATAATAACTGTGAGCATACTATTACTACGTAGACATATATGAGATGATTCAAATGTCGTGGATGCTCTTCCGTTTGCTTCGGGTGTTGTCGTTGGCCTGCTGCTTCTCTCGGAGTGCATACTTTTGCATATGGCTGGAGACCTGCTTCGGCGTCTTGGATCCAATCACGTTCGAGATTGCTCTGTGGTCGCTCCTCCCATACTTCTTCATGCCCTCCAGAAACTTCCTATTAATTACATATACACATAGCAAATTAATCAATTAGTTAGTTAGTCATTAATAATAGGAATAACGCACAGCATATGCATGCATGCATATCGTACTTTTTAAGATTCCTTGTAATATGTACTTCCTGAAACAAAGTAAAAGAAGAAGAAGTAGAAGTATAAAGAAAGACATGCCTGTGCTCCTGTGGTGCCCATCGCTTTGGGGGTTTTGGCGGTGCGAGTCGTGGCGGCGTTATTGGTGCAGAAGCAGCAGCAGCAACTTCATGTTGAATAGTTGGAGGAGGGACGAGTGGCGGTGGCACCATCATTGTTGACGCATCAGCAGCAGCAACATCAGCAGCTTCTTGATCATGTTGGATAGTTGGAGGGGGATGAGGGACGGCGTCGTCCTTCTCCTGCTGCTCCCGAAGGATTTGCTCAATAAGCGAATCCAAATCATCAGAACCAAAGTCCTCACTTAAATCCATGACCACGAGATCTTCTTGATCATGTTGGATAGTTGGAAGGGGCTGAGGGATGGCATCGTCGTTCTGCTCCTGCTCCCGAAGGATTTGCTCAATAAGCGAACCAAAGTCATCACCTAAATCCATGACCACGAGATCAGAGTAGGAGGAGGAGGAGGAGGAGGAGGAGGAGGGGTCGATGATGAATAGTAGTACACGCATTATGCACATATTTATAATTCGGATGGTTTCCTAATGAGGAAATTCATTCGATTTTCATTATTCATCTTCTCGTTTTTAAATATTGATTTGTAATCATTTACATGGAACTTTTTTAAAAAATTAAAAGTCCTGTAAATCCATGTTTTTTTCCTTTTTTAGTAATAATGATTATTCCACGCAGCAAATATTATATATATTATGTATTTTGTCTTTGTGCTCAAGGTCCTTTTTTCCCCTTATTTGTTAATAATTATGAATTTTCAATGGATAAGATGGAAGGCCGGTATTAGAATATGCCGTTCTTCTATATATTAAATTAAGTTAAGTTAAATTAAATTAAATCAACGATGGAAAGTAGAGACAGAATCCGCAATTAATTAGATATTTCTTGCCGATGTAGTTAACGATGGTGAATTCTTCGTGACAGATTTAGTTTTTCTTAATTAGGAAAATATACGAGCAAAATATCTTCTTAGGAACTGGATAAATGAGACTTGGGCCTCTAAGCATAACTGGGCCGTCTTTAGCTCTCTCATTTTTTTGGGTCTCTCGTGTTGAAAAGTCAGGCCCATTATATAATATTAGATATTTTGTTATTTATATTTTATATATTTTCAGGGCTAGTAAGAGTTTTCCCCATAGTACACGACAAAGATTTCTTTCTAGGCTGTAGGAGATTAATGCTAACTAATATTATTATAATGATATAACACGGTCCACCGTTGGCTTTTGCATGAGGTTGATTTGGGACATGTTGAGTTTTGACGAGTATTCAGATTTCAGAAGTAGCTTGTCCTAAGTTTACTACATTCGGCATCTTATATTTGTTGGTGGGATCGAATTAAATTATGCATAATATTTCAAAACTGATGTTAAATCTTATATTTGAATAAACATTAAAGTGCATGCACTAGCTAGCCTCGTATTTGTTTCAGATGAACGATTTTTTTTTAAAAAAATTACGTTTTAATTAATTTGTTTCCCGTGAGTATGTTTCCACATTTTGAAAATATATTACATGGGATATATGCATAACATATAATTTTAACAGCTTCCGAGCCTTCATTAGTTAAGGAAAATATTTGTCGGATGGTCGGATGGTCTTTGTAATTTGACGTTGCCGCCGAGCATGACCATCTCCGCCGATCTCGTGACCCGCCACCGCCGAGCTCGACCATCTTCGCCGAATTCACGACCCGCCGCCGCTGAGCACGACCATCTCCGCCGAGCTCGCGACCCGTCACTGTCGAGCACGACCATCTCTGCCGAGCTCGCGACCCGTCACTGTCGAGCACGACCATCTCCGCCGATCTCGCAACCCGCCGCCACCTATCTCGATCACCGACGCGAGAAGATCACGCACCGCCGCTGCCGAGCTCGACCACCTCCGCCGATCTCGCGACCCACCGCCGCCGAACACGACCACCCTCGCCTATCTCGCGCACCTCCGTCGCCAATCTCGCGCACCACCGTCTCCTCTCTCGCGCACCTCCGAGTTTCGCTGCGATGCCTAGCCCCGCTGCCGCCGAGCCCACACTGCCGCCACAGAGCTCGCCCGCCACTACCAGACACTTTAATCATTATGTAATTACATTGCAGTGTTAATCACACTGTAATGGACCTTATAATTAGTGTTAATCACTCTATAATTAGTTATTCGGTAATATTTTATATTTAATTATTAATCCATATTTAATCCATGTGTAAATATTCTAACCATGCCGGAATTATTAGCTAATAATTTTCCTCCTTATGTCGCCGTCAAGCCCCGCCCGTCTCTCTATCGTCGTTGAGATTCATCTCGCCACATTGCTATCGAGCCTCGTCTGCCTCTCTTACGCCGCGGAGATTCATTGCAAGTGCCGTTTTGAGGAAGAAATTTTAGATGTGTTTGCAACACTCCTGTTAACAAATCTATTACATAATTGAAAAAAAGATTCTTACACATAAAAAAAGTTCTTACACAAAGTCGTCATTATATCGCACATCAAATTACAACTCAAAAAAATTTGTTAGCTAATCATATCGTACATGGTATTATAACTAAAAATTACAATCAATGTACATGTTACAACTCCAAATTGTAAAACAAATTAAAAAATTCAGTAATCTCGATTACAGTCTTCGATTACTTTGGTCTTCTCGAGATTACATGCCTGTGATCTAATGTAATCGGTGAGGGTTGTCGGGCCGCGGCCGCACAATCCTCACACGGCGGCTGTGAGTGGGCGAGGCGGAGGTCGCGGCGAGTGTGCGAGGCAGTGGTGCGTGGGCCAGGCGGGGCTGTGGTTGCGTGTGGGTGAGGTGGAGGTCGCGGCGAGTGAGAAAGGCGACAGAGGCTGCGAGCGGGCGAGGCGGCGGTGGCGAGTGGGCGAGGCGACGGTGGCGAGTGGGCGAGGCGGCGACAGTTGCAAGTGGGCAAGGGGGAGTGGGCGAGGCGGAGGTCACGACGAGTGGGAGAGGCGACGACGGCTACGAGTGTGCGAGGCGGTGGTGGGAGTCGGCGGTAGTCAAGGTTGACAGGGTGTGGTAGCAGTCGGCGCACGGCGGTGGTGCGGGGTCACGGCGGATGTCGGCGAAGGAGCTCGATGGGGTCGCATAGGTCATCGCGGAGGTCGGGGGGTCGCGGCAGAGGTCGGCAGGGAGGTGGACGACGGTTGGATCTGGCCTCCTCATGGGCAGATCTGTCGTGGAGGAGGACGTCGCGAAGGTCGGCGATGGTTGGATCTGGCAGAGGTCGTCGGGGTGGCAGTGTCACGAATTTGCGCAGATCTGGTCGTAGCGCAGCGGTGTGCAGAGAGATGGGCCGTCGGCTGAGGAGCTCGGCGTGCGCGAAGACGTCGAGAGGGACGAGATCCGGCTTGGACAGGGGAGAGGTCGTCGCGAAGGCCGTCGGACTCGAGGGGGACGTCGGCGTGCAAAAAACGGATCGGGGCCGGCAATAGCAAAGGCGAGATCTCACGTCGATGTACGAATCCCAGCATCGGCGAGGAAGAAAGAGAAGACAAAAGAAGAAAAGGGTTAAGTTAGGGTCGGTAGGCGTAGGTTGAAGAAAAAAAGGAAAAAAATTGCGCTGATGTGTATCGAATCGGACGGTGACGATCGGAAGCATGATTTGAATCCTTGATGAAAAAATAAACGGTCGTGATCTTAATAGCATGATGCTCCCAACTCAAGTTAGTAGCATATGAATTAAATCCTTTGACTAAAGCTATAAATCACTTATAAATTAGTATACGACATAGATTAGTTGGATAATAATAGATTTAGATTTTTACCTGATCACTATAACAAAAAAAAAGAGATTGATGGAGGAGGTAATCAGATAAAAGCATACAGCAGTAAAATGTACCCAAAAAAAGATCATATCTTTGAATGAACGTTAAAAATGTATGTACTTACAACGGAGGAAAAAATTAAAATGCATATACTACCTAGCTACATATTTTTATTTCAGATAAATTTTTCTTCAAATATATATTTTAACAATTTTGAAAAATATATTATATGTGATATATAAGTATAACATAATAATCTTGTATTTTAACAGCTTACGAGCCTTCATTAACAAATTAAAGAATAAAAATGAACCGGATCTAATCATACTCAGTTTTACATTGAAAATCATAGTTATATCAATGTCCAAACATCCAGAATTCTCATCTACAAGAGTTGGAGTGATAAGCGGTTCCTCCTCGCTTAGCTTAAGCAAGATCTCGAGTTCAAATTTTATGAATGCAAAAAATTCTTATTGAAAGCCTCACTTGTCACTATCAGGTACGTGACCCGATACGACTTTATCGGTTGAATCATGTTAAGACATGATAAAATATCTCCTCACGAAGTGGATAAGCGCGTGTGAGGGGCCGTCTCTAAATTAGGCTTTTAATAGTCAAACTCATAATCTTAAGAGTTCTAACCATCTGACTGCACCCCGACCCGACTGCGACTCTCTTTAGGACAGAGGACACTCCCCGGCAGTTGCAGATCTCTCTCTACTCTACTCTCCCCCCCCCCCCCCCCCCCCCCCCCCAATTAATTGATAGTTTCAGAGATTTATATATATTGTTATCAACTGCGTTAACACGTTTTCGTCTGCAATACATAACTAATCAACTGCACCCACTATAATTACTCTTTTCCGGTGCGACATGTATATTACTTATAGGTTGTCTGTCGTTCATAAGTATAAAGTATTGGCTGCCCATGTCTTTGTTGCAAGAACTTATTAATAAATTAATTCGCACGTATAATTACTAAAGAATGTGTGCATGCATGCAATAACAATAAGTAACTAATTATAATGACAGTTAAATAACTAACTGATGGATTAACAAACATATTATTATGATATATAGAACTAATGTCGCATCGCAAAATCATGCAACAAAGTGGTAGTAGTACGTAGTTCGACCATGAGAGGATTTAAAGTGAAACAAACTAGAAGTTAGTGCATGGCACCTAATAATATATAGAGACTAATTAACTATAAACACGTCGACCTAATAATAATTGTTAGCATACTACGTAGACATATATATTATGAGATCAAATGTCGTGGATGCTCTTCCGTTTGCTTCGGGTGTTGTCGTTGGCCTGCTGCTTCTCTCGGAGTGCATACTTTTGCATATGGCTGGAGACCTGCTTCGGCGTCTTGGATCCAATCACGTTCGAGATTGCTCTGTGGTCACTCCTCCCATACTTCTTCATGCCCTCCAGAAACTTGCTATTAATTACATATACACATAGCAAACTAATTAATCAGTAGTTAGTTATTAATAATAGGAATAACGCATAGCATATGCATGCATGCATATCGTACTTTTTAAGATTCCTTGTAATATGTACTTCTGAAACCAAGTAAAAGAAGAAGAAGAAGAAGAAGAAGAAGAAGTATAAAGAAAGACATGCCTGTGCTCCTGTGGTGTCCATCGCTTTGGGGGTTTTGGCAGCGCGAGTCGTGGCGGCGTTATTGGTGGCGTAGCAGCAGCAGCAACAGCAACTTCATGTTGAGTAGTTGGAGGAGGGACGAGTGGCGGTGGCACCATCATTGTTGACGCAGCAGCAGCAGCATCAGCAGCTTCTTGATCATGTTGGATAGTTGGAGGGGGATGAGGGACGGCGTCGTCCTTCTCCTGTTGCTCCCGAAGGATTTGCTCAATAAGAGAAACAAAGTCATCACTTAAATCCATGACCACGAGATCTTCTTGATCATGTTGGATAGTTGGAGGGGGATGAGGGACGGCATCGTCGTTCTCCTGCTGCTCCCAAAGGTCATCACTTAAATCCATAAGCGAATCCAAAAAATCAAAACCAAAGTCATCACTTAAATCCATGACCACGAGATCTTCTTGATCGTGTTGGATAGTTGGAGGGGGATGAGGGACGGCATCGTCGTTCTCCCGAAGGATTTGCTCAATAAGCAAATCAAGATCATCAGAACCACTTAAATCCATGATCACGAGATCAGAGTAGAGGACAAGGACGAGGACGAGGAGGAGGCGGGGTCGATGATGAATAGTAGTACACGCATTATGCGTAATAACTCGGATAGTTTCCTAATGAGGAAATTCATTCGATTTTCTTTATTCACCGTCTCGTTTTTAAATATCGATTTGTAATCAATTACATGAAACTTTTTTAAAAAATTTAACAGTTCTGTAAGTCCGTGTTTTTTCCTTTTTTAGTAACAATGATTATTCCACGCAGCAAATATTATATATATTATGTATATTTTCTTTGTGCTCAAGGTCCTTTTTTCCCTTATTTGTTAATAATTATGAATTTTCAATGGATAAGATGGAAGGCCGGTATTAGAATATGCCGTTCTTCTATATATTAAATTAAATTAAGTAAAATTAAATTAAATCAACGATGGAAAGTAGAGACAGAATCCGCAATTAATTCGATATTTCTTTCAGATGTTTTAGTTTTTCTTAATTAGGAAAATTTACGAGCAAAATATCTTCTTAGGAACTGGATAAATGTTTCTTGGGCCTCCAAGCATAACTGGGCCGTCTTTACCTGCGTCGTGTTTTTGGATCTCTCGTGTTGAAAAATAGGGGAGAAGGTATTCGGGTCGGTTTTTAAATTTAAAAAAGTCATTCTAAAATTATTTTAAAAAAAATAAAAATCACTCTATAACGGATCAATTTTTCTTAATAATTTTTTCTTAGCCTTACTTTTATATAATTATATTTTAAATATATATAATAAATTAAAATTAATATAAAATATATATACTTTTTTCAGTTCAATTTTTTGGGTTGGATAGATTTTTCGATTTGGACGGATTTTTTCTTACACCCCTATTGAAAAGTCATTAAATATTTTGTGATTTATACTTTATGTACTAGCTAGCCACATATTTATTTCAGTTGAACGATTTTTCAAAAGAAATTTACGTTTTAATTAATTTGTTTCCCGTGAGTACGTTTTAACATTTTGAAAATATATTACATGGGATATATGCATAACATATATAAAATATATATCATTAAATAAATTATACAATATGTGATCATTTCAGAGCAAACTAATACTCCTTAAGTCGTACATTTTACGAAAGAAATTTATTTTCGTTACAACTTATTTTGACAAAAAAAATAAACTCGACCAACTCTCTTGGCATCCTAACAAAATGACACGAGAATAACAACTCCCATCAATACCATTACATCGAAAGAGTTATCCCTGCTAAGATTATGAGCTCGTTCAATCCAAGAAGCTATACTGATCTGAAAAATATTAGAAACAATATTATGAGCAAAAATAGTTCAGTAAGTTGATAACTCATAGCTTATGTGTTACCAACTAATCAATTCGTAGTAACATAGAAAAGCACGCAATAATTATAATAGCAAAATAGACATTTTCATATATTTGATAATTACGTATATAACATACTAATAAGAAACATCACACTCAACTTGCAGTCAATATAATATAAATCATATCAAATATATGTATGCAAATGCAACACTCTCATATGAATGCACGGATCACCGACTAGCCAGTGGTCGATAGATGGACTCTAGAGGTGGCTCCCATCGGGATCAGCGATGTAGCACTTAGCTCAATTATACCTCATCACTTTCGAGGAACAAATCATATAACGATAGGTGGACTTTAGAGGTGGCCCCTACGAATTCTAGAGGTGACCCCCATCGCGACTACTCACGATGTGGCACATAGCTCCGCATGGCACGTAGCTCCAGCCTATCTCATTCCATTATTGGGGAACAAAATGATGGATTGGACTTTAGAAGTGACTCCCATCGTGATCAGTGATGTAGCACTTAGCTCCAACCATCATACATACAATGCAGGCAGATGTAGATGCATGATTCATCATATAACAATTGTGTCTCGATATCAGAAGATGAACCATATCAAATATCATTTCAATCGGAACAAGATTGTACTTATCGTAGTCCATTCATATCATATCACATATGTTTTTCAAATGTGCAATCATACAATTATTCGAATATACTTTTCATAATTGCATTCCTGAAAATCAATTCATAACATATCCAAAACATATTCAATACACATAATAGTCAATGTCCCACCGAATTCAGGAGAGGTGAATACATAGAGTAGGAGAAACCAACTTACCAATAAGAGCTACCAAAAAGGTTTTTCCTTTCCTTTTTCATTACTTTACTCTTGTACTCCTATACAATAATAATAAGAAACATATCACTTCTATGCTTTGAACAGAAGCCTATCACACATGAAACACAATAAATTGAAAATAGTATATAAACCTTAAACATTTACTCTTTTAACTATTAAACATAAGGATTGACCTAATATTATGATAGATTGTACACATAGTAAAGAAAAATCCATATCTTCTGGTATACATAATCAAAAGACATCATTCCAATTTTCTTTACTTTTATATTACATAGACATTAATCTGTAAAAGTTTCATATCCTATTTCATTACGGGTTTGC
This sequence comes from Pontederia crassipes, assembly GCA_030549335.1. Taxonomy (NCBI): domain Eukaryota; kingdom Viridiplantae; phylum Streptophyta; class Magnoliopsida; order Commelinales; family Pontederiaceae; genus Pontederia; species Pontederia crassipes. The sequence goes on along the minus strand of CM060195.1, from coordinate 55,292,709 downwards.
TCTGATGAAAATCAACATTCAGCCTAGCTTTTATGTTAATTCTATGTTCTGACAAGCTGAGTAACCTTAGTTTTATGATTTATATAAAACAATAAACATTCCCTATTCTGGTACTTTTAATTTTCCAAAATATTAGACATCCTAGGATATAACTCGTAAAATTATTTGAATTTATAACTATTTGTACTTAGAAACATTAAATTTAACCAATATTAACATAATTTGTCCTAAGCTCCATCCTGACAAATTGAGTAAGGCTCGGTAAAATATTTATAACTTTTGCTACACATATTATTTTCTAGTGATTCCAATTTTAGATGAGACCTAACATTAATATCTATAACACCTTAAATTATCAAATAATTCCACGACATATTGGTTTTAATACATAATTTACAAATTCGGATAGCAATTTTGGAGGACAGAGTGATAGTACCTTAATCATGATGGCATAACTTTCGTTTCATAACTCCTATTAACATGATTCCACATCTCATGTAAACTAGACTCAGATATTATTATACATTTTAAATTTCATAATTTTTAAGGATGAATTGATGTGAAAGAAAATCTTAGGAAGAACACCTTTAGTCTGATGTTAGAATCTTCACCTTTAATGATCTTCCTTCTCGAATTTCCTTCAACGTACATGAAAGGAGTCGTGGTCTGAAATTTTTTTTGTTGTCTAGAGATAAGGATAAGACCATACGATTTTTTTCATATTTTTATCACCTGAATAGGTCGGTTGGAAAAATAGTCTAAGCATGAGGTGACAAGCTGCTAGCTTGCATGTCAAGAGTTGAAATTCTTGTCCAATTAAAATTGTAACATTTAAAAATCATTAATTTCACCCCTAATTGATATTAATTAGTATAATATAATCCATGTAATTTATTCACATATTTATATATTAATTTTTGTTACACACACATATATTTTCATATGCCACTTGACGACATTTGATTGGTCTACTAGATCTAAATCCAATCTTAACAAAACACATGCATAGTTAACCATAAGAGAATATGCTTTATCATAATAAGATTATTAATCATACTTTATTACTTTAGTTAAATTTTATAAATTCATATTATATTACTACGTGACATGACAACATATACTACACCACATATATTCAATTGATTATAGTCATATAATCTAGAATCCAATATGGATTAGATCATGGATATTACAAGGTCCTTCGCTGGTCGGAGTTCGTAGGAACTCGGCCCGGATCCGTCATTGTCGCGCTCGCCGAGCTCTGCAATCGAACAAATCTGACTCGGGTTGAAGATGACCCTGACCGAGTTCTACGTACCAAGAACAGTCGAACGCGATGGCAGCCCGGACTGGATGACGACCCGACCCGGTCCGGGTGTAACTCGAACCCGGCCCGGGTTTAACCTAATTTTTCCGAAGAGACGACTGATGAACTCGGCCCGAATTTTCCTCACTCAGCCTGAGTTCTGACATTGATTTAGTCACTTTTATGATGTTTAAATCCAGATCCTTGATTTATGTTCCTATTCCAGATCCTAATGATGCCTATGATTATGACGAAAATGTCATTGATTACTGTTCTTGATCTTGTCTTTTATCCTGATTTGAAGATCTTATCAAGATGTGATTTGTTTAATTTAAAATATGCAAGATAAAAGGCGTAAATCATTAAATGGAGAACTCTTTTATGATGGACTGATGACGACCAAGTTATGGGATGACTTCTGTCAGTTATGGGCTGACTACGATCAGTTATGGGCTAGCTTTGCCAGTTATGATGATGATGATGATGATGGACGAGTTGAGGCAGGCCTCCCCGTGGGTTGAAATATACCCCAAATAAGTCAAAGATGATAATAAGATGATGAAGAAGATTAGCACATATGAATAAAGATTTTTTTCTTATGATGGTCAGCTTTCGCCAATTTTATGATGAATTATTATGACATTTTATTCATATGTCCTTTTACATGCTATCACATTCATAATATGATCATGATTCTTTTTCCTCTCATATGATGATGTTCTCATTATGATTAATGTTTAGTATCATGATCTTATGATGATATTTATCTTACTTCCATACTGAGTTGTAAAATTCATAGGGATGTTCTCCCCTGCTTGTTCTTAAATGCAGGCCAATGTTAGAATGATGAAGGTGGCCAAAGGTGACAGATCGAGCTCGTAGGTGACTGCACATGGTTATCGAGTCCTTTAGATGATGAATATTTTTTCCTTTCTTTTTATTACTTCATGTATTAGCTTTTCTTTGGATTCCTATGAAGTCATTTATCAGTCTTTCGCTTATCATGATGTTACTATCTTTTATTATTAATGATGATTAAGTCTTTCGCTTTTATAGATGTTGAGTTGATCGGTCAAAGTTTTTGTTTTGGTCAATAAGATGTACACGTAATGATGACTCGTAGCGTTCTCGAAACGTATTATGCCTGGGTGCGATGTGGGCGCGTTATAAATTCAATTACATATAATGTCTTTATCCTTTTTTATCACATCAATTGAGGCAAAAAAATTTCCGTGAACCTCCAAAAATAGACGTAAAGTTTCCTAATTATATGATGCCTTTAAAATTTTTAAGAGACACGCGAGATAAATTAGGCCCGTTAAGGATTGGCCCAAAATGTCGTGCATTAGACTTTCGTGGCCTTGATGTCACTGGCAGCATTTAAGGTCCATTATACTACTTCCAATTGGGCCCAAGCCGAAGGGGTTGTCCTTGATGTCACGTAAATTAGAATTGTTTTTGCTTAATTTAAGCCTTAATAATTTTTTTAATGTCCAAGGAGTAACATAATATGATTGCTATAAACTAGTGAAATGAGATATTAATTAACGTTATCGTATATCGAACAGGAGGAATAAGGACTATGAAGTCCGCTCTGATTATTTCGATTTCAGAAGTCACCAATCACGTCGATACAAAAGATTTATTTGCTTATTTTGGACCAAAATTTATTAATTCTTTTGGTGCATTTCACTCCTATACAAAATTAATTAATTAAAAAATAATAAGAGGAACGAATAGATGATAAAACATCTCCTCACGAAATGAATAAGCGCTTGTGGGCTGAAACAATAACTGGGCCGTCTTTAAATTAGGCTTTTAATATTCAAACCCATAATATTTAAGAGTTCTAACCATCTGACTGCACCCGACACCTCGAACACGGGGACACTCCTCCGCAGTTGCAGATCTCTTTTTATATATGTTGTTATCAACTAATCAACTGCACCCACTATAATTACTCTTTTTCTGGTGGGACATGTATATTACTTGTGGGTTGTCTGTCGTTCATAAGTATTGGCTGCCCATGTATTTGTTGCAAGAACTTATTAATAAATTAATTCGCACGTATAATTACTAAAGCATGTGTGCATGCATGCAATAACAATAAGTAACTAATTATAATGACAGTTAAATAACTAACTGATGGATTAACAAACATATTATTATGATATATAGAACTAATGTCGCATCACAAAATCATGCAACAAAGTGGTAGTAGTACGTAGTTCGACCATGAGAGGATTTAAAGTGAAACAAACTAGGAGTTAGTGCATCGCACCTAATAATATATAGAGACTAATTAACCATAAACACGTGGACCTAATAATAACTGTGAGCATACTATTACTACGTAGACATATATGAGATGATTCAAATGTCGTGGATGCTCTTCCGTTTGCTTCGGGTGTTGTCGTTGGCCTGCTGCTTCTCTCGGAGTGCATACTTTTGCATATGGCTGGAGACCTGCTTCGGCGTCTTGGATCCAATCACGTTCGAGATTGCTCTGTGGTCGCTCCTCCCATACTTCTTCATGCCCTCCAGAAACTTGCTATTAATTACATATACACATAGCAAATTAATCAATTAGTTAGTTAGTCATTAATAATAGGAATAACGCACAGCATATGCATGCATGCATATCGTACTTTTTAAGATTCCTTGTAATATGTACTTCCTGAAACAAAGTAAAAGAAGAAGAAGTAGAAGTATAAAGAAAGACATGCCTGTGCTCCTGTGGTGTCCATCGCTTTGGGGGTTTTGGCGGTGCGAGTCGTGGCGGCGTTATTGGTGCAGCAGCAGCAGCAGCAACTTCATGTTGAATAGTTGGAGGAGGGACGAGTGGCGGTGGCACCATCATTGTTGACGCATCAGCAGCAGCAACATCAGCAGCTTCTTGATCATGTTGGATAGTTGGAGGGGGATGAGGGACGGCGTCGTCCTTCTCCTGCTGCTCCCGAAGGATTTGCTCAATAAGCGAATCCAAATCATCAGAACCAAAGTCCTCACTTAAATCCATGACCACGAGATCTTCTTGATCATGTTGGATAGTTGGAAGGGGCTGAGGGATGGCATCGTCGTTCTGCTCCTGCTCCCGAAGGATTTGCTCAATAAGCGAACCAAAGTCATCACCTAAATCCATGACCACGAGATCAGAGTAGGAGGACGAGGAGGAGGAGGAGGAGGAGGGGTCGATGATGAATAGTAGTACACGCATTATGCACATATTTATAATTCGGATGGTTTCCTAATGAGGAAATTCATTCGATTTTCATTATTCATCTTCTCGTTTTTAAATATTGATTTGTAATCATTTACATGGAACTTTTTTAAAAAATTAAAAGTCCTGTAAATCCGTGTTTTTTTCCTTTTTTAGTAATAATGATTATTCCACGCAGCAAATATTATATATATTATGTATTTTGTCTTTGTGCTCAAGGTCCTTTTTTCCCCTTATTTGTTAATAATTATGAATTTTCAATGGATAAGATGGAAGGCCGGTATTAGAATATGCCGTTCTTCTATATATTAAATTAAGTTAAGTTAAATTAAATTAAATCAACGATGGAAAGTAGAGACAGAATCCGCAATTAATTAGATATTTCTTGCCGATGTAGTTAACGATGGTGAATTCTTCGTGACAGATTTAGTTTTTCTTAATTAGGAAAATATACGAGCAAAATATCTTCTTAGGAACTGGATAAATGAGACTTGGGCCTCTAAGCATAACTGGGCCGTCTTTAGCTCTCTCATTTTTTTGGGTCTCTCGTGTTGAAAAGTCAGGCCCATTATATAATATTAGATATTTTGTTATTTATATTTTATATATTTTCAGGGCTAGTAAGAGTTTTCCCCATAGTACACGACAAAGATTTCTTTCTAGGCTGTAGGAGATTAATGCTAACTAATATTATTATAATGATATAACACGGTCCACCGTTGGCTATTGCATGAGGTTGATTTGGGACATGTTGAGTTTTGACGAGTATTCAGATTTCAGAAGTAGCTTGTCCTAAGTTTACTACATTCGACATCTTATATTTGTTGGTGGGATCGAATTAAATTATGCATAATATTTCAAAACTGATGTTAAATCTTATATTTGAATAAACATTAAAGTGCATGCACTAGCTAGCCTCGTATTTGTTTCAGATGAACGATTTTTTTAAAAAAAAAATTACGTTTTAATTAATTTGTTTCCCGTGAGTATGTTTCCACATTTTGAAAATATATTACATGGGATATATGCATAACATATAATTTTAACAGCTTCCGAGCCTTCATTAGTTAAGGAAAATATTTGTCGGATGGTCGGATGGTCTTTGTAATTTGACGTTGCCGCCGAGCATGACCATCTCCGCCGATCTCGTGACCCGCCACCGCCGAGCTCGACCATCTTCGCCGAATTCACGACCCGCCGCCGCTGAGCACGACCATCTCCGTCGAGCTCGCGACCCATCACTGTCGAGCACGACCATCTCTGCCGAGCTCGCGACCCGTCACTGTCGAGCACGACCATCTCCCCCGATCTCGCAACCCGCCGCCACCTATCTCGATCACCGACGCGAGAAGATCACGCACCGCCGCTGCCGAGCTCGACCACCTCCGCCGATCTCGCGACCCACCGCCGCCGAACACGACCACCCTCGCCTATCTCGCGCACCTCCGTCGCCAATCTCGCGCACCACCGTCTCCTCTCTCGCGCACCTCCGAGTTTCGCTGCGATGCCTAGCCCCGCTGCCGCCGAGCCCACACTGCCGCCACAGAGCTCGCCCGCCACTACCAGACACTTTAATCATTATGTAATTACATTGCAGTGTTAATCACACTGTAATGGACCTTATAATTAGTGTTAATCACTCTATAATTAGTTATTCGGTAATATTTTATATTTAATTATTAATCCATATTTAATCCATGTGTAAATATTCTAACCATGCCGGAATTATTAGCTAATAATTTTCCTCCTTATGTCGCCGTCAAGCCCCGCCCGTCTCTCTATCGTCGTTGAGATTCATCTCGCCACATTGCTATCGAGCCTCGTCTGCCTCTCTTACGCCGCGGAGATTCATTGCAAGTGCCGTTTTGAGGAAGAAATTTTAGATGTGTTTGCAACACTCCTGTTAACAAATCTATTACATAATTGAAAAAAAGATTCTTACACATAAAAAAAGTTCTTACACAAAGTCGTCATTATATCGCACATCAAATTACAACTCAAAAAAATTTGTTAGCTAATCATATCGTACATGGTATTATAACTAAAAATTACAATCAATGTACATGTTACAACTCCAAATTGTAAAACAAATTAAAAAATTCAGTAATCTCGATTACAGTCTTCGATTACTTTGGTCTTCTCGAGATTACATGCCTGTGATCTAATGTAATCGGTGAGGGTTGTCGGGCCGCGGCCGCACAATCCTCACACGGCGGCTGTGAGTGGGCGAGGCGGAGGTCGCGGCGAGTGTGCGAGGCAGTGGTGCGTGGGCCAGGCGGGGCTGTGGTTGCGTGTGGGTGAGGTGGAGGTCGCGGCGAGTGAGAAAGGCGACAGAGGCTGCGAGCGGGCGAGGCGGCGGTGGCGAGTGGGCGAGGCGACGGTGGCGAGTGGGCGAGGCGGCGACAGTTGCAAGTGGGCAAGGGGGAGTGGGCGAGGCGGAGGTCACGACGAGTGGGAGAGGCGACGACGGCTACGAGTGGGTGAGGCGGAGGTCGCGGCGAGTGTGCGAGGCGGTGGTGGGAGTCGGCGGTAGTCAAGGTTGACAGGGTGTGGTAGCAGTCGGCGCACGGCGGTGGTGCGGGGTCACGGCGGATGTCGGCGAAGGAGCTCGATGGGGTCGCATAGGTCATCGCGGAGGTCGGGGGGTCGCGGCAGAGGTCGGCAGGGAGGTGGACGACGGTTGGATCTGGCCTCCTCATGGGCAGATCTGTCGCGGAGGAGGTCGGCGCGAAGGTCGGCGATGGTTGGATCTGGCAGAGGTCGTCGGGGTGGCAGTGTCACGAATTTGCGCAGATCTGGTCGTAGCGCAGCGGTGTGCAGAGAGATGGGCCGTCGGCTGAGGAGCTCGGCGTGCGCGAAGACGTCGAGAGGGACGAGATCCGGCTTGGACAGGGGAGAGGTCGTCGCGAAGGCCGTCGGACTCGAGGGGGACGTCGGCGTGCAAAAAACGGATCGGGGCCGGCAATAGCAAAGGCGAGATCTCACGTCGATGTACGAATCCCAGCATCGGCGAGGAAGAAAGAGAAGACAAAAGAAGAAAAGGGTTAAGTTAGGGTCGGTAGGCGTAGGTTGAAGAAAAAAAGGAAAAAAATTGCGCTGATGTGAGCCGTTGAGATCGAATCGGACGGTGACGATCGGAAGCATGATTTGAATCCTTGATGAAAAAATAAACGGTCGTGATCTTAATAGCATGATGCTCCCAACTCAAGTTAGTAGCATATGAATTAAATCCTTTGACTAAAGCTATAAATCACTTATAAATTAGTATACGACATAGATTAGTTGGATAATAATAGATTTAGATTTTTACCTGATCACTATAACAAAAAAAAAAGAGATTGATGGAGGAGGTAATCAGATAAAAGCATACAGCAGTAAAATGTACCCAAAAAAAGATCATATCTTTGAATGAACGTTAAAAATGTATGTACTTACAACGGAGGAAAAAATTAAAATGCATATACTACCTAGCTACATATTTTTATTTCAGATAAATTTTTCTTCAAATATATATTTTAACAATTTTGAAAAATATATTATATGTGATATATAAGTATAACATAATAATCTTGTATTTTAACAGCTTACGAGCCTTCATTAACAAATTAAAGAACAAAAATGAACCGGATCTAATCATACTCAGTTTTACATTGAAAATCATAGTTATATCAATGTCCAAACATCCAGAATTCTCATCTACAAGAGTTGGAGTGATAAGCGGTTCCTCCTCGCTTAGCTTAAGCAAGATCTCGAGTTCAAATTTTATGAATGCAAAAAATTCTTATTGAAAGCCTCACTTGTCACTATCAGGTACGTGACCCGATACGACTTTATCGGTTGAATCATGTTAAGACATGATAAAATATCTCCTCACGAAGTGGATAAGCGCGTGTGAGGGGCCGTCTCTAAATTAGGCTTTTAATAGTCAAACCCATAATATTAAGAGTTCTAACCATCTGACTGCACCCCGACCCGACTGCGACTCTCTTTAGGACAGAGGACACTCCCCGGCAGTTGCAGATCTCTATCTACTCTACTCTCTCTCTCTCCCCCCCCCCCCCCCCCCCCCCCCCAATTAATTGATAGTTTCAGAGATTTATATATATTGTTATCAACTGCGTTAACACGTTTTCGTCTGCAATACATAACTAATCAACTGCACCCACTATAATTACTCTTTTCCGGTGCGACATGTATATTACTTATAGGTTGTCTGTCGTTCATAAGTATAAAGTATTGGCTGCCCATGTCTTTGTTGCAAGAACTTATTAATAAATTAATTCGCACGTATAATTACTAAAGAATGTGTGCATGCATGCAATAACAATAAGTAACTAATTATAATGACAGTTAAATAACTAACTGATGGATTAACAAACATATTATTATGATATATAGAACTAATGTCGCATCGCAAAATCATGCAACAAAGTGGTAGTAGTACGTAGTTCGACCATGAGAGGATTTAAAGTGAAACAAACTAGAAGTTAGTGCATGGCACCTAATAATATATAGAGACTAATTAACTATAAACACGTCGACCTAATAATAATTGTTAGCATACTACGTAGACATATATATTATGAGATCAAATGTCGTGGATGCTCTTCCGTTTGCTTCGGGTGTTGTCGTTGGCCTGCTGCTTCTCTCGGAGTGCATACTTTTGCATATGGCTGGAGACCTGCTTCGGCGTCTTGGATCCAATCACGTTCGAGATTGCTCTGTGGTCACTCCTCCCATACTTCTTCATGCCCTCCAGAAACTTGCTATTAATTACATATACACATAGCAAACTAATTAATCAGTAGTTAGTTATTAATAATAGGAATAACGCATAGCATATGCATGCATGCATATCGTACTTTTTAAGATTCCTTGTAATATGTACTTCTGAAACCAAGTAAAAGAAGAAGAAGAAGAAGAAGAAGAAGAAGTATAAAGAAAGACATGCCTGTGCTCCTGTGGTGTCCATCGCTTTGGGGGTTTTGGCAGCGCGAGTCGTGGCGGCGTTATTGGTGGCGTAGCAGCAGCAGCAACAGCAACTTCATGTTGAGTAGTTGGAGGAGGGACGAGTGGCGGTGGCACCATCATTGTTGACGCAGCAGCAGCAGCATCAGCAGCTTCTTGATCATGTTGGATAGTTGGAGGGGGATGAGGGACGGCGTCGTCCTTCTCCTGTTGCTCCCGAAGGATTTGCTCAATAAGAGAAACAAAGTCATCACTTAAATCCATGACCACGAGATCTTCTTGATCATGTTGGATAGTTGGAGGGGGATGAGGGACGGCATCGTCGTTCTCCTGCTGCTCCCAAAGGTCATCACTTAAATCCATAAGCGAATCCAAAAAATCAAAACCAAAGTCATCACTTAAATCCATGACCACGAGATCTTCTTGATCGTGTTGGATAGTTGGAGGGGGATGAGGGACGGCATCGTCGTTCTCCCGAAGGATTTGCTCAATAAGCAAATCAAGATCATCAGAACCACTTAAATCCATGATCACGAGATCAGAGTAGAGGACAAGGACGAGGACGAGGAGGAGGCGGGGTCGATGATGAATAGTAGTACACGCATTATGCGTATATTTATAACTCGGATAGTTTCCTAATGAGGAAATTCATTCGATTTTCTTTATTCACCGTCTCGTTTTTAAATATCGATTTGTAATCAATTACATGAAACTTTTTTAAAAAATTTAACAGTTCTGTAAGTCCGTGTTTTTTCCTTTTTTAGTAACAATGATTATTCCACGCAGCAAATATTATATATATTATGTATATTTTCTTTGTGCTCAAGGTCCTTTTTTTCCCTTATTTGTTAATAATTATGAATTTTCAATGGATAAGATGGAAGGCCGGTATTAGAATATGCCGTTCTTCTATATATTAAATTAAATTAAGTAAAATTAAATTAAATCAACGATGGAAAGTAGAGACAGAATCCGCAATTAATTCGATATTTCTTTCAGATGTTTTAGTTTTTCTTAATTAGGAAAATTTAGGAGCAAAATATCTTCTTAGGAACTGGATAAATGTTTCTTGGGCCTCCAAGCATAACTGGGCCGTCTTTACCTGCGTCGTGTTTTTGGATCTCTCGTGTTGAAAAATAGGGGAGAAGGTATTCGGGTCGGTTTTTAAATTTAAAAAAGTCATTCTAAAATTATTTTTAAAAAAATAAAAATCACTCTATAACGGATCAATTTTTTTTAATAATTTTTCTTAGCCTTACTTTTATATAATTATATTTTAAATATATATAATAAATTAAAATTAATATAAAATATATATACTTTTTTCAGTTCAATTTTTTGGGTTGGATAGATTTTTCGATTTGGACGGATTTTTTCTTACACCCCTATTGAAAAGTCATTAAATATTTTGTGATTTATAATTTATGTACTAGCTAGCCACATATTTATTTCAGTTGAACGATTTTTCAAAAGAAATTTACGTTTTAATTAATTTGTTTCCCGTGAGTACGTTTTAACATTTTGAAAATATATTACATGGGATATATGCATAACATATATAAAATATATATCATTAAATAAATTATACAATATGTGATCATTTCAGAGCAAACTAATACTCCTTAAGTCGTACATTTTACAAAAGAAATTTATTTTCGTTACAACTTATTTTGACAAAAAAAATAAACTCGACCAACTCTCTTGGCATCCTAACAAAATGACACGAGAACAACAACTCCCATCAATACCATTACATCGAAAGAGTTATCCCTGCTAAGATTATGAGCTCGCTCAATCCAAGAAGCTATACTGATCTGGAAAATATTAGAAACAATATTATGAGCAAAAATAGTTCAGTAAGTTGATAACTCATAGCTTATGTGTTACCAACTAATCAATTCGTAGTAACATAGAAAAGCACGCAATAATTATAATAGTAAAATAGGCATTTTCATATATTTGATAATTACGTATATAACATACTAATAAGAAACATCACACTCAACTTGCAGTCAATATAATATAAATCATATCAAATATATGTATGCAAATGCAACACTCTCATATGAATGCACGGATCACCGACTAGCTAGTGGTCGATAGATGGACTCTAGAGGTGGCTCCCATCGGGATCAGCGATATAGCACTTAGCTCAATTATACCTCATCACTTTCGAGGAACAAATCATATAACGATAGGTGGACTTTAGAGGTGGCCCCTACGAATTCTAGAGGTGACCCCCATCGCGACTACTCACGATGTGGCACATAGCTCCGCATGGCACGTAGCTCCAGCCTATCTCATTCCATTATTGGGGAACAAAATGATGGATTTGACTTTAGAAGTGACTCCCATCGTGATCAGTGATGTAGCACTTAGCTCCAACCATCATACATACAATGCAGGCAGATGTCGATGCATGATTCATCATATAACAATTGTGTCTCGATATCAGAAGATGAACCATATCAAATATCATTTCAATCGGAACAAGATTGTACTTATCGTAGTCCATTCATATCATATCACATATGTTTTTCAAATGTGCAATCATACAATTATTCGAATATACTTTTCATAATTGCATTCCTGAAAATCAATTCATAACATATCCAAAACATATTCAATACATATAATAGTCAATGTCCCACCGAATTCAGGAGAGGTGAATACATAGAGTAGGAGAAACCAACTTACCAATAAGAGCTACCAAAAAGTTTTTCCTTTCCTTTTTCATTACTTTACTCTTGTACTCCTATACAATAATAATAAGAAACATATCACTTCTATGCTTTGAACAGAAGCCTATCACACATGAAACACAATTAATTGAAAATAGTATATAAACCTTAAACATTTACTCTTTTAACTATTAAACATAAGGATTGACCTAATATTATGATAGATTGTACACATAGTAAAGAAAAATTCATATCTTCTGGTATACATAATCAAAAGACATCATTCCAATTTTCTTTACTTTTATATTACATAGACATTAATCTGTAAAAGTTTCATATCCTATTTCATTACGGGTTTGCTCTCATGAAAATCAACATTCAGCCTAGCTTTTATGTTAATTATATGTTCTGACAAGCTGAGTAACCTTAGTTTTATGATTTATATAAAACAATAAACATTCCCTATTCTGGTACTTTTAATTTTCCAAAATATTAGACATCCTAGGATATAACTCGTAAAATTATTTGAATTTATAACTATTTGTACTTAGAAACATTAAATTTAACCAATATTAACATAATTTGTCCTAAGCTCCATCCTGACAAATTGAGTAAGGCTCGGTAAAATATTTATAACTTTTGCTACACATATTATTTTCTAGTGATTCCAATTTTAGATGAGACATAACATTAATATCTATAACACCTTAAATTATCAAATAATTCCACGACATATTGGTTTTAATACATAATTTACAAATTCGGATAGCAATTTTGGAGGACAGAGTGATAGTACCTTAATCATGATGGCATAACTTTCGTTTCATAACTCCTATTAACATGATTCCACATCTCATGTAAACTAGACTCAGATATTATTATACATTTTAAATTTCATAATTTTTAAGGATGAATTGATATGAAAGAAAATCTTAGGAAGAACACCTTTAGTCTGATGTTAGAATCTTCACCTTTAATGATCTTCCTTCTCGAATTTCCTTCAACGTACATGAAAGGAGTCGTGGTCTGAAATTTTTTTTGTTGTCTAGAGATAAGGATAAGACCATACGATTTTTTTCAGATTTTTATCACCTGAATAGGTCGGTTGGAAAAATAGTCTAAGCATGAGGTGACAAGCTGCTAGCTTGCATGTCAAGAGTTGAAATTCTTGTCCAATTAAAATTGTAACATTTAAAAATCATTAATTTCACCCCTAATTGATATTAATTAATATAATATAATCCATGTAATTTATTCACATATTTATATATTAATTTTTGTTACACACACATATATTTTCATATGCCACTTGACGACATTTGATTGATCTACTAGATCTAAATCCAATCTTAACAAAACACATGCATAGTTAACCATAAGAGAATATGCTTTATCATAATAAGATTATTAATCATACTTTATTACTTTAGTTAAATTTTATAAATTCATATTATATCACTACGTGACATGACAACATATACTACACCACATATATTCAATTGATTATAGTCATATAATCTAGAATCCAATAATGATTAGATCATGGATATTACAAGGTCCTTCGCTGGTCGGAGTTCGTAGGAACTCGGCCCGGATCCGTCATTGTCGCGCTCGCCGAGTTCTGCAATCGAACAAATCTGACTCGGGTTGAAGATGACCCTGACCGAGTTCTACGTACCAAGAACAGTCGAACGCGATGGCAGCCCGGACTGGATGACGACCCGACCCGGCCCGGGTGTAACTCGAACCCGGCCCGGGTTTAACCTAATTTTTCCGAAGAGACGACTGATGAACTCGGCCCGAATTTTTCTCACTCAGCCTGAGTTCAGACATTGATTTAGTCACTTTTATGATGTTTAAATCCAGATCCTTGATTTATGTTCCTATTCCAGATCCTAATGATGCCTATGATTATGACGAAATGTCATTGATTACTCTTCTTGATCTTGTCTTTTATCCTGATTTGAAGATCTTATCAATATGTGATTTGTTTAATTTAAAATATGCAAGATAAAAGACGTAAATCATTAAATGGAGAATTCTTTTATGATGGACTGATCACGACCAAGTTATGGGATGACTTCTGTCAGTTATGGGCTGACTACGATCAGTTATGGGCTAGCTTTGTCAGTTATGATGATGATGATGATGATGATGATGGACGAGTTGAGGCAGGCCTCCCCGTGGGTTGAAATATATCCCAAATAAGTCAATGATGATAATAAGATGATGAAGAAAATTAGCACATATGAATAAAGAATTTTTTCTTATGATGATCAGCTTTCGCCAATTTTATGATGAATTATTATGACATTTTATTCATATGTCCTTTTACATGCTATCACATTCATAATATGATCATGATTCTTTTTCCTCTCATATGATGATGTTCTCATTATGATTAATGTTTAGTATCATGATCTTATGATGATATTTATCTTACTTCCATACTGAGTTGTAAAATTCATAGGGATGTTCTCCCCTGCTTGTTCTTAAATGCAGGCCAATGTTAGAATGATGAAGGTGGCCAAAGGTGACAGATCGAGTTCGTAGGTGACTGCACATGGTTATCGAGTCCTTTAGATGATGAATATTTTTTTCCTTTCTTTTTATTACTTCATGTATTAGCTTTTCTTTGGATTCCTATGAAGTCATTTATCAGTCTTTCGCTTATCATGATGTTACTATCTTTTATTATTAATGATGATTAAGTCTTCCGCTTTTATAGATGTTGAGTTGATCGGTCAAAGTTTTGTTTTGGTCAATAAGATGTACACGTAAGGATGACTCGTAGCGTTCTCGAAACGTATTATGCCTGGGTGCGATGTGGGCGCGTTATAAATTCAATTACATATAATGTCTTTATCCTTTTTTATCACATCAATTGAGGCAAAAAAATTTCCGTGAACCTCCAAAAATAGACGTAAAGTTTCCTAATTATATGATGCCTTTAAAATTTTTAAGAGACACGCGAGATAAATTAGGCCCGTTAAGGATTGGCCCAAAATGTCGTGCATTAGACTTTCGTGGCCTTGATGTCACTGGCAGCATTTAAGGTCCATTATACTACTTCCAATTGGGCCCAAGCCGAAGGGGTTGTCCTGTATGTCACGTAAATTAGAATTGTTTTTGCTTAATTTAAGCCTTAATAATTTTTTTAATGTCCAAGGAGTAACATAATATGATTGCTATAAACTAGTGAAATGAGATATTAATTAACGTTATCATATATCGAACAGGAGGAATAAGGACTATGAAGTCCGCTCTGATTATTTCGATTTCAGAAGTCACCAATCACGTCGATACAAAAGATTTATTTGCTTATTTTGGACCAAAATTTATTAATTCTTTTGGTGCATTTCACTCCTATAAATGTGTAGAATACTTTCTTTTTTTTCTCATACAAAATTAATTAATTAAAAAATAATAAGAGGAACGAATAGATGATAAAACATCTCCTCACGAAATGGATAAGTGCTTGTGGGCTGAAACAATAACTGGGCCGTCTTTAAATTAGGCTTTTAATATTCAAACCCATAATATTTAAGAGTTCTAACCATCTGACTGCACCCGACACCTCGAACACGGGGACACTCCGCCGCAGTTGCGGATCTCTTTTTATATATGTTGTTATCAACTAATCAACTGCACCCACTATAATTACTCTTTTTCTGGTGGGACATGTATATTACTTGTGGGTTGTCTGTCGTTCATAAGTATTGGCTGCCCATGTATTTGTTGCAAGAACTTATTAATAAATTAATTCGCACGTATAATTACTAAAGCATGTGTGCATGCATGCAATAACAATAAGTAACTAATTATAATGACAGTTAAATAACTAACTGATGGATTAACAAACATATTATTATGATATATAGAACTAATGTCGCATCACAAAATCATGCAACAAAGTGGTAGTAGTACGTAGTTCGACCATGAGAGGATTTAAAGTGAAACAAACTAGGAGTTAGTGCATCGCACCTAATAATATATAGAGACTAATTAACCATAAACACGTGGACCTAATAATAACTGTGAGCATACTATTACTACGTAGACATATATGAGATGATTCAAATGTCGTGGATGCTCTTCCGTTTGCTTCGGGTGTTGTCGTTGGCCTGCTGCTTCTCTCGGAGTGCATACTTTTGCATATGGCTGGAGACCTGCTTCGGCGTCTTGGATCCAATCACGTTCGAGATTGCTCTGTGGTCGCTCCTCCCATACTTCTTCATGCCCTCCAGAAACTTGCTATTAATTACATATACACATAGCAAATTAATCAATTAGTTAGTTAGTCATTAATAATAGGAATAACGCACAGCATATGCATGCATGCATATCGTACTTTTTAAGATTCCTTGTAATATGTACTTCCTGAAACAAAGTAAAAGAAGAAGAAGTAGAAGTATAAAGAAAGACATGCCTGTGCTCCTGTGGTGTCCATCGCTTTGGGGGTTTTGGCGGTGCGAGTCGTGGCGGCGTTATTGGTGCAGAAGCAGCAGCAGCAACTTCATGTTGAATAGTTGGAGGAGGGACGAGTGGCGGTGGCACCATCATTGTTGACGCATCAGCAGCAGCAACATCAGCAGCTTCTTGATCATGTTGGATAGTTGGAGGGGGATGAGGGACGGCGTCGTCCTTCTCCTGCTGCTCCCGAAGGATTTGCTCAATAAGCGAATCCAAATCATCAGAACCAAAGTCCTCACTTAAATCCATGACCACGAGATCTTCTTGATCATGTTGGATAGTTGGAAGGGGCTGAGGGATGGCATCGTCGTTCTGCTCCTGCTCCCGAAGGATTTGCTCAATAAGCGAACCAAAGTCATCACCTAAATCCATGACCACGAGATCAGAGTAGGAGGACGAGGAGGAGGAGGAGGAGGAGGGGTCGATGATGAATAGTAGTACACGCATTATGCACATATTTATAATTCGGATGGTTTCCTAATGAGGAAATTCATTCGATTTTCATTATTCATCTTCTCGTTTTTAAATATTGATTTGTAATCATTTACATGGAACTTTTTTAAAAAATTAAAAGTCCTGTAAATCCGTGTTTTTTTCCTTTTTTAGTAATAATGATTATTCCACGCAGCAAATATTATATATATTATGTATTTTGTCTTTGTGCTCAAGGTCCTTTTTTCCCCTTATTTGTTAATAATTATGAATTTTCAATGGATAAGATGGAAGGCCGGTATTAGAATATGCCGTTCTTCTATATATTAAATTAAGTTAAGTTAAATTAAATTAAATCAACGATGGAAAGTAGAGACAGAATCCGCAATTAATTAGATATTTCTTGCCGATGTAGTTAACGATGGTGAATTCTTCGTGACAGATTTAGTTTTTCTTAATTAGGAAAATATACGAGCAAAATATCTTCTTAGGAACTGGATAAATAAGACTTGGGCCTCTAAGCATAACTGGGCCGTCTTTAGCTCTCTCATTTTTTTGGGTCTCTCGTGTTGAAAAGTCAGGCCCATTATATAATATTAGATATTTTGTTATTTATATTTTATATATTTTCAGGGCTAGTAAGAGTTTTCCCCATAGTACACGACAAAGATTTCTTTCTAGACTGTAGGAGATTAATGCTAACTAATATTATTATAATGATATAACACGGTCCACCGTTGGCTTTTGCATGAGGTTGATTTGGGACATGTTGAGTTTTGACGAGTATTCAGATTTCAGAAGTAGCTTGTCCTAAGTTTACTACATTCGGCATCTTATATTTGTTGGTGGGATCGAATTAAATTATGCATAATATTTCAAAACTGATGTTAAATCTTATATTTGAATAAACATTAAAGTGCATGCACTAGCTAGCCTCGTATTTGTTTCAGATGAACGATTTTTTTTAAAAAAAATTACGTTTTAATTAATTTGTTTCCCGTGAGTATGTTTCCACATTTTGAAAATATATTACATGGGATATATGCATAACATATAATTTTAACAGCTTCCGAGCCTTCATTAGTTAAGGAAAATATTTTCCGGATGGTCTTTGTAATTTGACGTTGCCGCCGAGCATGACCATCTCCGCCGATCTCGTGACCCGCCACCGCCGAGCTCGACCATCTTCGCCGAATTCACGACCCGCCGCCGCTGAGCACGACCATCTCCGCCGAGCTCGCGACCCGTCACTGTCGAGCACGACCATCTCTGCCGAGCTCGCGACCCGTCACTGTCGAGCACGACCATCTCCGCCGATCTCGCAACCCGCCGCCACCTATCTCGATCACCGACGTGAGAAGATCACGCACCGCCGCTGCCGAGCTCGACCACCTCCGCCGATCTCGCGACCCACCGCCGCCGAACACGACCACCCTCGCCTATCTCGCGCACCTCCGTCGCCAATCTCGCGCACCACCGTCTCCTCTCTCGCGCACCTCCGAGTTTCGCTGCGATGCCTAGCCCCGCTGCCGCCGAGCCCACACTGCCGCCACAGAGCTCGCCCGCCACTACCAGACACTTTAATCATTATGTAATTACATTGCAGTGTTAATCACACTGTAATGGACCTTATAATTAGTGTTAATCACTCTATAATTAGTTATTCGGTAATATTTTATATTTAATTATTAATCCATATTTAATCCATGTGTAAATATTCTAACCATGCCGGAATTATTAGCTAATAATTTTCCTCCTTATGTCGCCGTCAAGCCCCGCCCGTCTCTCTATCGTCGTTGAGATTCATCTCGCCACATTGCTATCGAGCCTCGTCTGCCTCTCTTACGCCGCGGAGATTCATTGCAAGTGCCGTTTTGAGGAAGAAATTTTAGATGTGTTTGCAACACTCCTGTTAACAAATCTATTACATAATTGAAAAAAAGATTCTTACACATAAAAAAAGTTCTTACACAAAGTCGTCATTATATCGCACATCAAATTACAACTCAAAAAAATTTGTTAGCTAATCATATCGTACATGGTATTATAACTAAAAATTACAATCAATGTACATGTTACAACTCCAAATTGTAAAACAAATTAAAAAATTCAGTAATCTCGATTACAGTCTTCGATTACTTTGGTCTTCTCGAGATTACATGCCTGTGATCTAATGTAATCGGTGAGGGTTGTCGGGCCGCGGCCGCACAATCCTCACACGGCGGCTGTGAGTGGGCGAGGCGGAGGTCGCGGCGAGTGTGCGAGGCAGTGGTGCGTGGGCCAGGCGGGGCTGTGGTTGCGTGTGGGTGAGGTGGAGGTCGCGGCGAGTGAGAAAGGCGACAGAGGCTGCGAGCGGGCGAGGCGGCGGTGGCGAGTGGGCGAGGCGACGGTGGCGAGTGGGCGAGGCGGCGACAGTTGCAAGTGGGCAAGGGGGAGTGGGCGAGGCGGAGGTCACGACGAGTGGGAGAGGCGACGACGGCTACGAGTGGGTGAGGCGGAGGTCGCGGCGAGTGTGCGAGGCGGTGGTGGGAGTCGGCGGTAGTCAAGGTTGACAGGGTGTGGTAGCAGTCGGCGCACGGCGGTGGTGCGGGGTCACGGCGGATGTCGGCGAAGGAGCTCGATGGGGTCGCATAGGTCATCGCGGAGGTCGGGGGGTCGCGGCAGAGGTCGGCAGGGAGGTGGACGACGGTTGGATCTGGCCTCCTCATGGGCAGATCTGTCGCGGAGGAGGTCGTCGCGAAGGTCGGCGATGGTTTGATCTGGCAGAGGTCGTCGGGGTGGCAGTGTCACGAATTTGCGCAGATCTGGTCGTAGCGCAGCGGTGTGCAGAGAGATGGGCCGTCGGCTGAGGAGCTTGGCGTGCGCGAAGACGTCGAGAGGGACGAGATCCGGCTTGGACAGGGGAGAGGTCGTCGCGAAGGCCGTCGGACTCGAGGGGGACGTCGGCGTGCAGAAAACGGATCGGGGCCGGCAATAGCAAAGGCGAGATCTCACGTCGATGTACGAATCCCAGCATCGGCGAGGAAGAAAGAGAAGACAAAAGAAGAAAAGGGTTAAGTTAGGGTCGGTAGGCGTAGGTTGAAGAAAAAAAGGAAAAAAATTACGCTGATGTGAGCCGTTGAGATCGAATCGGACGTTGACGATCGGAAGCATGATTTGAATCCTTGATGAAAAAATAAACGGTCGTGATCTTAATAGCATGATGCTCCCAACTCAAGTTAGTAGCATATGAATTAAATCCTTTGACTAAAGCTATAAATCACTTATAAATTAGTATACGACATAGATTAGTTGGATAATAATAGATTTAGATTTTTACCTGATCACTATAACAAAAAAAAAAAGAGATTGATGGAGGAGGTAATCAGATAAAAGCATACAGCAGTAAAATGTACCCAAAAAAAGATCATATCTTTGAATGAACGTTAAAAATGTATGTACTTACAACGGAGGAAAAAATTAAAATGCATATACTACCTAGCTACATATTTTTATTTCAGATAAATTTTTCTTCAAATATATATTTTAACAATTTTGAAAAATATATTATATGTGATATATAAGTATAACATAATAATCTTGTATTTTAACAGCTTACGAGCCTTCATTAACAAATTAAAGAACAAAAATGAACCGGATCTAATCATACTCAGTTTTACATTGAAAATCATAGTTATATCAATGTCCAAACATCCAGAATTCTCATCTACAAGAGTTGGAGTGATAAGCGGTTCCTCCTCGCTTAGCTTAAGCAAGATCTCGAGTTCAAATTTTATGAATGCAAAAAATTCTTATTGAAAGCCTCACTTGTCACTATCAAGTACGTGACCCGATACGACTTTATCGATTGAATCATGTTAAGACATGATAAAATATATCCTCACGAAGTGGATAAGCGCGTGTGAGGGGCCGTCTCTAAATTAGGCTTTTAATAGTCAAACCCATAATATTAAGAGTTCTAACCATCTGACTGCACCCCGACCCGACTGCGACTCTCTTTAGGACAGAGGACACTCCCCGGCAGTTGCAGATCTCTCTCTCCTCTACACTCTCTCTCTCTGTACAATTAATTGATAGTTTCAGAGATTTATATATATTGTTATCAACTGCGTTAACACGTTTTCGTCTGCAATACATAACTAATCAACTGCACCCACTATAATTACTCTTTTCCGGTGCGACATGTATATTACTTATAGGTTGTCTGTCGTTCATAAGTATAAAGTATTGGCTTCCCATGTCTTTGTTGCAAGAACTTATTAATAAATTAATTCGCACGTATAATTACTAAAGAATGTGTGCATGCATGCAATAACAATAAGTAACTAATTATAATGACAGTTAAATAACTAACTGATGGATTAACAAACATATTATTATGATATATAGAACTAATGTCGCATCGCAAAATCATGCAACAAAGTGGTAGTAGTACGTAGTTCGACCATGAGAGGATTTAAAGTGAAACAAACTAGAAGTTAGTGCATGGCACCTAATAATATATAGAGACTAATTAACTATAAACACGTCGACCTAATAATAATTGTTAGCATACTACGTAGACATATATATTATGAGATCAAATGTCGTGGATGCTCTTCCGTTTGCTTCGGGTGTTGTCGTTGGCCTGCTGCTTCTCTCGGAGTGCATACTTTTGCATATGGCTGGAGACCTGCTTCGGCGTCTTGGATCCAATCACGTTCGAGATTGCTCTGTGGTCACTCCTCCCATACTTCTTCATGCCCTCCAGAAACTTGCTATTAATTACATATACACATAGCAAACTAATTAATCAGTAGTTAGTTATTAATAATAGGAATAACGCATAGCATATGCATGCATGCATATCGTACTTTTTAAGATTCCTTGTAATATGTACTTCTGAAACCAAGTAAAAGAAGAAGAAGAAGAAGAAGAAGAAGTATAAAGAAAGACATGCCTGTGCTCCTGTGGTGTCCATCGCTTTGGGGGTTTTGGCAGCGCGAGTCGTGGCGGCGTTATTGGTGGCGTAGCAGCAGCAGCAACAGCAACTTCATGTTGAGTAGTTGGAGGAGGGACGAGTGGCGGTGGCACCATCATTGTTGACGCAGCAGCAGCAGCATCAGCAGCTTCTTGATCATGTTGGATAGTTGGAGGGGGATGAGGGACGGCGTCGTCCTTCTCCTGTTGCTCCCGAAGGATTTGCTCAATAAGAGAAACAAAGTCATCACTTAAATCCATGACCACGAGATCTTCTTGATCATGTTGGATAGTTGGAGGGGGATGAGGGACGGCATCGTCGTTCTCCTGCTGCTCCCAAAGGTCATCACTTAAATCCATAAGCGAATCCAAAAAATCAAAACCAAAGTCATCACTTAAATCCATGACCACGAGATCTTCTTGATCGTGTTGGATAGTTGGAGGGGGATGAGGGACGGCATCGTCGTTCTCCCGAAGGATTTGCTCAATAAGCAAATCAAGATCATCAGAACCACTTAAATCCATGATCACGAGATCAGAGTAGAGGACAAGGACGAGGACGAGGAGGAGGCGGGGTCGATGATGAATAGTAGTACACGCATTATGCGTATATTTATAACTCGGATAGTTTCCTAATGAGGAAATTCATTCGATTTTCTTTATTCACCGTCTCGTTTTTAAATATCGATTTGTAATCAATTACATGAAACTTTTTTAAAAAATTTAACAGTTCTGTAAGTCCGTGTTTTTTCCTTTTTTAGTAACAATGATTATTCCACGCAGCAAATATTATATATATTATGTATATTTTCTTTGTGCTCAAGGTCCTTTTTTCCCTTATTTGTTAATAATTATGAATTTTCAATGGATAAGATGGAAGGCCGGTATTAGAATATGCCGTTCTTCTATATATTAAATTAAATTAAGTAAAATTAAATTAAATCAACGATGGAAAGTAGAGACAGAATCCGCAATTAATTCGATATTTCTTTCATATGTTTTAGTTTTTCTTAATTAGGAAAATTTACGAGCAAAATATCTTCTTAGGAACTGGATAAATGTTTCTTGGGCCTCCAAGCATAACTGGGCCGTCTTTACCTGCGTCGTGTTTTTGGATCTCTCGTGTTGAAAAATAGGGGAGAAGGTATTCGGGTCGGTTTTTAAATTTAAAAAAGTCATTCTAAAATTATTTTTAAAAAAATAAAAATCACTCTATAACGGATCAATTTTTTTTAATAATTTTTTCTTAGCCTTACTTTTATATAATTATATTTTAAATATATATAATAAATTAAAATTAATATAAAATATATATACTTTTTTTCAGTTCAATTTTTTGGGTTGGATAGATTTTTCGATTTGGACGGATTTTTTCTTACACCCCTATTGAAAAGTCATTAAATATTTTGTGATTTATACTTTATATACTAGCTAGCCACATATTTATTTCAGTTGAACGATTTTTCAAAAGAAATTTACGTTTTAATTAATTTGTTTCCCGTGAGTACGTTTTAACATTTTGAAAATATATTACATGGGATATATGCATAACATATATAAAATATATATCATTAAATAAATTATACAATATGTGATCATTTCAGAGCAAACTAATACTCCTTAAGTCGTACATTTTACAAAAGAAATTTATTTTCGTTACAACTTATTTTGACAAAAAAAATAAACTCGACCAACTCTCTTGGCATCCTAACAAAATGACACGAGAATAACAACTCCCATCAATACCATTACATCGAAAGAGTTATCCCTGCTAAGATTATGAGCTCGCTCAATCCAAGAAGCTATACTGATCTGAAAAATATTAGAAACAATATTATGAGCAAAAATAGTTCAGTAAGTTGATAACTCATAGCTTATATGTTACCAACTAATCAATTCGTAGTAACATAGAAAAGCACGCAATAATTATAATAGCAAAATAGGCATTTTCATATATTTGATAATTACGTATATAACATACTAATAAGAAACATCACACTCAACTTGCAGTCAATATAATATAAATCATATCAAATATATGTATGCAAATGCAACACTCTCATATGAATGCACGGATCACCGACTAGCCAGTGGTCGATAGATGGACTCTAGAGGTGGCTCCCATCGGGATCAGCGATGTAGCACTTAGCTCAATTATACCTCATCACTTTCGAGGAACAAATCATATAACGATAGGTGGACTTTAGAGGTGGCCCCTACGAATTCTAGAGGTGACCCCATCGCGACTACTCACGATGTGGCACATAGCTCCGCATGACACGTAGCTCCAGCCTATCTCATTCCATTATTGGAGAACAAAATGATGGATTGGACTTTAGAAGTGACTCCCATCGTGATCAGTGATGTAGCACTTAGCTCCAACCATCATACATACAATGCAGGCAGATGTAGATGCATGATTCATCATATAACAATTGTGTCTCGATATCAGAAGATGAACCATATCAAATATCATTTCAATCGGAACAAGATTGTACTTATCGTAGTCCATTCATATCATATCACATATGTTTTTCAAATGTGCAATCATACAATTATTCGAATATACTTTTCATAATTGCATTCCTGAAAATCAATTCATAATATATCCAAAACATATTCAATACATATAATAGTCAATGTCCCACCGAATTCAGGAAAGGTGAATACATAGAGTAGGAGAAACCAACTTACCAATAAGAGCTACCAAAAGGTTTTTCCTTTCCTTTTTCATTACTTTACTCTTGTACTCCTATACAATAATAATAAGAAACATATCACTTCTATGCTTTGAACAGAAGCCTATCACACATGAAATACAATTAATTGAAAATAGTATATAAACCTTAAACATTTACTCTTTTAACTATTAAACATAAGGATTGACCTAATATTATGATAGATTGTACACATAGTAAAGAAAAATCCATATCTTCTGGTATACATAATCAAAAGACATCATTCTAATTTTCTTTACTTTTATATTACATAGACATTAATCTGTAAAAGTTTCATATCCTATTTCATTACGGGTTTGCTCTCATGAAAATCAACATTCAGCCTAGCTTTTATGTTAATTCTATGTTCTGACAAGCTGAGTAACCTTAGTTTTATGATTTATATAAAACAATAAACATTCCCTATTCTGGTACTTTTAATTTTCCAAAATATTAGACATCCTAGGATATAACTCGTAAAATTATTTGAATTTATAACTATTTGTACTTAGAAACATTAAATTTAACCAATATTAACATAATTTGTCCTAAGCTCCATCCTGACAAATTGAGTAAGGCTCGGTAAAATATTTATAACTTTTGCTACACATATTATTTTCTAGTGATTCCAATTTTAGATGAGACCTAACATTAATATCTATAACACCTTAAATTGTCAAATAATTCCACGACATATTGGTTTTAATACATAATTTACAAATTTGGATAGCAATTTTGGAGGACAGAGTGATAGTACCTTAATCATGATGGCATAACTTTCGTTTCATAACTCCTATTAACATGATTCCACATCTCATGTAAACTAGACTCAGATATTATTATACATTTTAAATTTCATAATTTTTAAGGATGAATTGATATGAAAGAAAATCTTAGGAAGAACACATTTAGTCTGATGTTAGAATCTTCACCTTTAATGATCTTCCTTCTCGAATTTCCTTCAACGTACATGAAAGGAGTCGTGGTCTGAAATTTTTTTTGTTGTCTAGAGATAAGGATAAGACCATACGATTTTTTTCAGATTTTTATCACCTGAATAGGTCGGTTGGAAAAATAGTCTAAGCATGAGGTGACAAGCTGCTAGCTTGCATGTCAAGAGTTGAAATTCTTGTCCAATTAAAATTGTAACATTTAAAAATCATTAATTTCACCCCTAATTGATATTAATTAGTATAATATAATCCATGTAATTTATTCACATATTTATATATTAATTTTTGTTACACACATATATTTTCATATGCCACTTGACGACATTTGATTGGTCTTCTAGATCTAAATCCAATCTTAACAAAACACATGCATAGTTAACCATAAGAGAATATGCTTTATCATAATAAGATTATTAATCATACTTTATTACTTTAGTTAAATTTTATAAATTCATATTATATCACTACGTGACATGACAACATATATTACACCACATATATTCAATTGATTATAGTCATATAATCTAGAATCCAATATGGATTAGATCATGGATATTACAAGGTCCTTCGCTGGTCGGAGTTCGTAGGAACTCGGCCCGGATCCGTCATTGTCGCGCTCGCCGAGCTCTGCAATCGAACAAATCTGACTCGGGTTGAAGATGACCCTGACCGAGTTCTACGTACCAAGAACAGTCGAACGCGATGGCAGCCCGGACTGGATGACGACCCGACCCGGCCCGGGTGTAACTCGAACCCGGCCCGGGTTTAACCTAATTTTTCCGAAGAGACGACTGATGAACTCGGCCCGAATTTTCCTCACTCAGCCTGAGTTCAGACATTGATTTAGTCACTTTTATGATGTTTAAATCCAGATCCTTGATTTATGTTCCTATTTCAGATCCTAATGATGCCTATGATTATGACGAAAATGTCATTGATTACTCTTCTTGATCTTGTCTTTTATCCTGATTTGAAGATCTTATCAAGATGTGATTTGTTTAATTTAAAATATGCAAGATAAAAGACGTAAATCATTAAATGGAGAACTCTTTTATGATGGATTGATGACGACCAAGTTATGGGATGACTTCTGTCAGTTATGGGCTGACTACGATCAGTTATGGGCTAGCTTTGCCAGTTATGATGATGATGATGATGATGATGATGATGATGGACGAGTTGAGGCAGGCCTCCCCGTGGGTTGAAATATACCCCAAATAAGTCAAAGATGATAATAAGATGATGAAGAAGATTAGCACATATGAATAAAGAATTTTTTCTTATGATGATCAGCTTTCGCCAATTTTATGATGAATTATTATGACATTTTATTCATATGTCCTTTTACATGCTATCACATTCATAATATGATCATGATTCTTTTTCCTCTCATATGATGATGTTCTCATTATGATTAATGTTTAGTATCATGATCTTATGATGATATTTATCTTACTTCCATACCGAGTTGTAAAATTCATAGGGATGTTCTCCCCTGCTTGTTCTTAAATGCAGGCCAATGTTAGAATGATGAAGGTGGCCAAAGGTGACAGATCGAGCTCGTAGGTGACTGCACATGGTTATCGAGTTCTTTAGATGATGAATATTTTTTTCCTTTCTCTTTATTACTTCATGTATTAGCTTTTCTTTGGATTCCTATGAAGTCATTTATCAGTCTTTCGCTTATCATGATGTTACTATCTTTTATTATTAATGATGATTAAGTCTTCCGCTTTTATAGATGTTGAGTTGATCGATCAAAGTTTTTGTTTTGGTCAATAAGATGTACACGTAAGGATGACTCGTAGCGTTCTCGAAACGTATTATGCCTGGGTGCGATGTGGGCGCGTTATAAATTCAATTACATATAATGTCTTTATCCTTTTTTATCACATCAATTGAGGCAAAAAAATTTCCGTGAACCTCCAAAAATAGACGTAAAGTTTCCTAATTATATGATGCCTTTAAAATTTTTAAGAGACACGCGAGATAAATTAGGCCCGTTAAGGATTGGCCCAAAATGTCGTGCATTAGACTTTCGTGGCCTTGATGTCACTGGCAGCATTTAAGGTCCATTATACTACTTCCAATTGGGCCCAAGCCGAAGGGGTTGTCCTTGATGTCACGTAAATTAGAATTGTTTTTGCTTAATTTAAGCCTTAATAATTTTTTTAATGTCCAAGGAGTAACATAATATGATTGCTATAAACTAGTGAAATGAGATATTAATTAACGTTATCATATATCGAACAGGAGGAATAAGGACTATGAAGTCCGCTCTGATTATTTCGATTTCAGAAGTCACCAATCACGTCGATACAAAAGATTTATTTGCTTATTTTGGACCAAAATTTATTAATTCTTTTGGTGCATTTCACTCCTATAAATGTGTAGAATACTTTCTTTTTTTTCTCATACAAAATTAATTAATTAAAAAATAATAAGAGGAACGAATAGATGATAAAACATCTCCTCACGAAATGGATAAGCGCTTGTGGGCTGAAACAATAACTGGGCCGTCTTTAAATTAGGCTTTTAATATTCAAACCCATAATATTTAAGAGTTCTAACCATCTTACTGCACCCGACACCTCGAACACGGGGACACTCCTCCGCAGTTGCAGATCTCTTTTTATATATGTTGTTATCAACTAATCAACTGCACCCACTATAATTACTCTTTTTCTGGTGGGACATGTATATTACTTGTGGGTTGTCTGTCGTTCATAAGTATTGGCTGCCCATGTATTTGTTGCAAGAACTTATTAATAAATTAATTCGCACGTATAATTACTAAAGCATGTGTGCATGCATGCAATAACAATAAGTAACTAATTATAATGACAGTTAAATAACTAACTGATGGATTAACAAACATATTATTATGATATATAGAACTAATGTCGCATCACAAAATCATGCAACAAAGTGGTAGTAGTACGTAGTTCGACCATGAGAGGATTTAAAGTGAAACAAACTAGGAGTTAGTGCATCGCACCTAATAATATATAGAGACTAATTAACCATAAACACGTGGACCTAATAATAACTGTGAGCATACTATTACTACGTAGACATATATGAGATGATTCAAATGTCGTGGATGCTCTTCCGTTTGCTTCGGGTGTTGTCGTTGGCCTGCTGCTTCTCTCGGAGTGCATACTTTTGCATATGGCTGGAGACCTGCTTCGGCGTCTTGGATCCAATCACGTTCGAGATTGCTCTGTGGTCGCTCCTCCCATACTTCTTCATGCCCTCCAGAAACTTGCTATTAATTACATATACACATAGCAAATTAATCAATTAGTTAGTTAGTCATTAATAATAGGAATAACGCACAGCATATGCATGCATGCATATCGTACTTTTTAAGATTCCTTGTAATATGTACTTCCTGAAACAAAGTAAAAGAAGAAGAAGTATAAAGAAAGACATGCCTGTGCTCCTGTGGTGTCCATCGCTTTGGGGGTTTTGGCGGTGCGAGTCGTGGCGGCGTTATTGGTGCAGCAGCAGCAGCAGCAACTTCATGTTGAATAGTTGGAGGAGGGACGAGTGGCGGTGGCACCATCATTGTTGACGCATCAGCAGCAGCAACATCAGCAGCTTCTTGATCATGTTGGATAGTTGGAGGGGGATGAGGGACGGCGTCGTCCTTCTCCTGCTGCTCCCGAAGGATTTGCTCAATAAGCGAATCCAAATCATCAGAACCAAAGTCCTCACTTAAATCCATGACCACGAGATCTTCTTGATCATGTTGGATAGTTGGAAGGGGCTGAGGGATGGCATCGTCGTTCTGCTCCTGCTCCCGAAGGATTTGCTCAATAAGCGAACCAAAGTCATCACCTAAATCCATGACCACGAGATCAGAGTAGGAGGACGAGGAGGAGGAGGAGGAGGCAGAGGAGGAGGGGTCGATGATGAATAGTAGTACACGCATTATGCACATATTTATAATTCGGATGGTTTCCTAATGAGGAAATTCATTCGATTTTCATTATTCATCTTCTCGTTTTTAAATATTGATTTGTAATCATTTACATGGAACTTTTTTAAAAAATTAAAAGTCCTGTAAATCCGTGTTTTTTTCCTTTTTTAGTAATAATGATTATTCCACGCAGCAAATATTATATATATTATGTATTTTGTCTTTGTGCTCAAGGTCCTTTTTTCCCCTTATTTGTTAATAATTATGAATTTTCAATGGATAAGATGGAAGGCCGGTATTAGAATATGCCGTTCTTCTATATATTAAATTAAGTTAAGTTAAATTAAATTAAATCAACGATGGAAAGTAGAGACAGAATCCACAATTAATTAGATATTTCTTGCCGATGTAGTTAACGATGGTGAATTCTTCGTGACAGATTTAGTTTTTCTTAATTAGGAAAATATACGAGCAAAATATCTTCTTAGGAACTGGATAAATGAGACTTGGGCCTCTAAGCATAACTGGGCCGTCTTTAGCTCTCTCATTTTTTTGGGTCTCTCGTGTTGAAAAGTCAGGCCCATTATATAATATTAGATATTTTGTTATTTATATTTTATATATTTTCAGGGCTAGTAAGAGTTTTCCCCATAGTACACGACAAAGATTTCTTTCTAGGCTGTAGGAGATTAATGCTAACTAATATTATTATAATGATATAACACGGTCCACCGTTGGCTTTTGCATGAGGTTGATTTGGGACATGTTGAGTTTTGACGAGTATTCAGATTTCAGAAGTAGCTTGTCCTAAGTTTACTACATTCGGCATCTTATATTTGTTGGTGGGATCGAATTAAATTATGCATAATATTTCAAAACTGATGTTAAATCTTATATTTGAATAAACATTAAAGTGCATGCACTAGCTAGCCTCGTATTTGTTTCAGATGAACGATTTTTTTTAAAAAAAATTACGTTTTAATTAATTTGTTTCCCGTGAGTATGTTTCCACATTTTGAAAATATATTACATGGGATATATGCATAACATATAATTTTAACAGCTTCCGAGCCTTCATTAGTTAAGGAAAATATTTGTCGGATGGTCGGATGGTCTTTGTAATTTGACGTTGCCGCCGAGCATGACCATCTCCGCCGATCTCGTGACCCGCCACCGCCGAGCTCGACCATCTTCGCCGAATTCATGACCCGCCGCCGCTGAGCACGACCATCTCCGCCGAGCTCGCGACCCGTCACTGTCGAGCACGACCATCTCTGTCGAGCTCGCGACCCGTCACTGTCGAGCACGACCATCTCCGCCGATCTCGCAACCCGCCGCCACCTATCTCGATCACCGACGCGAGAAGATCACGCACCGCCGCTGCCGAGCTCGACCACCTCCGCCGATCTCGCGACCCACCGCCGCCGAACACGACCACCCTCGCCTATCTCGCGCACCTCCGTCGCCAATCTCGCGCACCACCGTCTCCTCTCTCGCGCACCTCCGAGTTTCGCTGCGATGCCTAGCCCCGCTGCCGCCGAGCCCACACTGCCGCCACAGAGCTCGCCCGCCACTACCAGACACTTTAATCATTATGTAATTACATTGCAGTGTTAATCACACTGTAATGGACCTTATAATTAGTGTTAATCACTCTATAATTAGTTATTCGGTAATATTTTATATTTAATTATTAATCCATATTTAATCCATGTGTAAATATTCTAACCATGCCGGAATTATTAGCTAATAATTTTCCTCCTTATGTCGCCGTCAAGCCCCGCCCGTCTCTCTATCGTCGTTGAGATTCATCTCGCCACATTGCTATCGAGCCTCGTCTGCCTCTCTTACGCCGCGGAGATTCATTGCAAGTGCCGTTTTGAGGAAGAAATTTTAGATGTGTTTGCAACACTCCTGTTAACAAATCTATTACATAATTGAAAAAAAGATTCTTACACATAAAAAAAGTTCTTACACAAAGTCGTCATTATATCGCACATCAAATTACAACTCAAAAAAATTTGTTAGCTAATCATATCGTACATGGTATTATAACTAAAAATAACAATCAATGTACATGTTACAACTCCAAATTGTAAAACAAATTAAAAAATTCAGTAATCTCGATTACAGTCTTCGATTACTTTGGTCTTCTCGAGATTACATGCCTGTGATCTAATGTAATCGGTGAGGGTTGTCGGGCCGCGGCCGCACAATCCTCACACGGCGGCTGTGAGTGGGCGAGGCGGAGGTCGCGGCGAGTGTGCGAGGCAGTGGTGCGTGGGCCAGGCGGGGCTGTGGTTGCGTGTGGGTGAGGTGGAGGTCGCGGCGAGTGAGAAAGGCGACAGAGGCTGCGAGCGGGCGAGGCGGCGGTGGCGAGTGGGCGAGGCGACGGTGGCGAGTGGGCGAGGCGGCGACAGTTGCAAGTGGGCAAGGGGGAGTGGGCGAGGCGGAGGTCACGACGAGTGGGAGAGGCGACGACGGCTACGAGTGGGCGAGGCGGAGGTCGCGGCGAGTGTGCGAGGCGGTGGTGGGAGTCGGCGGTAGTCAAGGTTGACAGGGTGTGGTAGCAGTCGGCGCACGGCGGTGGTGCGGGGTCACGGCGGATGTCAGCGAAGGAGCTCGATGGGGTCGCATAGGTCATCGCGGAGGTCGGGGGGTCGCGGCAGAGGTCGGCAGGGAGGTGGACGACGGTTGGATCTGGCCTCCTCATGGGCAGATCTGTCGCGGAGGAGGTCGTCGCGAAGGTCGGCTATGGTTGGATCTGGCAGAGGTCGTCGGGGTGGCAGTGTCACGAATTTGCGCAGATCTGGTCGTAGCGCAGCGGTGTGCAGAGAGATGGGCCGTCGGCTGAGGAGCTCGGCGTGCTCGAAGACGTCGAGAGGGACGAGATCCGGCTTGGACAGGGGAGAGGTCGTCGCGAAGGCCGTCGGACTCGAGGGGGACGTCGGCGTGCAGAAAACGGATCGGGGCCGGCAATAGCAAAGGCGAGATCTCACGTCGATGTACGAATCCCAGCATCGGCGAGGAAGAAAGAGAAGACAAAAGAAGAAAAGGGTTAAGTTAGGGTCGGTAGGCGTAGGTTGAAGAAAAAAAGGAAAAAAATTGCGCTGATGTGAGCCGTTGAGATCGAATCGGACGGTGACGATCGGAAGCATGATTTGAATCCTTGATGAAAAAATAAACGGTCGTGATCTTAATAGCATGATGCTCCCAGCTCAAGTTAGTAGCATATGAATTAAATCCTTTGACTAAAGCTATAAATCACTTATAAATTAGTATACGACATAGATTAGTTGGATAATAATAGATTTAGATTTTTACCTGACCACTATAACAAAAAAAAAAGAGATTGATGGAGGAGGTAATCAGATAAAAGCATACAGCAGTAAAATGTACCCAAAAAAAGATCATATCTTTGAATGAACGTTAAAAATGTATGTACTTACAACGGAGGAAAAAATTAAAATGCATATACTACCTAGCTACATATTTTTATTTCAGATAAATTTTTCTTCAAATATATATTTTAACAATTTTGAAAAATATATTATATGTGATATATAAGTATAACATAATAATCTTGTATTTTAACAGCTTACGAGCCTTCATTAACAAATTAAAGAACAAAAATGAACCGGATCTAATCATACTCAGTTTTACATTGAAAATCATAGTTATATCAATGTCCAAACATCCAGAATTCTCATCTACAAGAGTTGGAGTGATAAGCGGTTCCTCCTCGCTTAGCTTAAGCAAGATCTCGAGTTCAAATTTTATGAATGCAAAAAATTCTTATTGAAAGCCTCACTTGTCACTATCAGGTACGTGACCCGATACGACTTTATCGGTTGAATCATGTTAAGACATGATAAAATATCTCCTCACGAAGTGGATAAGCGCGTGTGAGGGGCCGTCTCTAAATTAGGCTTTTAATAGTCAAACCCATAATATTAAGAGTTCTAACCATCTGACTGCACCCCGACCCTACTGCGACTCTCTTTAGGACAGAGGACACTCCCCGGCAGTTGCAGATCTCTCTCTACTCTACTCTCTCTCTCTCCCCCCCCCCCCCCCCCCCCCCCCCCAATTAATTGATAGTTTCAGAGATTTATATATATTGTTATCAACTGCGTTAACACGTTTTCGTCTGCAATACATAACTAATCAACTGCACCCACTATAATTACTCTTTTCCGGTGCGACATGTATATTACTTATAGGTTGTCTGTCGTTCATAAGTATAAAGTATTGGCTGCCCATGTATTTGTTGCAAGAACTTATTAATAAATTAATTCGCACGTATAATTACTAAAGAATGTGTGCATGCATGCAATAACAATAAGTAACTAATTATAATGACAGTTAAATAACTAACTGATGGATTAACAAACATATTATTATGATATATAGAACTAATGTCGCATCGCAAAATCATGCAACAAAGTGGTAGTAGTACGTAGTTCGACCATGAGAGGATTTAAAGTGAAACAAACTAGAAGTTAGTGCATGGCACCTAATAATATATAGAGACTAATTAACTATAAACACGTCGACCTAATAATAATTGTTAGCATACTACGTAGACATATATATTATGAGATCAAATGTCGTGGATGCTCTTCCGTTTGCTTCGGGTGTTGTCGTTGGCCTGCTGCTTCTCTCGGAGTGCATACTTTTGCATATGGCTGGAGACCTGCTTCGGCGTCTTGGATCCAATCACGTTCGAGATTGCTCTGTGGTCACTCCTCCCATACTTCTTCATGCCCTCCAGAAACTTGCTATTAATTACATATACACATAGCAAACTAATTAATCAGTAGTTAGTTATTAATAATAGGAATAACGCATAGCATATGCATGCATGCATATCGTACTTTTTAAGATTCCTTGTAATATGTACTTCTGAAACCAAGTAAAAGAAGAAGAAGAAGAAGAAGAAGAAGAAGAAGAAGTATAAAGAAAGACATGCCTGTGCTCCTGTGGTGTCCATCGCTTTGGGGGTTTTGGCAGCGCGAGTCGTGGCGGCGTTATTGGTGGCGTAGCAGCAGCAGCAACAGCAACTTCATGTTGAGTAGTTGGAGGAGGGACGAGTGGCGGTGGCACCATCATTGTTGACGCAGCAGCAGCAGCATCAGCAGCTTCTTGATCATGTTGGATAGTTGGAGGGGGATGAGGGACGGCGTCGTCCTTCTCCTGTTGCTCCCGAAGGATTTGCTCAATAAGAGAAACAAAGTCATCACTTAAATCCATGACCACGAGATCTTCTTGATCATGTTGGATAGTTGGAGGGGGATGAGGGACGGCATCGTCGTTCTCCTGCTGCTCCCAAAGGTCATCACTTAAATCCATAAGCGAATCCAAAAAATCAAAACCAAAGTCATCACTTAAATCCATGACCACGAGATCTTCTTGATCGTGTTGGATAGTTGGAGGGGGATGAGGGACGGCATCGTCGTTCTCCCGAAGGATTTGCTCAATAAGCAAATCAAGATCATCAGAACCACTTAAATCCATGATCACGAGATCAGAGTAGAGGACAAGGACGAGGACGAGGAGGAGGCGGGGTCGATGATGAATAGTAGTACACGCATTATGCGTATATTTATAACTCGGATAGTTTCCTAATGAGGAAATTCATTCGATTTTCTTTATTCACCGTCTCGTTTTTAAATATCGATTTGTAATCAATTACATGAAACTTTTTTAAAAAATTTAACAGTTCTGTAAGTCCGTGTTTTTTCCTTTTTTAGTAACAATGATTATTCCACGCAGCAAATATTATATATATTATGTATATTTTCTTTGTGCTCAAGGTCCTTTTTTTCCCTTATTTGTTAATAATTATGAATTTTCAATGGATAAGATGGAAGGCCGGTATTAGAATATGCCGTTCTTCTATATATTAAATTAAATTAAGTAAAATTAAATTAAATCAACGATGGAAAGTAGAGACAGAATCCGCAATTAATTCGATATTTCTTTCAGATGTTTTAGTTTTTCTTAATTAGGAAAATTTAGGAGCAAAATATCTTCTTAGGAACTGGATAAATGTTTCTTGGGCCTCCAAGCATAACTGGGCCGTCTTTACCTGCGTCGTGTTTTTGGATCTCTCGTGTTGAAAAATAGGGGAGAAGGTATTCGGGTCGGTTTTTAAATTTAAAAAAGTCATTCTAAAATTATTTTTAAAAAAATAAAAATCACTCTATAACGGATCAATTTTTTTTAATAATTTTTCTTAGCCTTACTTTTATATAATTATATTTTAAATATATATAATAAATTAAAATTAATATAATATATATATACTTTTTTCAGTTCAATTTTTTGGGTTGGATAGATTTTTCGATTTGGACGGATTTTTTCTTACACCCCTATTGAAAAGTCATTAAATATTTTGTGATTTATAATTTATGTACTAGCTAGCCACATATTTATTTCAGTTGAACGATTTTTCAAAAGAAATTTACGTTTTAATTAATTTGTTTCCCGTGAGTACGTTTTAACATTTTGAAAATATATTACATGGGATATATGCATAACATATATAAAATATATATCATTAAATAAATTATACAATATGTGATCATTTCAGAGCAAACTAATACTCCTTAAGTCGTACATTTTACAAAAGAAATTTATTTTCGTTACAACTTATTTTGACAAAAAAAATAAACTCGACCAACTCTCTTGGCATCCTAACAAAATGACACGAGAACAACAACTCCCATCAATACCATTACATCGAAAGAGTTATCCCTGCTAAGATTATGAGCTCGCTCAATCCAAGAAGCTATACTGATCTGGAAAATATTAGAAACAATATTATGAGCAAAAATAGTTCAGTAAGTTGATAACTCATAGCTTATGTGTTACCAACTAATCAATTCGTAGTAACATAGAAAAGCACGCAATAATTATAATAGTAAAATAGGCATTTTCATATATTTGATAATTACGTATATAACATACTAATAAGAAACATCACACTCAACTTGCAGTCAATATAATATAAATCATATCAAATATATGTATGCAAATGCAACACTCTCATATGAATGCACGGATCACCGACTAGCCAGTGGTCGATAGATGGACTCTAGAGGTGGCTCCCATCGGGATCAGCGATGTAGCACTTAGCTCAATTATACCTCATCACTTTCGAGGAACAAATCATATAACGATAGGTGGACTTTAGAGGTGGCCCCTACGAATTCTAGAGGTGACCCCCATCGCGACTACACATGATGTGGCACTTAGCTCCGCATGGCACGTAGCTCCAGCCTATCTCATCCCATTATTGGGGAACAAAATGATGGATTGGACTTTAGAAGTGACTCCCATCGTGATCAGTGATGTAGCACTTAGCTCCGACCATCATACATACAATGCAGGCAGATGTAGATGCATGATTCATCATATAACAATTGTGTCTCGATATCAGAAGATGAACCATATCAAATATCATTTCAATCGGAACAAGATTGTACTTATCGTAGTCCATTCATATCATATCACATATGTTTTTCAAATGTGCAATCATACAATTATTCGAATATACTTTTCATAATTGCATTCCTGAAAATCAATTCATAACATATCCAAAACATATTCAATACATATAATAGTCAATGTCCCACCGAATTCAGGAGAGGTGAATACATAGAGTAGGAGAAACCAACTTACCAATAAGAGCTACCAAAAGGTTTTTCCTTTCCTTTTTCATTACTTTACTCTTGTACTCCTATACAATAATAATAAGAAACATATCACTTCTATGCTTTGAACAGAAGCCTATCACACATGAAACACAATTAATTGAAAATAGTATATAAACCTTAAACATTTACTCTTTTAACTATTAAACATAAGGATTGACCTAATATTATGATAGATTGTACACATAGTAAAGAAAAATCCATATCTTCTGGTATACATAATCAAAAGACATCATTCCAATTTTCTTTACTTTTATATTACATAGACATTAATCTGTAAAAGTTTCATATCCTATTTCATTACGGGTTTGCTCTCATGAAAATCAACGTTCAGCCTAGCTTTTATGTTAATTCTATGTTCTGACAAGCTGAGTAACCTTAGTTTTATGATTTATATAAAACAATAAACATTCCCTATTCTGGTACTTTTAATTTTCCAAAATATTAGACATCCTAGGATATAGTCGTAAAATTATTTGAATTTATAACTATTTG
The DNA here is from genome assembly GCA_030549335.1 of Pontederia crassipes. Classification (NCBI taxonomy): domain Eukaryota; kingdom Viridiplantae; phylum Streptophyta; class Magnoliopsida; order Commelinales; family Pontederiaceae; genus Pontederia; species Pontederia crassipes. The sequence continues at coordinate 55,254,862 of CM060195.1, read as the reverse complement.
TACTTAGAAACATTAAATTTAACCAATATTAACATAATTTGTCCTAAGCTCCATCCTGACAAATTGAGTAAGGCTCGGTAATATATTTATAACTTTTGCTACACATATTATTTTCTAGTGATTCCAATTTTATATGAGACCTAACATTAATATCTATAACACCTTAAATTATCAAATAATTCCACGACATATTGGTTTTAATACATAATTTACAAATTCGGATAGCAATTTTGGAGGACAGAGTGATAGTACCTTAATCATGATGGCATAACTTTCGTTTCATAACTCCTATTAACATGATTCCACATCTCATGTAAACTAGACTCAGATATTATTATACATTTTAAATTTCATAATTTTTAAGGATGAATTGATATGAAAGAAAATCTTAGGAAGAACACCTTTAGTCTGATGTTAGAATCTTCACCTTTAATGATCTTCCTTCTCGAATTTCCTTCAACGAACATGAAAGGAGTCGTGGTCTGAAATTTTTTTTGTTGTCTAGAGATAAGGATAAGACCATAGGATTTTTTTCAGATTTTTATCACCTGAATAGGTCGGTTGGAAAAATAGTCTAAGCATGAGGTGACAAGCTGCTAGCTTGCATGTCAAGAGTTGAAATTCTTGTCCAATTAAAATTGTAACATTTAAAAATCATTAATTTCACCCCTAATTGATATTAATTAGTATAATATAATCCATGTAATTTATTCACATATTTATATATTAATTTTTGTTACACACACATATATTTTCATATGCCACTTGACGACATTTGATTGGTCTACTAGATCTAAATCCAATCTTAACAAAACACATGCATAGTTAACCATAAGAGAATATGCTTTATCACAATAAGATTATTAATCATACTTTATTACTTTAGTTAAATTTTATAAATTCATATTATATCACTACGTGACATGACAACATATACTACACCACATATATTAAATTGATTATAGTCATATAATCTAGAATCCAATATGGATTAGATCATGGATATTACAAGGTCCTTCGCTGGTCGGAGTTCGTAGGAACTCGGCCCGGATCCGTCATTGTCGCGCTCGCCGAGCTCTGCAATCGAACAAATCTGACTCGGGTTGAAGATGACCCTGACCGAGTTCTACGTACCAAGAACAGTCGAACGCGATGGCAGCCCGGACTGGATGACGACCCGACCCGGCCCGGGTGTAACTCGAACCCGGCCCGGGTTTAACCTAATTTTTCCGAAGAGACGACTGATGAACTCGGCCCGAATTTTCCTCACTCAGCCTGAGTTCAGACATTGATTTAGTCACTTTTATGATGTTTAAATCCAGATCCTTGATTTATGTTCCTATTCCAGATCCTAATGATGCCTATGATTATGACGAAAATGTCATTGATTACTCTTCTTGATCTTGTCTTTTATCCTGATTTGAAGATCTTATCAAGATGTGATTTGTTTAATTTAAAATATGCAAGATAAAAGACGTAAATCATTAAATGGAGAACTCTTTTATGATGGACTGATGACGACCAAGTTATGGGATGACTTCTGTCAGTTATGGGCTGACTACGATCAGTTATGGGCTAGCTTTGCCAGTTATGATGATGATGATGATGATGGACGAGTTGAGGCAGGCCTCCCCGTGGGTTGAAATATACCCCAAATAAGTCAAAGATGATAATAAGATGATGAAGAAGATTAGCACATATGAATAAAGAATTTTTTCTTATGATGATCAGCTTTCGCCAATTTTATGATGAATTATTATGACATTTTATTCATATGTCCTTTTACATGCTATCACATTCATAATATGATCATGATTCTTTTTCCTCTCATATGATGATGTTCTCATTATGATTAATGTTTAGTATCATGATCTTATGATGATATTTATCTTACTTCCATACTGAGTTGTAAAATTCATAGGGATGTTCTCCCCTGCTTGTTCTTAAATGCAGGCCAATGTTAGAATGATGAAGGTGGCCAAAGGTGACAGATCGAGCTCGTAGGTGACTGCACATGGTTATCGAGTCCTTTAGATGATGAATATTTTTTTCCTTTCTTTTTATTACTTCATGTATTAGCTTTTCTTTGGATTCCTATTAAGTCATTTATCAGTCTTTCGCTTATCATGATGTTACTATCTTTTATTATTAATGATGATTAAGTCTTCCTCTTTTATAGATGTTGAGTTGATCGGTCAAAGTTTTTATTTTGGTCAATAAGATGTACACGTAAGGATGACTCGTAGCGTTCTCGAAACGTATTATGCCTGGGTGCGATGTGGGCGCGTTATAAATTCAATTACATATAATGTCTTTATCCTTTTTTATCACATCAATTGAGGCAAAAAAATTTTCGTGAACCTCCAAAAATAGACGTAAAGTTTCCTAATTATATGATGCCTTTAAAATTTTTAAGAGACACACGAGATAAATTAGGCCCGTTAAGGATTGGCCCAAAATGTCGTGCATTAGACTTTCGTGGCCTTGATGTCACTGGCAGCATTTAAGGTCCATTATACTACTTCCAATTGGGCCCAAGCCGAAGGGGTTGTCCTTGATGTCACGTAAATTAGAATTGTTTTTGCTTAATTTAAGCCTTAATAATTTTTTTAATGTCCAAGGAGTAACATAATATGATTGCTATAAACTAGTGAAATGAGATATTAATTAACGTTATCATATATCGAACAGGAGGAATAAGGACTATGAAGTCCGCTCTGATTATTTCGATTTCAGAAGTCACCAATCACGTCGATACAAAAGATTTATTTGCTTATTTTGGACCAAAATTTATTAATTCTTTTGGTGCATTTCACTCCTATAAATGTGTAGAATACTTTCTTTTTTTTTCTCATACAAAATTAATTAATTAAAAAATAATAAGAGGAACGAATAGATGATAAAACATCTCCTCACGAAATGGATAAGCGCTTGTGGGCTGAAACAATAACTGGGCCGTCTTTAAATTAGGCTTTTAATATTCAAACCCATAATATTTAAGAGTTCTAACCATCTGACTGCACCCGACACCTCGAACACGGGGACACTCCTCCGCAGTTGCAGATCTCTTTTTATATATGTTGTTATCAACTAATCAACTGCACCCACTATAATTACTCTTTTTCTGGTGGGACATGTATATTACTTGTGGGTTGTCTGTCGTTCATAAGTATTGGCTGCCCATGTATTTGTTGCAAGAACTTATTAATAAATTAATTCGCACGTATAATTACTAAAGCATGTGTGCATGCATGCAATAACAATAAGTAACTAATTATAATGACAGTTAAATAACTAACTGATGGATTAACAAACATATTATTATGATATATAGAACTAATGTCGCATCACAAAATCATGCAACAAAGTGGTAGTAGTACGTAGTTCGACCATGAGAGGATTTAAAGTGAAACAAACTAGGAGTTAGTGCATCGCACCTAATAATATATAGAGACTAATTAACCATAAACACGTGGACCTAATAATAACTGTGAGCATACTATTACTACGTAGACATATATGAGATGATTCAAATGTCGTGGATGCTCTTCCGTTTGCTTCGGGTGTTGTCGTTGGCCTGCTGCTTCTCTCGGAGTGCATACTTTTGCATATGGCTGGAGACCTGCTTCGGCGTCTTGGATCCAATCACGTTCGAGATTGCTCTGTGGTCGCTCCTCCCATACTTCTTCATGCCCTCCAGAAACTTGCTATTAATTACATATACACATAGCAAATTAATCAATTAGTTAGTTAGTCATTAATAATAGGAATAACGCACAGCATATGCATGCATGCATATCGTACTTTTTAAGATTCCTTGTAATATGTACTTCCTGAAACAAAGTAAAAGAAGAAGAAGAAGAAGAAGAAGAAGAAGAAGTATAAAGAAAGACATGCCTGTGCTCCTGTGGTGTCCATCGCTTTGGGGGTTTTGGCAGTGCGAGTCGTGGCGGCGTTATTGGTGCAGCAGCAGCAGCAGCAACTTCATGTTGAGTAGTTGGAGGAGGGACGAGTGGCGGTGGCACCATCATTGTTGACGCATCAGCAGCAGCATCAGCAGCTTCTTGATCATGTTGGATAGTTGGAGGGGGATGAGGGACGGCGTCGTCCTTCTCCTGCTGCTCCCTAAGGATTTGCTCAATAAGCGAAACAAAGTCATCACTTAAATCCATGACCACGAGTTCTTCTTGATCATGTTGGATAGTTGGAAGGGGATGAGGGACGGCATCGTCGTTCTCCCGAAGGATTTGCTCAATAAGCAAATCAAAATCATCAGAACCTAAGACACCACTTAAATCCATGATCACGAGATCAGAGTAGAGGACGAGGACGAGGAGGAGGAGGCGGGGTCGATGATGAATAGTAGTACACGCATTATGCACATATTTATAATTCGGATAGTTTCCTAATGAGGAAATTCATTCGATTTTCATTATTCACCGTCTCGTTTTTAAATATCGATTTGTAATCAATTACATGGAACTTTTTAAAAATTTAAAAGTTCTGTAAATCCAGGTTTTTTCCTTTTTTAGTAACAATGATTATTCCACGCAGCAAATATTATATATATTATGTATATTGTCTTTGTGCTCTGCTCAAGGTCCTTTTTTTCCCTTATTTGTTAATAATTATGAATTTTAAATGGATAAGATGGATGGCCGGTATTAGAATATGCCGTTCTTCTATATATTAAATTAAATTAAGTTAAATTAAATTAAATCAACGATGGCAAGTAGAGACAGAATCCGCAATTAATTTGATATTTCTTGCCGATGTAGTTAACGATGGTGAATCCTTCGTGACAGATTTAGTTCTTCTTAATTAGGAAAATACATGAGCAAAATATCTTCTTAGGAACTGGATAAATGTTTCTTGGGCCTCTAAGCACAACTGGGCCGTCTTTAGCTGCCTCGCTTTTTTGGGTCTCTCGTGTTGAAAAGTCAGACCCATTATATAATATTTAAATATTTTGTGATTTATACTTTATATATTTTTAGAGTGAGAACTTTCCCCATAGTAGAAGGATTTCTTTCTAGGCTGTAGGCGATTAATTCTAATTAATATTATAACAATATAACACGGTTCACCGTTCATTTTTGCACATGGTTGATTTGGGACATGTTGAGTTTTGAGCCTTCATTAGTTAACAAATTAAAGAAAAAATTTGCCGGATGGTCTTTTGTATTTTCAGGTTGCGATATTAATTATATCAAATATCAATGCCCACCGAATTATCCAATTCAATTGCATATAATCGCATTAGTTCATCATTTTCACATAAACCGAGAATAAAAAATTATTGTTTTTTAAGAACCTTAAAAATTAGATATATAAAGTTCCTTATTTTTTGCCTTAAAAATTATTAGTACTAAGCAAGATATAATTAAATAGAGAATATCAAATAATATCAAGATATATAAAGTTTGAGCAAGATGAGCAAAATTTAATGCAAGAAGTTCAAATTCATTTGGAGAATATCAAGAATTCAATAGAGAAGCTTCAGCAACGATTGGATAAAATAATCAATAAAGTTTCCCAAACTTCATCAGATTTTATGCAATCTTGTGAAGATCAAATATCTTTGGAAGTTATATCTGCTCCAATTGAAGAATTATAAGAAACTACTCAAGATATTAAAATTTATCCAAATACTGAAGAATTGATTATTTTATATTTTCTTCCAGAATCTGTGCAATCATGTGAAGATCAGTTATCTTTGAAAGTTATGTCTACTCCAATTGAAGAATTACAAGAAACTATTCATGATATCAGAATCTATCCAAATACTGAATAGTTGGTTATCTTGGATTTTCTTTTTGAGAAAAAAGAAGATAAATTTATTCAGGATGTGAATGAAAAGTTGGAACTAAATTTGTCAACTAGCAAAAGAGATCTATCTCAAATGCTTCAAGTTGATCTCAGATGCATGAAAGTTTTCGTCAACACGAAATATTTTAATTTTTTGTGGATTATATTTTCAGGTCAAGATTTAAGGACAATACGTTATTTATTTAGCATTGTTATACAATATGGTTGGTTTAAATGATTTATCTAATGAGTTGAGAAAGAAGACTAGACCACTGCGGGATATCAAACGTGAATCTTCATATTCAATTTTCAGAGTTTGAGGTCGAACTCTTTTGAAGAAAGGGAGACTGATGTAGTAGAAACAAGATAATATTTTAGTAGTTATTCTTGTTATATTTATCTTTTTAGATTAGTTATAATCTATTAGTTAGTATTGTTATCTTTTAAATTAGTTTTGATTTGATTGTAAAATGCATATAAATAGGCATTAACTCTTTTGTTATTGATAGTTCAATTATTATCCAATTATTCATTAAATCTGTGTAGTTTTATTCCTCGGTGGATTTTGAGTCTCGGTGAATTCTGAGATTATTAAGCTATTTATGGTGCTTTGAATCATCAACCTCTTTTGGAATTCGCCCGAAAAGTTATAATCTCCTTCACTTTGCGATCTCCCGCTGCGTCAAGAATGAACAGAGATGCTTTTTTAGCAAACATTTTTTACAAAAAGAAAATCTACTCGATATCACTGTGTTATTTAAATTATATTGAATCAAAAAGTTAAAAAGACGATGGTATAATTATATTAAATCATATATATATACATATATGAATAGTATTTGGAGATATAGACAATATTTTTATCACTATATCTTTCTTTGTAAGATATTATTTTAATTCAAATGTTTTATCAAATTGGATTAATCTTTTATATTTACTTTAGTTATACATATATTATTATTATTATTATTATTATTATTATTATTATTATTATTATTATTATTATTATTATTATTATTATTATTATTATTAGCGTATTTAGAGACAGAGACAATAATTTTATCAGTATATTTTACTTATAAGATATTATTTAAATAAAAAAACTTTTTCGATCAAATTGGATTAAACGTTTTTTATACTTAACACCCTCTCCTTTTAGTTATACATATATTATATAACCACTTTTTATTTTATATTATGAAAAGGTAAATTTTTATTTAATACAACTAAAACACCTACTTATACATATCTTATTAACTCATGAAATAAACATTTATTTAATAATTTTTATAAACAGAATATATATATATATATTAATTAGAAGATAAATTAAAGTTATATATATTATGAAATTATCATACGTAAACAAAATGTTAAAAATTTTCAAATATTTTATGAATAATATGTGGCATAATGAATTAATGTCATATGGTTATTTTTCTTTATTATTTTTAATAATACATTACATTATCGCATTTTAAGCTAATTTGAAAAGAAAGGGTCGAGTGACATGTATCACCATCTATATTTTCTTTTAATAATATGTATAATATTATTAATTATATTTAAAATATTATTATAATATATTAATCATGAATAAAATAATTTGATCATGAATCGATCGAATCAATTGCATATCATTATTTTATAAACCTCTTTAATTGTCTTCATGCTATGAATCTCAAATGTCGAATTACATAAATAAATTTTATATTATATTATTATATTCTGTGTATTCATGTGCTACCTGGCATATTTTCCTAATTAACATAGACAGATTCATACTAAAAATATTTTAATATTATTTTAAAGATAATTATGTAATTATTTTCTGCATTTTATTTGCATAAGAATAATAGAAAATAAATATAGAGATAAGTTAATAACTCTAGTTTATATGATGTATTATTCTAATTTATTAACAATGCATATCTAATATTTATGACACTCTTTCCAATAATAATTAATATAGATAATATATTATAATATATTTAATATTTTTATTCAAGTAGTTAACCCAATTCATTCTACACATTCCCAATTATAAACCTATATTTTTTTATAAGTTTATAAGTTTTTTTTTTTCAAATTTGCCAAGTTTTGAACGTGGGACTAAAATAGCTAGAAAATATTATTTGTTTTATTATTTTTATTGTTATAAGTCAACTAATATCATATCTAAATAATTTGTAGAATATTTAAAATAATTTATTTTCTTATGCAGCTTCTTGAGAACTTAACATTTAGCACTTTTTCCTTTGCTTTTATATGTATATATATGCTCAAAATAAAGTACATTTTTTAAATAAAAATAATGATTTTTAAAATACTTTAACTATATGTATTAACAATATATTACAACTATCTCCCACAATTACTCATAAAAGTTATTGTGATTATCAATGAAACGTTCAATCAATTTAATCAATTATAATAGTAATGATTAGACTACTGAATGGAATGGCTGTACATATAAGAAATAAATAGAATTAGAAGTAGGAAATAAACAAATAATAGAAATGCATTTTAAATTTAAAAATACAACAAAAAAATAACATATTGCTAAGATCAATGCTCTATTTTGATAATAAATACATATTAGTCAAAAGAATAACAATGTGATATATGAATAATTAAATTTATTAGTATAAAATAAACATCACTTCTGTGATGTCATCATAGGAACAACTAATGTGAATTGTGTTATGACATGGATATAGTTATGACATAGATAATTCTACAATGCATGGAAAGTAACAGTAAATAATGGAGATGAAATAGCAAAAGAAAGATTCTTAAATATTGAATTTGGCATGCCAATATCAGAAATTTTGATAAATAACAGGTAGACATTAAGAAAGAAAAAAAAAGAGAAACAATTCAAGATATATGGTAAACTTTATTATTATAAAATAAATATTTTCTGATATTATCATATAGATAACTAATAAAAACTACGACACAAATATCACTAACAGAAATATTATTTCAATATAACAAAATACACAAAATCTATAACGCTAGCAGAAAGAAATTTGTATTAGAGATGCTTTTGCGATCTAATACTAAGCGATTGGTATAATTTTTTTAGAGATGCTTTCGCGATCTAATACTAAGTGATTGGTATAATTTTTTTAAAAAAAATCAAAAACCAACAATAAAACGCCCACATGACGAAATTTAAGATTTCTCTCTCTCTCTCTCGTGGAAAGAGTTTCTTTCCTTATTTATAGTGAGTTGTATGGATAGTTTCAGTAAACTTTTTTTTGTCTAACCGTTTAATTATTTATTATCTTACCTTTCTTAAATAACTAACCGAGTAACCGCCCCATTCTATATTTTAGTTGGAATAATCATTTCAATTTTTCATCATCATTTTTTTTTAATCATCCTTAACCATGAAAAAGAAGAAAAGTGGAAAATGTTGCTATTTGCTAATGAACCGTATTATTAATTAATCATTCAATAAATATTATGACAAATTGAATAATGTTTTAATTATTATGATATAATATGTATAGATGCAGATTTAATATGTTAATATATTAAATAACTATATATATATATGGATTTAACCGGTTTAAAAATAAACGAATATATATATATATATTATTACTAAAAAATAATTGTATATAATTATTATGATATATAATGTTTTAATTGTCACTATATAATTATGCTAAGTGTCAACTCCTCCTCGCATATTATCTTCCTTTTAATATAGTATAGATAGATATAGATTTTAAGGCACATATGTAAAAACGGGCTCATTGGTAATTGGCCCAAAAGGTTGAACACAAGATTTAGTGGATTTCATTTCACTGCTGCATCTAAAGCCCATTGTAACGCTTCCAATTGGATCCAACTCAAAAAGGTTGTCCTTGACCTCAAGCTTATATCTTGACCTGAGCTCGAGTTCTAACACAATTTAAGCGCCAGCTTTTTCATTTTAACACAGCCGAGAAAAATAATTTAATAATTTGTAGGACATATGTCAATACAGTTGAATGTATAAGTTCAATCAGAGATGTCAAAAATTTTGGAAGGAAGAAAATTTCCACAGGGAAACCCGGATTGGGGGCATCATTCCCGGGATTTCGAGAATACATTATTATTCCAGCGGAATTCCCGAAATTAATATTAAATTATTTTTAATAATAATTTGATATTCTTATTTTATCTAAAAATTATTTTATGCGATTCTTGATATTGTATAATGATTATTTTTTAATGATTTAATGTTATATTCATTATTTTTAAATATATTTATTTATTAATTTTCATAAATAATGGTTATTTTGTAAGAGAGGACGATAATTTATTAATTTTGGTTTCCAATTTCCATGGGGGATCCAAGAAAACTAAGACATGTCCTTAACGTATTATATATAATTTATAATTATCAGTACTGTTTTTTCATGTAGGATCAGTATTTTTATGGAAAAAATGGGTGTAAGTAGGGGGGACGGTATCCCCTATCTACGCATCCGTCCGATGCGCATTGGACGAATGCGCAGATATTCTCGTGGTTCGTAGGAAGAAAGGCCAGCTCGGCGTGTGGTTCGGCGGACGCGGTTCGGTGACGATCGGTTCAGCTCGCGAGGGTACAAAAATGGACAACGCGTGAAAGCCCCCCTTCTTTTGCCCTCTTATTTCTCTATCCTCTTCGTTTCGCCCGCCCTCTTATCTCCTCTCCTCTTTGCGCGATCCGGCCGGCCTCCGAACCATTTTTTGCTCTCCGCGCGGCAGCACGACGCTGACGAGCACCTCCGTTTCTCTCTGTTTCGCCCTCTTATATCCTCTCCTCTCTGCGCGATCCGGCCGACCTCTTTCCTCTCCGCTTGGCAGCACAACCCCCCCTCCAGATCTGCAACCCCCTCTCAAATCCACGACTTGTTGTCTCTCTTCGGCCATCTGCGCGCAATGGCGACCCACTCGCAGCCAGATCTGCGCGTAGCGGTGACCCCCCTAGCCAGTTCTGCGCGCAGCGACGACTCTCCCATCGAGCTCCAATGCCAAGCGCCCCTGCCGAGCTCGGCCGCCAAGCGCCTCCGATCAACCCTGCCGTGCGCGCCGCGACCCCTGTCCGAGCCCGCCTCCCTATCGGCCACCGCTCCCCCGTCGAGCTCCGCCGATCAGCCTCGTCGAACACTCCGTGACCCCTGTCCAAGCTCGCCTCCCAGTCTATCGTCGCTCCTGCGCCGAGCTCCGCTGCCAAGCGTTGCCGATCAGCGCAGCCGTGCGCCGCCGAGCACTCCGCGACCCCTGCCTGCCGAGCTCCGCCGAGCCCGCCTCACTACCCCGAGCGCAGTCGAACTCCATCCGATTTGAAAATATGCATTCCGTAATTCTTTTGTAATTTTTTTTTGTTTATTTAGGACGATTATTGTCGTTGCCTTATTATTGTAATGGAGTATGTAAACATATATGAAAAGTAGTAGAAAAGTTCTTCAATTCTTCATTCATGCAGTCAAGATTGGATGTCGCATAACATATATTTGAGTACACATTCTTGCTGGCACATACACCATCACAATCGGCAAGCACATTACTTGTGTGCTTATTACAGAAGAAACTAAGCAATGAAACAAAAACAATACATGATATATAAGCCCGTATAGTACTATTTAAGCCCGTAACAAAAATAAAACTTTAGCTTTAAGCCCGTATCTATTTAACTTAGTTATCGATGCTATAACCGAGAGTATCACAGAGGAGGTACCTAAGTGCATGCTATTTGCGGGTGATATAGTACTTTTAGCGGATTCAAGAGAAGAGATTAATACAAAATTGGAAATATGGAGAAATACGTTGGAGTCAAAGGGTTTTCGTTTAAATAGGAATAAAACAGAATATATGCATAGCAATTTCACAAATAAACAACTTAGAGACGATTTGAAAGTTAGGCTAGGGGAGGATATAATTCCTCAAGTGACAAAGTTTAAATATTTAGGATCAATTGTAAGACAAGATAGTGAGATTGATGACGATGTTAATCATAGAATTCAAGCTGGTTGGTGTAAGTGGAGGAAAGCCACTGGAATTCTTTGTGATAGAAAAGTACCCAATAGTGAGAAATAGTAAAGTGGGGTAGCCGAAATGAGGATGTTGAGATGGATGTGTGGTCATACAAGATTAGATAAGATTAAGAATGATCATATACGTGAACGAGTCGGAGTGGCTCCTATTAGTGAGAAAATGATAGAGAATCGTTTGAGATGGTTTGGTCATGTTCAGAGAAGACCATTAGATGCGCCAGTAAGAAGAGTAGATCAAATAATCTGGAGTCCGATTAAAAGAGGGAGAGGGAGGCCAAGGCGGACACTTGGCGAACTAATAGAGCAAGATCTATTGGTGAATAATATACCGAAAGATTTGATTACTAATAGAGCGGAATGACGTTCCATGTAGCCGACCCCACCTAGTGGGATAAGGCTTTGTTGTTGTTGTTGATATATAATCAGACAATTAGAGATAACGATCTTATGGAGAACACTCTCCTTTGTCTTTGTCCACATGAACTGTATATGTATATGGTTGCGGGGTGCGTTCAGCAGCGTGGCGGCGTGAAGGTGTCGGCGGGTGGCGGCGCTCGACGGGGCTAATCGGCGGCGGAGCTCGGCGGGGGTGCTTGGTGGCAGAGCGGTGGCGGACAAGGAGGCGGGCTCGGACAGGGGTCGCGACATGCTCGGTCGGGCTGATCCGCGGTGCTCTGCGGGGGCGTTTGGCGTCGGAGCTCGGCAGCGGACATGCAGGCTCGGACAGGGGTGGCGGAGCTTGATAGGGGGCACAGGGGAGCAGTGGCGACGTGCTTGGGGTCGCGGATCAGCTCGGAGGGGTCGCGGCGTAGCTCGGACAGGGTTCGCGGCGTGCTTGGGTTGCGGATCTGCTCGGCGGGGCTGATCGGCTTGGCGCCGGCTGTTGGCGGGGGAGTGCGTAACTCGGAGGCGGCAAGGTCGGCGAGAGAGTCGCGCGCAGATCTGGCCGGGGAGAGGGGGGGTCGCTGCTGTGCGCGGATGGCCAGAGAGAGATGGGAAGTCGCGGATCTGAGAGGGGGGCTTGCGAATATGAGAGGATGTTGCAGATCTGGCCCTGAGGGTTGTGCTGCTGCGCAGAGAGGAAAGAGGGCGAAAGAGGCTGGCCGGATCTCGCGGAGTGGAGAGAAGAGAAGATGGCAGGCGAAACGGAGAGGAGAGAGAGAAGAGGGCGAAAGAGGGGCCCTTCACGTGCTGTCCGTTTTTGTACCCTCACGAGCCGACCAGTCCTCACCGAATCGCGCCCGCCGAATCGCATGCAGAGCCGGCCTTTTCTCCTTGCAAACCACGAGAATATGCGCATCCGTCCGGATGAGCAGATAGGGGATACCGTCCTCTGATCTTCCTATCAAACCTTATTGATTGCCGCGTAAACCGAGATCGAAATTGCAGCACAAATAATAAGAAAAAAAGCATGTTCGATTTCCAGAGTCAACTTAAAAAAAATAGAAAGAAATAATAATACATACTTTCAGACAAACGTACTTTCAGATGGCACAAACAGACTCGAGTTACTTATGAGGACATGCAGTGCAGCAATCCAGGATCAAGCTGTAACAGTGAAAACTTGGTTCGATTCATCTGATCATACTTTTACGGTTGCTGTTCATTTAGAAATCTCTGGGAACTTTGAGCGTTAAGTTGCGCATGATGTGATTTAAATAGTGGGCTGTCTTTATACTTTAGTTTATAGCAATCTCTGCCTGCAAGAACATGCCACTAACTATGAGTAGCCCTCACGTTTATGTCAGAGCGAGGAGGAAGAAGAAGAGCAAGGTACCTCCTTTTGCTAAATCTAAATTATAAACTTCCGGCGTTTCCAGTTGTCCTTGACCCTCATTTGTTCAGAGATTTTTTGCCGGAGTGTTCTGCATTTTCATTGGTTGGTTAAAATATATTTGACTTCTTTTTCTGTAACAATTTTTTTGTTCAGGAGAAGGAAAAAAAACAGAAATGCTCTTTTTTTTTTGGCTTTCTGAGCATTTGTCATTGCTCCTGTTCATTACGGAGCAGCAGCTGATTGGTTTCGCTTTTGGTGATTTCCGGCCAACGCAATTTGCAGCTGAACGAGGATTCCTTGCGATCCGGGATCACTGTCGGTATCACCCTCTGGTTCAGAAGATTCAGGAAAAGTTGGATCTTTAACGAGGTTTGTTCGACCAAAGTTGAAACCTTTGACGTGAAATATTGCTTCGTTCGTGCCGTTGGATTATATAATTTGCTTATCAAAGAGTTTTGTAGAAAGGTTTTAAGCAGTGTAAAGTTTTGACTTTTGATCATTGTCATAAGAGTTTGCAGTGGTTCGGATTCGTTTTTTTATTTTTTTTCTTCTTTTTCTGAGAAAAGAACACGACGTAAAAAAGAAGTAAATTTGCTGCTTTTGCGTTTTATCTCGGGACTCTAGATTCAAAATTTTGATTGGTTCTTGATATGTTCTGCAGAAAGAAGTTTTTTTTGTTGTTTCTTAATAAAAGACGTCGAAAAGTGCAATTTTTTCGCGTTCATGGGTCATAAGAAACCAAAGGACAAGCCACCAGTGACGTCTTCACCCTCTCCTCCGCCGTTTGCAGCCTCGCCGTCGTCTTCAACCGCATCGCCACCTTCTCCATCTCCCCCTGCTCCGGACGTCCCTCCACCTTCCACTCCTCCACCACCGGGTTCCTCGCCGCCACCTTCTTCGCCGCCGCCGCTGCCACCCGACCTTTCCCCACCTCCTTCTACTGCTACCCCTTCCTTACCGCCACCACCCGACCCTTCCCCACCTCCTGTTACCCCTTCCTTACCGCCACCACCCGACCCTTCTCCACCTCCTCCTATGCCTTCTTTACCGCCGCCTTCGCTTCCCCCTCCGTCCGCCTCCCCGCCATCGCCCGCTTTGCCTCCCCCGCCGCCGCCCGCATTGCCATCATCGCTGCCTCCGTCCATTTCGCCTCCGTCGATTCTAAGTCCTCCTCCTGCCTCGTCACCGCCACCGTCTCCCCCGTCGGTTCCTCCACCTTCCGGTTCGCCTCCCTCTCCTCCGTCTTCCTCTCCGCCGCTACCTGCCCCTCCTTCCCGCAATGTCTCCGACCCGGCTGCACCTCGAGCCCCTCCTTCCCTGCCATCTCCCGCCAAAGTCAATGCAAGCAAGACTTCTGATGCCAGTATAGTTGGAAGCAGCGGCGGTGACCCTGGAGATGGAGGTTTAAAGGCTGGACCCGCCGTCGGTGTTGCTCTGGTGACTACCCTTGTGGTACTTAGTTTTGTAGGACTGACGGCGTGGTTCATCAGGAAGCGAAAGAAGCCAGTTACCGGATATAATTCAGGTTTTGTCTTGCCTTCGAGCTCTTCGACTTCGGCAGTATCAGGTAATCAAAATTTTCTCAGCGCTTCGGTTGATCAGAATCATGTAAACCTTCGCTGCATTCCATGTAGCCGCTGTCCGCTGATTTGTTTTCTGAAATGTCAAATTTAAGCTTGCCATTGAGAATTGAGATTCATGAGTTCTTTGCATGTACTTTGTGTGATCAGATTCCTCATACCGGAGGTCACCATCAGATCCTTTGGTGTACTACAAATCTGGAAGTATGGCATCTGAATCAGGCCTATCCACAACAAGATCATGGTTTTCGTATGAAGAGCTGTATGAGATAACAGATGGCTTCTTGCCTCAGAACATTCTAGGGGAAGGAGGCTTTGGATGTGTTTACAAAGGATGCTTAGCAGATGGAAGAGAAGTTGCTGTTAAACAATTGAAGGGCGGAAGCGGCCAAGGGGAGCGGGAGTTTAGAGCAGAAGTTGAGATCATCAGCCGCATCCACCATCGCCATTTGGTTTCGCTCGTGGGGTACTGCGTATCGGAGAGCCACAGGTTGCTTGTTTATGACTATGTGCCAAATGGAACACTTGAATCACATCTTCATGGTACGATGAGTGCACTTGTTCTATCATCTATCAGAATGTAGCTAAGTTTAGCAAGTTCTGAAACCTTTATTCTTGTTCCTTGCCGAATCTGACATGGAACCTGGAAAAACAAATTGAAATCACAGGGAAAGGAAAGCCAGTCATGAATTGGGCAACCAGAGTTAAAGTTGCAGCCGGTTCAGCTCGTGGTCTGGCGTACCTGCACGAAGATTGTGAGGATCCATTTTGGTTTCATCTAATGAAATAGTCATTTTTTAAATTTGGTTATCATTGTCAATATTTCCCTTATGGTTTATGTTATTGAACTTTCATTTCGATCAGGTCACCCGCGGATAATTCACAGGGATATTAAATCCTCAAATATTCTCCTGGATAACAACTTTGAAGCTCAGGTTAATTATCGTTGCTGTGATCAAATCATACTGTTTGATATCAGAACTTTTCTTGATCATGCCACTTATTCTTGTTAATTTACTAGGTTGCTGATTTTGGGCTAGCAAGGCTAGCCATGGATGCTTGCACTCATGTCACCACGCGTGTGATGGGAACATTTGGGTAGGTGATAGATACATGCATCATCTATGCTTTTATCCATTTTCTGCAATGTAGTGACATTTTGAACTGAAGTTCTCCGATGCCGTTTTTTTCTGTTTCCAGATATTTGGCTCCTGAATATGCATCAAGTGGCAAGTTGACTGAGAAATCTGATGTTTTCTCTTTTGGCGTTGTGCTTTTGGAACTGATAACAGGAAGAAAACCTGTTGATGGCACACGCCCCCTGGGTGATGAGAGTCTTGTTGAGTGGGTATGTTACTTCATACTTCCAACATATTTGTTTTTGTATCCGACAAAGCAGCTGCTTATAGCTACTTTCACGAACAGTCAATAGGAAAAGAGAGAGTACTCTGAACAAGGCTCCCACCGACTTTGTTTATTTGTAACTATATTCCTTTTCAATTGTGATAGATTACATGATTTGCCTAGTTCCATTTCAGATAATGTAGCTTGCATGCTTTTTATCACATTTTGGAGTATGATCATGTTCTTGTATTTTATAATTATCACATAGGCACGGCCGATGCTAACCAGAGCACTTGAAACTGAAGATTATGGCGATTTACCTGATCCTCGGCTAGAAGGAAGCTACGATAAACTTGAGATGTTTCGAATGATTGAAGCAGCAGCAGCATGTACCCGTTATTCAGCAGCGATGCGTCCACGAATGGCGAAGGTAGTAGAGTGCAAACAAATTTTTTTTTTCAGAGATTTTTTTTTTCATAATGCATACATGTTAATCTATTAGCATGTTAGGTGGCAAGGGTTCTTGATGGCCTAGTTGACATTGATCTAAACAATGGCATGGCACCCGGTCAGAGTGTAGTGTTCAATCAAACACAAACTGCAGATATCAGATCATTTCAAAGAATGGCTTTCGGAAGTGAAGATTTCAGTTCGGAGTACAGTCAATCTAATTGGAGCCGCCAGACAGACTTGTAAATAGGTTCATTGGGGACCTCAGTTTGCATTTTGTATTTCATCTTATTTATATAGAATTGTTGTCTGGTAATTTTTGCCCATTCCTGATTCGTTTGGTCATAAAGTCCAGATGTTGCCACAACCATTAGTATCTTGCGCTGCAACAAGTGAAGACATCAATATCTCATGTACATGTTCCCTTTCCCAAATCGTATTCCTTTCTTCTTTTTTTTTTTTTTGGCATTCATAATCTTGGTGACTAAAACTGACACACGGCATTGCAAGATACCGCAAATCTGTCAAAATTACGGGAAAAAGACTTGTTAAGATATGCCATGATAAAAGGCACAATGCCATAAAATATGCCGATCAACATAGTAGCCTGATTAATCAACACTACCAGATTGCTAGCCTTAAATTAAGAACAATGCTGCTACATCTCTGCACGACGTAACAGCCCAAATCAAGCAGACGGAAGTCCTCTCCATATCTACTTTAATAACAAATCATCATTTAATTTGTAATTTATGGATGTATATTATAGATTAAGCATATAAGCTTATCTTTGTACCAATAACAGGGGAAAAGTTGGAAACAAAAGCTTTAAAAAAACTGCAGTTATATGACCGCCACCTTAAATGATTATTGATTACGGAAGAAGACCATTCGAATATCCTGAGATTTCGTATAAGATGACGCAAACAAGTGACGTATAATAAGCAAAACCAATATAACGCTGTTTTAGCACTAAAAGGAGTACAAATAATTGCTTCACATCACCATTTATATCCTGTAGAAACATTCGAATCTGGTGAACCATTCATGCAGTTCACATCGTTCTTTAAACTGTGCATGTCACATCCAGGAATATTTAGAAAGGAAACGTCACACAAGTAATTAAGCCTTTAAAGTAGTAATCAATTAAGCTTGGTATATGTATATGTGGGGATGCCGTGCGACCGTCTCCTACGCGACTTTAATAACAAGCCTCGTCTTTTCACACTCGTTTTGCACCATTCTTTTAAGCAATGGCTTGTGATTCCTCGAGCTCCTCTTCCCCCTTACTTATGCCTTCTTCTTCGATTTCTATCTTCTCCCAGCACCACGACAATGCCTTCGCCGACCGGTGCTACCACCGTCGCAGAGGACTGCGGGCTCTTGGCCGTGGACTGCGTGGTGGTGTGCTGCTGCTGCCCCTGCTTGCTGCTCCAGATCACGGTGTTCCTCTTCGTCAGGTTGCCCCGCAGGATAGCGGCGAAGTCGAAGAGAGTTGTGCTGCGGAAGTTGCAGAGGAGGCTGAAGAAGGGAGAGGGGATCAAGGACGTGAAGGTGGTGGGCGGGTCGGAGCGTCTTGAGCTAGTGGCCGGCGGAGGAGCGTGCCAACACATCGACGGGCATTGCTGGATCGTGGAGGCGGAGAAGGTGCTGCGGGAGTTGTTGGTGGATCGGAGCGACAGGCGGAGCTGCTTAGAGGAAGCTGAGGAGGTGCTGAAGTTGGAGTTGGCGTTGGAGCAGGGACTGCTTTGGTTTGGCAGCTTCTGGGAGGGAACGGATGATTGATTGGCTAATTAGGAAGGGTACGCCGTGTATGTTTTAGGCACTTCTGTCTTGTTTTTATGACAGGAAAAAGTTGAGAGAAACACAAATTGTACAGCCCAACCATTCATTGTCAAAAATTGTAAAAAGAAGTACAGTACCTTTTCACCAGAGTTATTCTGAATCCATTTTTATGAGCATGCACATTTTGAATGTGTTTTTTTCTTTTTCTAATGGGTGGTGTCGGGAGGAGGTGCATCTTGCCAAAATGAATAGAGCCATTTGCCCTTGCATCAATCATCAGCCATGTCGCTTGATGTTGCAGCACATTGCAAAACGGTGTGTTCAACTTTTCGTGAGATTGGGAGGCTTCCAAGAAAACAACTGCGGCTCGGCTAGGCGTGAGCTGCTGTTGCAGTTCAAATTCAGAAATAATTCGCTTGCAACAAACACTTGAAACATCATTTTGCATCGTTAAAATAATTTAAAAAAAGACAACTTTTCAAGAAAACGACAATAGGATCTTCGTAGAGGCGTCATTGCCCTTGATTGATGTAACAGGAGGCGACAATTTCACTAATGTCGAATGATAGAAATTCAAAGGATTGAGGTAAGTACAGTAACATGGATACTTGCAACAGCATAAATGGGTTTAATATAAATAATATCAATAAAAAAAGCTGTGCCGAAATCAGGACAGCAATTAACTCATCTTCCCAGGGATTTAAATGATAAAAGAAACTTTGAATTTAAATCTTTCTATAGGGCAATATGCCTCACAAGGAACGATAACAGAGCCTTTATTTCTTGGAATATCTATTTTCAAAGCATGGAATGCTTTAACAAAGGGGCAATTAAAGATGTTGGACATTTCCTAGGCCATTTAGATCCCCACTGGCTGTCTCAAGTATTGTTCCATCTGTTTGGCCCTGGTCTTAATCGACATGTCAAAGACCTTCTGTCCAAACTCAATGATCAACCCTCCAAGAATGCTTGGGTTAATCTGTGAGACATGAAAAAGGAATTGTAAGACAACTTTGTATTACCCATGAAAAAATCCAACCTAATATTTACGAGGGCATGAATAAACAGTGTTGAAAAGCCAGGAAATCAATTGCATTAAAACATCATAATTAATAAGCAACCGTGGTGGTTATTCTAAGACAAAGATTACCAGAATCTTATTGCCAAGTTGGGCAGAACCTTTGTGGGAAAAGCGTATACAAGTTTTTTTCCTTGAGGGAGGGGAGTATATAATTTATATCGTCTCACATTTCACATAGAAAGATACTCCGCTATTTTGAGTTCACAGGGAAAGCCCATATGTTCATTATGGTGAAGTTGTACATAGCATAGGAAAAGTCTGTTGTGTTAAAAAAATTCTAAGCTGCCATTTCCGTAAATAGTTGCTTTCTATTAGAATGTTTATCCTAAAGTTTTATTACTCTTTTCAAAGAAAACAAACTGACCTCCCCACTAGGTCACTGCTAATGAGCAAGTTTGTTTTTTGAAGGGAAAAATGATGTAGTGTCAAGTTGAACACTCATCTATATTGTTGTGTGTGTTAAAAACAATTGATACCCAATGTTTGCAACAATCTCCCACACTATTACAGAATCACACTCCTGTCCTGGAACAAAGACATAGCAGGCGCACCGCATTATCTCCTATTTACAAGTTTGTTGAATCAATATTCTGTGTTTAGAGTGAAAAGTTACCCACCCAGATTCACATGCATTTGAGACGAGAAGTAATTTGTGACATGTTAATGGACCACAAAGCCCGAGATATTAAGGGATGGAATGATTGAACAACATATACAGAGGTAAAACAGAGTTGCTAAGATACAGAAAAATCTGTGGAACAAATCAATGGAGTTCGAGGAGGTCATCAATTTGTTTTTTGAGAGAGGGGGTAGCATGCTCAAGTGGAAGTTGGTGATAGATGACGTGGAAAAAAAATAGTGCTATTCAAATGATACATTAATTAGCCAATAAATCACCTTCTGTTCAAGATGCACAGTATTTCCTTGAAGAATCTCCTGCAAAGTCTTCTTAAGTTCCTTCTCTACCTCAGCTGGAAGTGGCTGCAGAAAAAATCATGCAAAATAATAATAAACATACCTCATGCAATCAACTCCGCCTATATTTTATAGCCGGTCCCAAGCCCGGATAAAGGAGGAGGGTTGTGTTAGGCCCCGACAGCCAACATAAAATCATGTCGAATCTTATGAACATGGATCAACGAATGGCGTCGTATGATCCATGTAGCCGACCCCACCTAGTGGGATAAGGCTTTGTTGTTGTTGTTGTTGTTGTTGTATACCTCATGCAATCAACACATCGAAACTTCATCTCCTCTCAGAAAAAAGTTTCCATCTTAAAGTTTAAGCCTACTTTCAAAAAAAAAAAAGATTAAGCCAATGCAGGGAAACTTGATGGTTCAAAACTATTAAAAAAGTTTAAAATTCTGGTATTGGAACTTTTCCAATGGCTCAAGAAAAAACAGTCTAATTAGGTTCATATATAATAAACTATTGAATCCAGCAAACTGTTTATAAGTTGTCTGACATGAAAGTGGTTGCTTACCCCAACATATTTCTCATGAGAAATGTCCTATATTTGATATCACAATCTGTAAGGAATTAGATTCTGATATTCTTTTCATTTATGTTGTTAGTAACGAATATTTATCATTAAGCATTATGTTCAATTCATAAAGAGCATAAATTCATTCAGTAACACGTAATAGGTTCAAATTTATTCCACAACAGGAAAGAAAATAAAAGTAATCTTGCGGTAAATAACCTAATGACTCATGCAGGTAAACATACTAATAGGAAGATCGTACATAAGAGGAAAAGCAAAACAGAGAGATCATTAATAAAGCATCTCATGGTCATCTCTTCATTAAAACAACCCTGAAGGCTCAAGCTACAAATATTGAAATGTTTGATCATCACTAGCATTCTACGAGGCAAATAACAAGCCTCTTACTTCAATC
This sequence comes from Pontederia crassipes, assembly GCA_030549335.1. Lineage (NCBI taxonomy): Eukaryota > Viridiplantae > Streptophyta > Magnoliopsida > Commelinales > Pontederiaceae > Pontederia > Pontederia crassipes. Next base: position 55,233,101 of record CM060195.1, on the reverse strand, counting down.
CATGAAATGAACTTCAAGCTAGATTAAAGACAAATGTTCTGATGAGAAAACTTACAATAACTGTTGTGACGACAACCTTCACTTCTCCCTTATGGGCCATAGTCAACTCAACAAATCTCTTGGAAATGCGATCTATATGTTTGAGCCTTCCATTGTCAGCCAACACAGCTAGTAAAGATACAGGAACATAATTAATAAAGCTATGAAAAGTAGATGAAGAAAGGGAAGGAAAACTCAGTACCAACTGAAAGAGTTTATAAACATGTTCGGACATCAGAGAATACGCCAATAGATCCTTGAAGTTATAAAAAGGTGACACTAATACATAACAAAAATGATAAAATATACAGAAATAAACATCACATATCAGGAATCCATTTAAGAAGAAACTACAGTCCTGGCCAATGGTATATCAGTTTATGGCAGTAGAACCACAGACAACAGAAGGCAATAACATTAATCACTGATAAGCATATCACAAAGTCCGTCCATAATAAGATTCTTACCCAATCAAATTATGAATCTGCTTCAGCAGTAAGAATGATTTAAGTCGCAATTAGAAGGATAATCCAATAAATAGTAATGAGCAAAGGTCATCTAACCAGCCTAAGTGGTTGAATCCACAAAATCTGAACTAGACAATCCCATGATAGTTTTCCACAGCTAATAGTTTTCAGCACAAATAACACCCAAAGTAAATACCAGAATAGTTATCATCATGTACCCAAAAAGTTCTTAGTGACATCTGAAAAACTAGCCTCGGCAAATATTTCAGTGATGACTTTTACACGGGTCTCCCTTGGAACTGATAAATCCTTGATGAACTGTGAAAATAGAGGACTTTTCTTGGATGCTTCAGCAACAACAACAACAAAGCCTTATCCCACTAGGTGGGGTCGACTACATGGATCATACGACGCATTCGATCCATGTTCATGAGATTCGACAGGGTTTTACGCTGGCTGTCGGGGCCTAACACAACCCTCCTCCTTTATCCGGGCTTGGGACCGGCTATAAAACATAGGCGTCAACAATATCAAATATTTCAGATTCAACCTTGTCCAATAGATTTGCCTTGGAGGCTGCAAGGAACAGAGCAGAAGCATAGTTTCCAGAGCCCCCAAACAATGATAAAGGCACCTGACCATTCAAGAAACCAATTATTAAAACCATATAAATTACAGTATTAGTCTATGAGGTCAAAACAACATATGGAACTCTAAGCATCTAAATTCAGTTGGTATCTGACATCATGAAAATAATTGATCAACACCTTTACATGAAGGCTTTATGGACAACTATAGAACAAGATCCACACACCTTCTACTATCGAAAATTGAAATAATCCAGTAACTAAGATCTACTCTTAGTCCTTCGGAAACCAAACACATTTGTATCACTGTAAAATATCGGAAAAGGTACAGAACACTTGCTCTTCAGCTGTGAAAAACATTGCTTTAACTTCTAAGATATTGAATCAGAATTCAGGATTTAAATTGACAAGCATAGAAAGTATAACCAATGAATTAATTAACCGAACAGTTCCTTCTTTTCAAACTTTTTTTCATCCAAATGGTTCTTTCTTTCTTTTTTAGAGAGGAATCTAAAAGGTTCATGCAAGGCCGCATTTCCACATACATAAGATATCAGAGGCATTCATGAGAAATTTGATTACTATCAAGCTGCTCAAAGCAATACAATCAAAGTACACCCACTTATCCAGAATCGTATGCATCCACACGAGGCTAATCTAGCATTACTCCCCAAAGTTGAACACATTTAAGTGATGCAATCATTCACCTTAGCACCTGATTGAGACGAAGTCTTCGCCTGGATAGAAAAATTTCTCAGCCCCTGCAAACAATATCAATTCAGTCTTTAGAATTAACAGAATATGAACCCAAAATCGCCAAAAAGAACAAAATAAAAAGATGGGAAGAAACATAGATCGGAATCGAGCAAGAATGGAAAGTGAAAATAAACAAGAAAATAACTAGAAACGAAGAAGCATTGGGAGGCTTACCGCGATGCTAGGGCTTGCAAAAGACTGATCGGCGGACGCTGCGATGGATGATTCCGTCCTGAGGAAAGAGTTGAGGAGAGGAAGAGCGGATCGCACACGCCCCGACAACGCCATTGGAACCCCTAGATAGAACCGTAGAGCACCGATCCCTTCCTCCTCTACGACGACGATGACGGGGAATGGAGAAGAGCGAGGAGAGAGAGCCGTTATGATTTTCACATTATTACTTCGTAGTTTTTTTACTCCGCTAACGAATCTTATATCACATTATTTCAACCTTATAGTTATTATATTTAAGTTCAATTATTTATGTTATATATATATATACCATATTAAAATGAGAGTAGCTTCATGCCACATGAGATACCCTCAATTTTTAATGAAAAATTTTTAACAAATAGTTCTTTTTTAAAAGTTAACAGAATCTATTAATACTATAAACATAAATAGTCAAATACAAATACTATAAATATTAATAATCTATATTTTATTTATTGATATTATAATAAGAAAATCTATATCTACATATGTATATATATATATATAGACATCTTTATTCCACATTGATAAAAAAAAGTTTTTATTTATTAATAAGAAACCTGATTGTGAAGAAAATTTATAATACAAATTACATATTCATAATTTCATTAACTTTTTTAATTGTCCAAGGGAATAATAGTACCTATACTATAATAGTTTTTTTAAAAAAATATCTATATATAAAATTAATAAATAATAATATTTTTATGTAACTATCTTTGTATGTATTTTGTAAAATTCATGAATTCATAACCACATAGACAAAAGCATGATTACCTTTCAATTACAACTTATTGTTCACAATAACTATCTAAAACATATGCTATGAATAATGGCACTTAGAAAACACCATTCAGTAGCATTTTGATTGTTGGAGACGTACAATGTAAGATTTTTTTTTAACACTTAAATAGTATTAAGTAGATTTTTTTCATGATTTATTATTATCTTGAATATTGCCCATTGCGACGCACTATAATGAAAATTATTAGTGATGTTCATCAATATAGTAATAATTCATTAAAGTGTATGGAAGGTAAATATATTATATTCATATTTTTCTTATGCACAAAATATTCTTTTTCCTTTTTCCCCAAGAAAACGTAGAGTATGATTTATTGGTGTAATCTTATTTCTGATATTCACTACAAAGTAACAACTAATAAAACTATGTCCCCAAATTATCATTTGGAAAAAAATCTTGTAGTAATATAATATTTAACTAAAATTTAAATTATTTATTGATAAACTGTTACGAAATCATTTGTATTATCTAAATGTTCAAAGGAAATAATTTATTTTTATTTATTTTAATATATATATAACATTTGTTGATACTTTACCTTTTTATTATTTTTCAGTTTTCGGAAAAATAGAAACCAAAGTCATAGATTTTCATTGAAAAATATATTAATTAATTTAATAAAATTATTTTATTCCGCTCTCCGTGCATCGCACGGGCATCATACTAGTTAGGATTAATATTTCATTTCTAAGAGATAATGAAGAAATATAATAGAATAAATAAGGGTTGGAATCCAAAGCTCCATTCTCCATACTACCAGCTCTTGCCGGGCTCCCCTACTCCTCTGGCCCGTCCTAGTTCCATAATCCTAACTTGGACCCTAACCTCTAATTTGTCCATCCCTCTCCAATACCGCCTAATTTCCCACCATAGTGGGCATATAAATGAAGACAGGAGGACATGTTTTCAAGATATGCGGATCATATGAAGGGCGGAGTGGGAAATGAAATTATCTTTGTACTCGACGGAGCAGAGCTATCTTCAAAGACTAAAATACCCCCGACAAGTCCTCCGGTTGGGCCGGGCAGTGAACCAAAGCGAACAAAACCACGAGAATGCCCCCATATTCAGACAACGATAGGCGCATGACCACGTGATTGATAGATTTGCGATCCAACTCACAAATTTTCTTGTAAAAAAATGAAAATTATGATTTCAAAAATTGAATTTGTTTTAGGATAATTTTTTACCTTTTAGAATACATGTATTTGGTAATGTGCCTACTACTCAAAATAGTATTCTCGACTAAATAAACACAAAATTATAATAATTACCTCCAAGATTGTTAAGATGGGATAGAGAATTGCATGAAAAATCATAATAACATATTGATTGACAAATAAATATTTATATTTATATTTTAAAAGATAAATATATGTTTTCATAAGCTTTCAACAATTAACACTTAAGTTTTTCACTTCTATTAAATGTAAGCTAAATCACATCAAAACATTTAAATTTCATCCAAATTAATCATCATTATCATTAATATATTTTTATTGTTTTTAAATAATTATATCAATAATATATGATGATGAAAATAATATTTTAAGTTTTTTTAATATACGAGGATCAAATAAAATTGTAAAATTGTGTGATTAAAATTAATATTTTAAACTTTTTGTATTATTTCGATTTGGTTAAATTTTTTTAATCTTATATTCTTTGACTCTTTGCCACTGCCTCCCATCTCTCCGCTTCTACTTTATATCTTTTTGGGATTAGGAGTTTCTTCATGAAAAGATGCAAAAAAAGAAATCTAATGTTATATTACAAAAAAACATTTGAACGTGAATAAAGATATTTGATACCCTAAACAATAGCAAGCCGAAGATTAGGTAACTCCACTATGATTTCGGAGCTTATACTATTTATTTTTTAATTATAATTTTTTAATAATTATTACAAATTTCAAGACAAAAATATAATTGATATATTGTTTTTCTAAGTTTTTTTGTATTCTTTCCATTTAATTAGGTTTTTCTATCATATATTGGGACTAGATAGCTGACTAAAAGAAGTAGAAAACCTAATATTATATTATAGAAGCATTGGTTGTGTTTGGATGAGGAGGAACATATACCGTTTTATTTTCTAAATATAATATTTTGAATTATTCCAAATTTTAGAACAAAAATGCGATCAATATGTTATTTTTCTTATTTTTTATTTTTCTAATTAAAAATTAGTAATTATCATGATATTATACATTTAATACACATAAAAAATTGGGAGGCTCGATCCGAATGGGCATGCCCAAAAATGTGTCGAGTGGATCTAAGTGCATTATCTTTTTATTATTTATATTATTTTAAGTTTTTAACGATGATTACGATTAAAAATTTGACAATTCAAATGGCAATAATAATTCAACTTGAAATAATATTTTTTTAAAAGATAATATGATCTTTTTGGAATTAAAAAAACAAAAAATAAAGATTCATTTTGAGACAAATTGATATGCGGACTATATGAAGGGCAGAGTGGGAAATAAAATGATCGCTATGCCCGACAGAGTAGAACTACCTTCAAAGACTAAAATACCCCTAATAATTCCTCCGGTTGGGCTAGGCAATGAACCAAAGCAAGCAAATACGTGAGAATGCCCCCATATTCGGACAATGATAGACGCGTGACCACGTGATTAATAAATCTGCGATCCAACTCACAATTTTTTTGTAAAAAATGGAAATTATGATTTGAAAATTAAATTTTTTTTAGTTTAATTTTTTTGCCATTTAGAATACATGTTTTTTGTAATGTGTGTGCTACTCTAAATAATATTATCGACTAAATAAAAACAAAATTATAATAATTATCTCCAAGATTGTTAAGATGGGGATAGAAAATTGCAAGGAAAATCTTAATAGCATATTCATTCATAAATATATATATTAAAAGATAAAATATATGTTTTAATAAGATTTCTACAATTAACATTAAGTTATATAATAATTCAACTTGAAATAATATTTTTTTAAAAGATAATATGATCTTTTTGGAATTAAAAAAACAAAAAATAAAGATTCAATTTGAGACAAATTGATATGCGGACCATATGAAGGGCAGAGTGGGAAATAAAATGATCACTATGCCCGACGGAGTAGAACTACCTTCAAAGACTAAAATACCCCCAATAATTCCTTCGATTGGGCTAGGCAATGAACCAAAGCAAGCAAATACGTGAGAATGCCCCCATATTCGGACAATGATAGACGCGTGACCACGTGATTAATAAATTTGCGATCCAACTCACAATTTTTTTGTAAAAAATGGAAATTATGATTTGAAAATTAATTTTTTTACCCTTTAGAATACATGTTTTTTGTAATGTGTGTGCTACTCTAAATAATATTATCGACTAAATAAAAACAAAATTATAATAATTATCTCCAAGATTGTTAAGATGGGGATAGAAAATTGCAAGGAAAATCTTAATAGCATATTCATTCATAAATATATATATTAAAAGATAAAATATATGTTTTAATAAGATTTCAACAATTAACATTAAGTTATATCCCAGTAAATTACACTTCTATTAAATGTAAGCTAAATCACATCAAAACATTTAAATTTCGTCCAAATTAATCATCATTATCATGAATTTATTTTTATTGTTTTTAATAATTATATCAATAATATATGATGATAAAATTAATATTTTAAGTTTTTTAATATATAAGAATCAGATAAAATTATAAAACCGTGTGACTAAAATTAATATTTTAAACTTTTTGTATTTTTTTCGATTTTGTTTGTTTTTTCTGTCTTATATTCTTCCTGTCTTGTGCCATTGCTTCCCTCCTCTCGATCGCTTCTATTTTATATTTTTTGGGGATTAGGAGTCTCTTCATGGGAAATGCAGAAAAAGAAACCTAATGTTGTATTACAAAAGCATATTCGACGTGAATGAATACCCATGAAGCATTTTGATACCCTAAACAATAAAAGGCATAAGATAATATATATATATATATATATATATATATTCACTTTCTCTTTGATTTTTCATTTTAATGTTTCAATTCAAAGTTAAACTCAATCATCAATTTATTGTTATGAATATAAAAAGTATAACAAATATTACTATTTATTCATTTAATCATCTTATATTACTTTATTCTTATTTGGTTTGATCGTTCAGTTTAGCCGATTCAAGCCCGTGTCTAATTTGGTTGATGGTTGCCTTTTTTTCCTTCTTTTGTTGACCTTGTCTGTCATTGGTATGTCGATAAATGATGAAGTGGCCAGGGGAACTACTTCTCAATGGCTTCAATGGTCTTAGGATCATGGAGACAATGAAGTCTACTTTGCCTCTTTGGTATTTTGACTTTTGCCGCCATTGCTTCATGATTGGTGCTTCAATGTGTCACTCTTTAGTTTTGCCTCCTTCAAGGAGACTATTTGGAGGGCCTCTTTGTTATTTGGCTCTTGAGTTGGAGTTCCATGGAGGAGACATTCCACAATACAAGAGGAGAAGAGAACTCATAGTTATTGCTTTTGCTTTTGACGCTTCATTCCATGGAAAAGAGACATCGTGCAATTATAAAGAGCAAAGAGGTTAAATAATGAATACACATCAAGTAATTTCCTCTTCAAGAAACAATCAAGTAAATACTTATTAACGGAGAGGAAAGATAAAGTGACAAAGATTAATAGGGTATAAAATAATGATTCATAAGTTAAGAGATAATAATTATTTATGATTATTAATTAATGGTATCTATGACATTATAACAAAATGTTCACATTCTCATGCTTATTAATGATTTATTATTTATAAATAATTAATGTGTCAATAATTCCTTCATCAGAAGGAATAACAAAAAAAAATTCGTTCTAGAGGGAAGACAAAGTGGCATGGTTGATTAATGATGATTCCTTATTATTATTTAATGAACTTTATTATAATAAAAAAATATTTCAAAATAGATAAAAAATGGAAAAAAATCATAAAAAGAAAAGAGATAAATGGTGATTTGTGACTCATTTTGAATGCTTATACAATATATATAATGAAATATAAAGATTCAATATGTAGTTTATGAAAAATTAATGATAATGTTAAAGGATGCATTTATATTTGTTATTCTAAATAATATAATATAATATAATTAATCAATATGTAACTTGTGAAAAAATTAATCATTACGTTAAATTGAAATATCAAGTGTTGATACAAAGAATTAAATGATTAATTAATACTATATTGGGATAATACTTATAAAAATTATAATTGAAAAAAATAAAAAAAAGAGGATACATGAAACAAGATTAAATACTATATTGTGACTCTTTGTTCATTATTCAATGGAGACAATAAGATCAATAAGAAATAAATCATTAAAAGAATTAATCTTGAAAATCATGGGTAGATATGTGTGAGGACAGAAAATAGGATCAATTGTATCCTGTCAATATTCTGATTGGAAAATAGGTTAGTTAATAAATCTAATAAAAGGGTTACTGGAAATCGGTCGACCGATTCTGGAGAACGGTCGATCGGTTGACTTCAGGTCGGTCGACCGGTCTGTTAAGATCGATCGATCGGTGGGTTGATTCTGGGCTAATTGGATCGGTCGATTCGTTCAATTGAACGATCTATCGGTGGGCAGAGATCGGTCGATCGGTCATGTCACAATACAGGGGGATCGGTCGACCAATCGATAAATCAGGCAATCGGCTGTGGGTCATTATATCGGTTGACCAATTGCTGACAATGCATACAGACCGATCGACTATTCCAAATTTGATTCTGATTTCATTTCTTTTTTTTCTAACTTTGTGTCGGTTATTACAGCCTTATCCATCCAAACCACTACTAGGGATGCATCGAATGAACAGGGCGTAGACACATGAGACAAGCGAAGGGGTGTGGAGGAGAAACGATGAATGACGGCGACGAAGAAAAATAAGGCGCAAACACAGAGAGGAAGATGATGAAGAAGTCGTAAAATAAGGTAGGTCACTAGACATGGAGGAGGAGCGACGGACGATGAGAGATGACGAATAAGGTGGGTCACTACTCACTACTGTTTCACCGGAGAACTCAGTATGCCAATATGGAGACTACTATTTCGTCGAGAAACTGGGTATTGTTGGCGACTCTGTATGGAGCCTCTCCATTGAACGAAATTGGGAGGAACGATTCCTCCTTTTAAGGTCTTTTCATATTCTTGAAACAAAAACTTTCCCACTAATCCATTATTATTGTTAATATGAAAATTTAAGTTTGCACTCACCATTTATATTAAACAAGCATAAGCATTAGCTCTCCCTGAAAAGGAGGTGATCCAGCCGCACCTTCCAGTACGGCTACCTTGTTACGACTTCACTCCATTCTTATTGTCAAGTAAAATTTACGGCCGGGGGGGGGGGGGGGGGGGGGGGGGGGGAAGAGTAAAGTTGGAAAGTGGAAGAGTCATATGGTATTTACTATTTTATTTTAGGAATAGAGTTAATTCTTTTAGTGAGTGAGTGAGTGGGGGTACACGGGGAGAGTTATGGCATAAGAGTTATGGCATAATGACTTTTGTCAAGTGCTTGCCGACTACAAACATTTTGGATACTCACAAAAATTAATAAAAAGTTATTGAAAGTTAAACAATATTAAATAATCGTGGGAGAGTTACATGATAGAGGTATGGATTAAATAATTGGAGGTTACCATGTTAACATTGAAATGTGTAAAAAAATTATAACACTTAAAAAAATAGATAAAGTCAAATCCTATAATGTCAAGCCTCTCAATGCATCAATTATATATATATATATATATATATATATATATATATATATATAACGATTTATAGTCTTGTTAGGTTTTTTTGTCTTATATTTTTCCCGTTTTGCATCATTCTCTCACTCCTCCTTGTTAGTTCTAATTTATATTTTTTTGGGACTATGAATATCTTGTGGTAGGAGGGAAGAAGGGAAAGGAGAATGTTACAAAATTATTTATTCAAAAAACCATTGATTTTTAGTTGTCCATATTTTACTTTTTTTTGGAGTCTTTCGATTTCTTTAGGTTTTTCTATGCTATAGCCAGTATCTTCCTCCCTCCTCTCCAACACTTGTACTTTTATATTTTTTTGGGATTAAGACTCTATTTTGTGACGGTCTATATGAATAAATGGAAGAAAAAAATGGTAGATAAACATGTTTCGACAAGGAGCACTAAACAAAACAAAGTAACTACCTATGCCTTGGTGGTTTATATCATATTATTTTTCTAATTATAATATTTTCTAATTCGTGATTTACGCCTACAAGTTGGGTGACGAGAATACCTTTAAGTTAACCAAATTCTAAGTTTTGTAGTAGTTATGTTTTTTTATTGATGTTGTCACATTAAATATGTAACAACTTTTATTATAGTTTCTTTTGTAATTTATTTGATAGGCTGAACATAAACATCTCGAGGAAGGCATTAAGCCAAAAGAAGGATATGCTTCAAGAGGAAGAACAAAATCCAATATCCTTTTAAGACTCTGTTTGGCATTACTAGCGATTTGACGAGCGGATAACGATTTAATTAACGGATAGCAGATTAACTAGCGGATAGCGGGTAGCGGATGATTATTAGCGGTTAGAGGTTATAACAAATAAGTGTTTGGTAAACTTGACGGTAGAATTAGCTGATGAATATAAAATGACATAATTAGACATATGACAAATTATTTAATTTAAGCACTATACAAATTGTACTATAATACAAATAAATTAAATATTTATATTTTAATTAAATAAAAATAAAATTTCACAACTAATTTTTTTGTTAAAATATATTTGAAATTTATATTGACAATAATTTTTATATAGTGCACCCATGATATAAAAGTATTAATTGTGAAATTATTTTTTATTCATTCTTAACATATAAATAATTTGTAATTAATTAAGCATGAATATAAAAAAGAAATGTAGTTAAATTATTATAAAATAAAAATGAGAAAACAATAAGATAAGTTAGAAAGAAATAATGTATTTGAATAAGGGTAAAATTGACAAAAATTATAAAACGCTAACCTCTAAATGCTAAAAGCTAGTAGAAGTAGCTTTTCAATATTTTCATATGAAATGCTAAACGCTACTTATTTTTGTCATTTATCAAATAAAAAAAGTAGCGTTTGAACCGCTAAACGCTACTTGAAACGCTACTTTTGGTATTACCAAACAGAGCCTAAATCGGAAAGTGATGCATAACATGAATGGTTTTGACGGGTTCTTCAAGATCGAGAGTTAATATTAATGCATGTAATATAATGTTGTTGGAACTAAAAAGTTCCAATATCACTTCTATATAATAATAAAAATTAACAAATACAAATATAATATAATGCATGTAATAATTATAAAAATAACATTGTCTCCCTTTGTTTAAAGACATTTATTTCATTCAATTGACTTATTAAAAAAAATAAAGAATTCACAATCTTAATTACGAAAAGAGGCACTCGAACCATACGATTTTTAATACGTAAACCTAGATATCTCCTCCCACCCTGTCTCCTCATATTGAGCCTTTTTCTCGTACATCACTACACTTTACATTTGTTTGGGAATGAGGGAACTCTTCTGCAATGTCTGGCGGGAAGAAAAGAAAGGAGAAACCTAATGCCATGACACATAAATCATTGCATGCTACATTCTTTGGGAATGAGGGAACTCTTCTGCAATGACCGATGGAAAGAAGAGAAAGGAGAAACCTCATGCCATGGAACATAAATCATTGCATGCTACATTCTTTGGGAATGAGGAAACTCTTCTGCAATGATCGACAGGAAGAAGAGAAAGGAGAAACCTAATGCCATGGCACATAAAATCATTGCATGCTACGTTCTTTGGGAATGAGGGAACTCTTCTGCAATGACCGACAGGAAGAAGAGAAAGGAGAAACCTAATGCCATGGCACATAAAATCATTGAATGCTATATTCTTTGGGAATGAGGGAACTCTTCTGCAATGACCGACAAGAAGAAGAGAAAGGAGAAACTTAATGCCATGGCACATAAATCATTGCATGCTACATTATTTGGGAATGAGGGAACTCTTCTGCAATAACCGATAGAAAGAAGAGAAAGGAGAAACCTAATGCCATGGCACATAAAATCATTGCATACTACATTCTTTGGGAATGAGGGAACTCTTCTGCAATGACCGGCACGAAGAAGAGAAAGGAGAAACCTAATGCCATGGCACATAAATCATTGCATGCTACATTCTTTGGGACTGAGGGAACTCTTCTGCAATGTCCGACAGGAAGAAGAGAAAGGAGAAACCTAATCCCATGGCACATAAAATCATTGCATGCTACATTCTTTGGGAATGAGGGAACTCTTCTGCAATGACCAACGGGAAGAAGAGAAAGGAGAAACTTAATGTCATGGCACAAAAAATCATTGCATGCGCCTGACGAGGACAAAGACACTATCATCTCCAAGAATAAGAATCTTGATATTGCCGCTGTCGGTAGGGGTGATGACTCGCTTTGCGTAACACATGGCTCTCCGATGGCGCTGGACTTCGATAGAGACCTTTCCTTCTTCTTGCTTAAGATATTGAGAGAGAAATGTAAGCTATGCCTCATAAGTTACAAGGAGCATTTTTTAAATAGAAAACAACGAGTGAGTATCGAAGAGGGGGAATATTTTTTAAAGAAAAAGCAAGGAGAGAGTATGAAAGAGAGGGAACATTTTTTAAAGAAAAAACAAGGAGTGAGCATGGAAAAAACAAGGAGTGAACATTCTTATATTTCCCTTCTTCATGGCTCCCACTATGGGTCATCTAAAAGACTCTAGATTGATTAAAATTAGGAGTGAAAGTGATTTGGGTCAAGTGATTTTTTGGTCGGAAAAAAAAATCAATCTTTAAAATTTGGGTGACCTTTAACATCTAAAATATCATCCTAATTTTTTCGGAGAAAAAAAAAATTGACTTAGGCGATTTTAATTTTTTTATTCAGAAACCTACTATAAAATTAATTACATAAATAAAAATTGGCTCCACGGGCCTTATGCTTTTTTGGGTGGAGCCCTAGTTTAAAAATCGAATTTTACTCTTTTTTAAAAAAATTGCCCTAAAATGTATTGCATCCCCTAAATTTTTATTTTTTCAAATCAATTTTTTCGGATTAGATAGATTTTTCGATTCGGTCAAATTTTTCTTACATCATTAATTAAAAGATCATATATTATTTTAAAAAAATAATTTAATTTGAGTATGATTACAATAAATATTTGTTTTCTAAAAGATATCGTGCAAGTATAATAAAAATAATAATATTTAAAATTTGAAAGATAATGTATTATTTTTGGGATTTAAAATAATGATTTCAATTTTAACGCAATCAATGTTTCATTTCTAAAAGATAATGAACAAATATAATAAAATAAATAATATTTTCTTCTTAAACGATAATGTATTATTTTATAAATGGGAAATAATATTCAAATATTAGTATTATTAAAATAAATAAATTTTTTCTGAAAGGTACAACTATAATAAAATATTATACTATTTTATTTGTTGAAGATATTGTTTTATTTTCAAAATCTTAAAAATAATTTAAAATAAAGAATTCAATTTGAGTTCAATTAAGATTAATGTTTTCTTATAAATGAAATAAAAAATCATAAATTAGATTTTTTTGGTAAATAAATAATTATTTAAGAAAAAAATAATTTCAGTAGAAATTAGGGCTTTGGTTGATTGAAATCGAGTTTTAATTTTTCTAAACTATCCTATTTATCACATTTAAGTATTAATAAATTAGTTTTGATTATTATTGTAAATTATAATATTACAATTATATATCATCCATTATTAGGTTTTACTTTCTTCTTCCCGTCTCTGTTTTCTTCTCTCTCACCCTGCCGCAGTGCCGCCTCCCTTTTCTCTCCGATACTCACCTCCGTTTCTTGCGCCTCCCTCCTTCCTCCGCTCCTCCCCGCCGATTCTTGCGCCGTTGCCTCCCTCCGCCTCCCGCCGCTTTTTGCGCCGCCGCCTCACTTCTTACGCCGCCGCCTTCCTCCGCCTCTCCCTCGCCTTTTGCGCCGCCGCCTCCTCCCTCCTCCTTCCGCTCCTCCCCTCCGCTGCCTCCGTTCTTCCTCCTTCCCACTGATTGTACAGGATTTCTTCTGCGATGGCTGGCGGGAAGAAGATGGCCGGCGGGAAGAAGTCTAATGCAGTAGGACAGAAGCATCGCTTAGGGCTACACGAGGAGGAAGACATCATCCCCAAGAAGCGCTCTCGCCTTCCGAAACACCACCAGGCCGAAGACAAGGTACTCCCCTAACTCAGTATTTGATTTATGGTGCGATTCTAATTATGGTGCTATTTCCCGTAGATCTTACATATTTATATCTATATTTGAGAATTTAGTTTGTGTAGATATATGCTTGGTATATCAAAGTTCTAAGTTTTGGACTAATTACATCCAAGCTGTGTTTTTTTCTTGATATTGGCACATTAAATATGTAGCAACTTATATGCAGGTTTCTTTTGGCATTGTATTTGATAAGTGTGGAGCTATTTTGTAGTTGATATCATCGGATTTGAGCTCAAAGATCCTAAGGGAGGCATTAAGCCAACAGAAGGAGATGCTTCAAGAAGAAGAAGAACAAAATCCAACACCCTTTTCAACTGTTTCTGTTGATCCCTCTTTGGGTTCAGACAGTGATGCAGAGGACGTCGATGGTTTTGATGGGTTCTCTGAGACTCAGAGTCAGTACGATGGAGGCGAAGTAAGCTATTAATGATTGTGCTTTGGTTTGATTGCCATTAGAATTGGAAGTTTACATCTGTCTTGGCTAGGTGGAAATCAATGAGGAGGATGAGAAGGTTTTGGAAGCTTTCATGTCCTCTAAGCCTGGGCCGCAGCTGACACTAGCTGATATTATCCTTCAGAAAATTAAGGAAAAGGACGCTGAAGTATCATCTGGTCAGTTACTAACTTGATTCTTCATATTTGAAATATTTATTCCATTTTCGTGCATTCACATGGTATGTTTATGTATTAATGAGTTTGAAACATGTAATAGATTTTCTGCCCCTATGTGAATTGCTCATTTTTTTTTTGTGTTCTAATTTTCTTCAGAAGTTCGACCTCTACCCAAGTTGGACAACTCTATTATAGAACTATACAAGGGGTATATTATCCTGCCTTTAGCCTGTCTTCTCTTATACGTTGCCATACTCTTACTGTTGCACAGTGCCTCTTTGTATCCACTAATATCCACATGATTTCATCTGTTGCAGGGTGGGTAAATTGCTTAGTAGATATACAACTGGCAAAATTCCAAAGGCATTCAAGCACATCCCTGCCCTAGAACTTTGGGAGGATGTGCTATACCTCACAGAGCCAGAAAATTGGTCACCTCTTGCCATGTATCAAGCAACAAAAATATTTTCCTCTAACTTGGGTCCAAAGAAGGCACAGCGGTTTTACAATCTTGTGTTGCTTCCACGAGTGAGGGAGGATATTAGAAAGAACAAAAGACTTCATTTTGGTCTTTATCAAGCTCTTGGGAAGTCCCTCTATAAGCCTGCTGCTTTCTTCAAGGGTATTTTGTTTCCATTATGCGAGGTATGCAATTCTATGCAAACATGCTATAGATCATGTAATCCTTCGTTTCAAAATTCTTTTGAATCCTATGTGAGCATGTGAAGTGAATAGATGTGCCAACCCATCAGGTTATATTGTGCTCTTACTTACCACTTGAAATATGTAGTTCTAGTTCTACCAAAGAAGTTTTAATGCTTGTTGGCCATTTCATGTTGCTTATATTACATTCGATGGATGCTTTCTTCCTTTAGCAGGAGCATCTGTTATTCATGTGAGTTCACCAATGTCTCTTAGCATCGAATTACTCATCTGCTTACCTTTTGTTACTATTGCACTATAATCCTTTAGATAGACAAACAAAATTCTAAGACTTCCCCGAAAATGTGTCCAGAAGGCGTTTCTCAATCCCTTGCATAGGAAACATCTGTTTTGCCAGCATCTTCTGTCTGGTCAAATAGTTAGTTCCATTTGTAATTTATTCGTCATAATTTTCCTTTTTCTAATTTTCATTTTGCCTCCATCTTTTCATGGAGTTTTCTCACATTTTTTTGTCATTCTGGTCTATAAACACTAATCTTTTACTGGTAATTAGAAATGAAGTTCTTAATTTTCCGATGGTAATCCCATAAGAAATCTTCCCTTTGGTATTAAGATATGAATTCCTCTTTTGACAACTGGCAGTCAGGAACATGTACTCTTCGAGAAGCGGTTATAATTGGAAGCATAATCCAGAGATGTTCCATTCCACCTCTTCATTCAAGGTAAAGTCTACTAAACTAATTTTCTGCACTATTGGGTTGAAAATGTTTGGTAAATTAGGTCCGAATACTAATAGGCACTTCCTATTTTTTTTTCCTTTTTTTGTGATTTTCTAGTGTGGCACTCATGAAGCTGGCAGAGATGGAGTACTGTGGTACAACAAGGTAATTTTTCAACCATTCTCATTGTGATAGGCTAGTTTTTGTTAAGAAATTTCTTTGTCAATTGGACGACGATTTTGTTTCTATTCCAGCTTTAGCTTGGTTATGGCGAGTCCTATCTCAATCTTTTTCTCACAAGGCCTATATAAATCTCTCTGTTTGTCTTTCAAATTGAGTACTTTTAGGCAACCATGTTGTCCTGTTTAGTTGAAGGCCCATTAGTTTTTGTTAAAAAATAGCACAACCTAAAAGCTCTTTCTTTGAGGATGTCATTTTCACAGATAGTAGAGGAATAAGAAAGTAAGGAAGTGCTTTCTACTTTAAAAAAAAAAGGATGTGCTTTCAGTATCTGTAGCATAACCTCATTTCCAAGTATCGTGTGAATATAATCCATCATGAAGTCTTTTCATGTAATGAATTATTGAGTATTGTCATAGCGACTGATCATATGAGATAATATTTGGAGGTGTTTGAAGAACTTCTTTTGATAGGCATAGCCAGTCCAGAAGAAAATACTAATGTTATTTTTTTATTTGATATTTTCCCCAGAAAAACTCTGCTTATTTATTTGTTAACCACGTCATGGTACTTATGACTGTTGTCAAAGTAAATGTACATGATATTAGTCTATTCTTAGTACCTTTATGTTGATTTGGTTTGTAATATATTCGAGATTCTGATGTACAGCTTTACAAAATTTTCATGTTTATTGTTTTGCAGTTATTTCATCAAACTATTTCTTGACAAAAAGTATGCATTGCCATACCGGGTGCTTGATGCTGTTGTAGCACATTTTATGAGGTTTCTTGAAGATTCAAGGATTATGCCTGTAATCTGGCACCAAGCACTTCTTGCATTTGTACAAAGGTTGTTATTGCGATTGCTTGACTGTTAAGTTAATTAAATGTAACTTATCTTATTGTGCTACTGTTTGATGATAGTTCTTGCTATCCAGCATGATCAATGCGTGATGGGTTTTTATTTTTCTAGCATATGTTGCATGATTCTCCCCTGTCACTTTTTATTTTAGCAGATTCAGAACTACCTCTGATAATTGTTATCCTTTTATTCAATTTTTTTTTTGTTGCTTGCCTCTGTTCCTTTTCCCTTCTCCTGCAGTGTTCATCCATTGAGTGTCTAATGTCTAAGTGTTAATACTATATAGGTGGTATCAGACGGATAACAATTTTAATGATCTTGATAAGAGTTGGATGAATATCCATGATAGATTTTCAGTAGATTATCTTCTTGGCCTATGTTTTATAGCCGGTCCCAAGCCCGGACAAAGGAGGAGGGTTGTGTTAGGCCCCGACAGCCAGCGTAAAATTCTGTCGAATCTCATGAACATGGATCAATGAATATGGTTACTAATAGAGCGGAATGACGTCGTATGATCCATGTAGCCGACTCCACTTAGTGGGATAAGGCTTTGTTGTTGTTGTCGTTATCTTATTGTGCTAGATGATTCAAATGAGTTATTCAGTTGTGCCTGGTTGTAATTAATTTTTCTATGAGCCATGTGGAAGTGGATTTGTCAAATGTTAACCCATTTGTCATGTTAACTTCATTGATCTTCCTCTCAAAAAAAAAACTTCATTGATCTTGCATGTGATTCTGGTTAGCCATAGCTTAAATTGGTTGATGCTTGATCAGTTAACTTTTCCCATAGGTGCCTGTCCAATTCTTATCATCTCCTGATTGCTTACGCTACAAGAAAACATTGTTATTCATTTCATCATCTCATTTGATGCATTCTTAACTCTTGATCCTTTTAACAGGTATAAACATGAACTTGAGAAGGATACCAAGGATAATCTTATTCGACTAGTACAGTACCAGAAACATCACTTGGTATGTGATAATGCATTTATAGTCATTTGAATGCTTTGAAAATCCATTAACAAGTATAATGTGTTTTCTGTTTAGGTTACACCTGAAATTCGTAGAGAGCTAAAGAATAGCAGGAATCGTGGTGAGAAGGAAGAGGATATCATGTCTCTAAATATCCTTTAATGCAGTTTCAGATATGGATTTTTATTTTAATGACATTTTCTTCACTTTCTATCTATGCTTATTAACTTCATAAATGATCTTAGTGGACATGTTTATGTTTGTCATTTGATACTGACAGAATTTTTACTTATAGAATCCAATTTCTTATTGTCTAAAATGATAGACTATGTGACAATAATAAGCATTGTACATTTGTACATCTATTGGCTCCTTGTTTTATTCCAGATTACTCAGGTTTAAACTGTCTCAACTCTCAATACCTCTTATCTGCTTTTGGTCCCTTTGGAAAGTTGGCGAAGTTGACATTCAAATAGTATTTCTTATTCTTTTGTTGCTTGTTGCTGGGAGATCAACACCCTGTCATTTTGCCTGTGCATGTTTTGGTTTCATGTATTCTGGTGAACTAATTAAAGCGCACTGTTAATCTTCCGCCGTTCAGCATAAATAATTTCCTTGACTCACATTACCTTCTCCCATTTCTGTGATTAATAAACCAATAGAGGAGGATAGATGGGATTTCCCAGAAGTTCCAATGGAGGAGGATTAGGTAAATATACGCACACAAACAATTTGCAGTTTGACAATTCCTTAAGATGTCTTAATACGTTTTTGCCTGACAGATTTACAATCTCAGCGAACTTGATCTCAGATTTGACCAGGGGCGCTTCTGGTTATTAATTTGCTTCTTGAGGAGGGTGATGATAGCGAAACTGATGAATTGGTGGAGGCTCAACAAATGTGCACTGCCAAAGTTTGGAATAGAAAAATGGAGACAAATACCAGTTAGATTATGAGACCATTCAGATATTTGTGCGAGCAGAGAATTTGTGTACGATCAGTTTGATGGTTGTCTTCAACACTTCTTGAATTTTTTTTTTTTTTTGAGAAAGTAGATGAGCTTTTTGTTTTATCACGACGACGTGCAAATTTTTTTCTCATCTAGTTAAAGATTGTGATCGTAACTAATGAACGATTCATCTCAATATGTTTCATTTATTATCATTGTTATCCTATTACGAATGTGTATTTGTCCAAACCAACAAGTTCCTGGCTTAATATCCTTCGGGCGGCTTTAGGCAGCAGTAAAGAAAAAACTTTTATCGATTTGGGTGGCAAATGTAAAATGAAATCTTTATTGATTTTGAGGTATTTTCTGTGTGACAAGCTGTCACGTATGTCTTCCATAATTATCATTTTTACGTGTAGTTACTTTTAGTGTTAATATTTATAGTCATATTTGCATCTGGTAATTAATTTTTAAATTAAAATTTAATGATAATTAAAATATTGATGAGCATTATAAAGAAATTATATAAGATTATTAAGAATAAATTTTAAAATTTATAAATAAATATTACAATACATATATTTAATTATGATTACAATAACAAAGTTTTATTCCACTAGGTGGGTCGGTTACGTGGATTATACGACGCTATTCGTTGATTCATGTTCATGCGATTCGACAGGGTTTTACGCTGGCTGTCGGGGTCTAACACAACCTTTCTCCTTTATTCGGGCTTGGGACCGGTTATAAAACATATGCGGAGTTATTTAAAATTATACAACAACAACAACAAAGCCTTATCCCACTAGGTGGGGTCGGCTACATGGATCATACGACGCCATTCCGCTCTATTAGTAACCAAACCTTTCGGTATATTATTCACCAATAGATCTTGCTCTATTAGTTCGTCAAGTGTCCGCCTTGACCCCCCTCTCCCTCTTTTAATCGGACTCCAGATTATTTGATCTACTCTTCTTACTGGCGCATCTAATGGTCTTCTCTGAACATGACCAAACCATCTCAAACGATTCTCTACCATTTTCTCACTAATATGAGCCACTCCGACTCGTTCACGTATATGGTCATTCCTAATCTTATCTAATCTTGTATGACCACACATCCATCTCAACATCCTCATTTCGGCTACCCCCACTTTACGGGAGTTAATTAAAATTATGATTAATTAAAATTATTTAGAGGTTAAATTTTGATTTTTTGGATCTTCATATAAGAATTTATCCAGCTGAATAATATATTTTTTTAACATGATATGATAAATATCCGTAAAAAATATATAAATTACCTATTCTTATTCGTTGCTAGCCGATTTTTTTCCGAACGAAAGCCATAATTGAATAGAATGATACGAAGAAATTCGGCGATGTGGCTTGTTCTTGTTAAGGTGAATTCTCTGATTCTAAATTGGCTTTCTTATGTGCTTCATATTGAACTGAAGAGATAGCAGCAGAAAACCAGAGCATATAAAAGATTGCAAGGATCTCGGCCATATGGAAGAACTGGGAAAAGTATGTAAGTGCTTCAACTTCTCCTATATATCACCTTCGCTGCAACCAGGATGAGGTATGAATTTGTCAGCTTTATCCCCTAATAAAAAGTCAAACATACGGTATATCAACTAACTTGTCAAGGAGCATTGATCTGAGATGAAATGACATAAGATTAAGATTACGTTAAAACTGAGGGGAAAGCAATGCATAGAACATTCATCATGTTCTGATCAGTTGGAACAATTTTCCCCTTGAATGGCAAGGTCAGTTTGACAAGCTAAACACATTGCAACTACTCTGTTAACCGGGCTCACCTTTGGAACAGATGTCGCCATAAGTATAGTAATAGTATACGCCGGACGATAGCTATCGAACAGAGGAAGGCAATAATCATTACAATTGTAATCAGAGCAGCTACAGCACGAAGGTGATTTATTTAACTCCTGGACATATAAATTAGAAGAAAAATTTAAAGGTAAATATGTAGGTACTCACCCTGCCACTTATGTTGACATATGGATCACTTTGACCAATAACCACTGACAATGCATCGTTTCCGATCCAGCCAGCTAAAATCATGAAAAAGAGCATTAGCATGCATCTCAATTTAGCATGAAAAAGGCAAAGGAAAGAAAAAAACTGTAATAGTAAAAACAGAGAAGCAAGATATAAATGTACATTTTCCTATGGCTTACCCTTCAAATAATAAAACATAGTAACAGATATTATGAGGGAATTAAAGAATATAACAGTAATTCATGTCATTGCCGCAACAAAATGACGAATCATTAATAGCCAGAGCGCAGATAAGAACAAGGGTAGTATTCCAATATCTGCCACATATCTCTGCAGATAAACACAGGTGTTCTTAGTTCTGAAGTAAAATATAAATAGAGAAGAAATAAGCATAGCCATAAAAATGTGGGTTTCACAGACCAAATCCAACCAAAGCCATTAATCTATAGTACGTAATTATTCTGTTGGTTTTTTATTGAAAATATTTCTGTACTATCAGGCTTAAAAATAAAATGCATGCTGAAATTTATCTCTGAAAGCATATAAATGCATTTTTTTAAAGTTCCTTTATATATATAAAAAAAAGAATCAGCTCAAAACCAAAGTGTTGATCCGGTTGGGAAGTGAATAAAATAGTAAGATGCATATTAGATCACCAAGATATATTCTTCGGCTTATTAGTCCAGAGAAGGAATAAAAATATCTGAAAAAAAAAAATAAAGGTACCTTCAGAACAGCCGATGGAGAATTAATTGCTCGGTGAATAGTTTTATCTATAATAATATTTGTTTAGGTAAGTGGTTGGTGGATTATTAGCACCCCATTAATTTGATATTTAAGCAGGAGCAAAAATAATATACCCCGACCAACATGAAAAATTTGAAGTTTAAATATGAGACTACTAATTAACATGGACTTCGGAACACAGCTCTATTAACCACTATGGTTGGTTTATCTATAATAATATTTTCATCAATATATCTTGACTCCACCCATCTGCTGGCAATGATTGATAGAAGCATTTGATGCACGTACAATAAACTGGCAGCAAAAGACTAATCCAACAGGAAGAAATAAGTTTCAGTGAAAGCCCTACAAAATATTGAGAGAGTCAGGAAAACAAAATCAATTTTTTTCATTGATGCATGGGATTATATATATATATAAATCAATTTTTTTCCTTGATGCATGGGATTATATATATATACATATTAATTAGTCATGATGTTAAAACATTAATATATAAAACTAGAATAATATTATATTGAGATAATAATGGAAAAAAATATGAATTAAAAATAATTATGTAAAAACTATAGGGACCGTTTGACATATTATCGATTTAAGTGACTGATAATTTAGATCACCACTAAGATAGATTACCACTATTTAAATTATCGGTAATATTACATTACAGTATTTGATAAGCACTGGTAATCTAAATAATAGTCAAAATGGATATTGATAAAATTACTAAAATACCCTTAAAAATTATTTCAGATTTTAATAACATATTATTATAAATAAACAAAGAAAAAAATAGAAAAGTGAATATATATAAAAAAGATGAGACAAAATTAAGAGTTATTTGAAAAATATTTCAAATAATAAAAAAGATGAAGTTAAATGATATTTATTTATTAATAAAATATTTGAAATAAAAAATTTAATTGAAGGGATATTTTTGTCAAAATATATTTCACCAGCTAGTAATATGGAAAGACACATCTCATGCCTGCTATATAATTACCAGTTAGGTAGTAATCAAGATTATTAGAGCAATTAAAATTATCGATAATCAATCGTAGTCAAACGAGGTAATGTGGTGGGCCCTGAGAATTTTAAATAAAATAACCGGTAATCTATTTAGATTACTCCATACCAAACACTCCTAAGAAGAATGGTGAAATGAGAAAAGTGTTTTATGTTCAAGTTTTAGTATATGTAAAAAATTATATTAAATTGTATAAATATGAAAAATATAACAAAATTTAAAAGAGCTAACATGTAATTCATCAAAATTTAATGACATTGTTAAAAAATTAATGCACATTATTAAAAACACATTCATATATGATTATTTTTATTTATATTATAAAGAGTCATTCTATAATTTATCAAAATTTATTTAGCAGGTAAATTTTTTGTATATGATTATTTATTATTACAAAAATAGAATGAAATATAAAGATTTAATGTGAAAATTTTGAAATTTAATCAGCGTAAAATATTAATACACTTAGAGATGTATTTATATATGATGAGTTGACATGTAATATATGAAAATATAGTTAGGATGTTAAAAATTTAGTGCACATTAGATGCAGTTATATATTATTATTTATTATTACAAAAAGGAATGGGATATAAAGAGTTATTGTGTAATTTGTGAAAATTTATCATAGTGTAAAACATTAATACACATAAAGATATATATATATATATATATATATATGATTATTTAATATTTCAAAAAATAGAATGGAATATAAAGAGTTAATGTGTAATTTATGAAAATTTAATCATAGTGTAATTAATGGAATATAAAGAGTCAATATGTAATTTTTAATGTTAAAATTTGAAAACATAAATTAAGAATGGGAATATGATATAAAATATTAAATGGTGTTATGAATTAATGTGATATTTAATAATGAAAATACCAAGTGGCAATACAAAGAATTACATAATGTAATAAATTAACCTGATATTGAGTTACTAATTAAAAAAATATAAAATGACAAAAAATAGTGAAGAAAGAAGAGGCATTGATTAAAAGATAATGCAAAGAGAGGAGAAACATAAAATCTTATGAACATGGATCAACGAAGCGTCGTATGATCCATATAGCCGACCCCACCTAATGGGATAAGGCTTTGTTGTTATTGTTGTTGTTGTTGTTGTTGTTGTTGTTGTTGTTGTTGTTGTTGTTGTTGTTGTTGTTGTTGTTGTTGTTGTTGTTGTTGTTGTTGTTGTTGCAAAGAGAGGAGAAAATGTATCAACATAATTAAAAATTATCACAATGCATTCATAGCTGAAACTATACAAAAGATATAAAAAGTAAAAGGGCCAAAGTCCTAACCTAGGGAGTGAGTTCGTCACCATTAATTAAGTGAAATTAATTGTGTGCACATATGTATAACTCACAATTGATACAAATTTAGCATATATCATTAAACCCTATTTTGAAAAAGATGCAAACATATTATATCAGGTCAGATCATCATATGCCAAATGAAAATTTTTAATCAAAATTGAAAATATATTTTTTAAGAAGATAAAACTTGAAACATAAATAGTAGAGAATAATGTAAAATATTAATGAGGAGCCTTATAGTATCTCATTGGACCATAATTATAAGGCCCATACCATAATTCTGAAATAAACCTTTTTGTAGAGCCCAATAGTTATATTACAATCCAATAGTATAGTACCTTCCTTTTTCCAAATATATTTTCCTGTTTTATTATTATATCTCTTCTTTTTTAAAAAAAATATATTTGAAATTAGCCGAGTGAATAATCTTGCCCAAAAGTTAAAGGTGAAGATCGTCGTCTTGCACTCAATTATTGTTAATATTACCATTTTTTTATTTCTTCTTCTGAACAATATATAAAATTAGCCGACTGAAAACTATTACTACATTATCAAAAAATTTAAGGAAGAACATTAGATCATCATCTCGTACTAATATTATTGTTACTATTATTATTAAAATATTCTTTTGTTTCTTATTCTCTTCAATACCTAAGCTATCAAGCATATATTTTATTTGTATTTATAATAAATTTTAATATAATATTTCTGCACACTCTGGATGTTAAGATTATGCGTCAAATGTTTTCCAAATTAATTCACAAGCACACCCGTTTACAAATGTACTTAATTGGTGGTTCATTTTTTTTTTAAAAATAAATCTTGGCCAACTTGCAACGCTAGGGAATCGATCTCAGGCTCCACCGTCGATCTCACGAGTCACGACACAAGCCCGGTAAACAGTTGACGTTGCTACTCTTGCTTGTTTCTTCCGGCGGCCCTGCCATTAGTATCTGTATGTGGAATCCATGATGCCCACCAGAGAGGAAGCACTGTGCAGACCGCCCGAATCGACAGAGACACCGGCAGTCCGGAGAAGTCCGTCCCCGATATGCCCATGTACCAGGCAAGTGCAACTCCGAGGTACTGGCTTATGATGTACCCGAGTGCATCCAACGACATCAGAAACGCCATGAGAGACCCCTCGCACCCCCTGGGGCACATCTCCGCCATGAGTATCATGAACGGCAGCTCCTTGAAATAGGCGGACTCATCCACCGCTCCTGACACGGCCACGACGTACAGCGCGTCCGGCACCCCCAAGGCCCGGTAGAACCCTTTCACGAACAGCAAGTTGGACAAGACCAGGACGGCGTTGGTGATCTGCAATGCGGTCAAGATCTTCTTTGCCGGGATCTGCTTCAGCCGCGTGCAGTACGTCATGGTCCAGGCGATGGATGCGCCCAGACCCACGACCCTTGAGATGCCCAGGGTCGAGGAGTGAATCTTCAGGCGCTGGGTGTTGAAGTAAAACATGGTGCTGTTCAGACTCGGGATCATGCACGTAGATATGAAGAACCACGCGATGGCGCTGCTTATCTCCGGCTTGCACAGAGCGACAGACAACTCGGAGATCTTCTTACGGACGCTGAGAGAGATGGAAGAGTCATCGGCCGCCTTCTTAGGGAGGTCGAGGGATCTCTCGTGGACGGAAACTGTGGACAAGAACTGGAGGAGCAGGAGAAGTACGAAGACCTGGAGCATGGCCCGGTGTGAGATGCGGTCGATGGCTGCTCCGCCGACTAAGTTCCCGAGGGCGCCTGCGGAAGCTGCCGTGATCCACGTAAAGGACCTGAATTGAAGCGATTGTGTCTTGGACGATTGCTTTCCGATCTCGGCGACGATTGCATCATTGGCGACATCAGCCACAGCAGTGCCGATTCTTGCTACGAATAGGAAGGGAGCGAGAGTGATGGCAGAGAAGGAGGGTAATGCCAGTAGTGTCATCCATGAAGCTGCTTGCAGGAGAGCTGCAAATATGCGTATAGCATAATTAGTTAATCGAAAAAATAAATTAATGAATACAATAATACAAAAGTATATATATATTAGTTGGATGAAAGTTGCTACTGCTGTATTGTGAAAAAAGAGAGGAAAAACAGTACACATATTGCAGCTAGCTGCGATAGATAAGTAACATATCACGCATTAATGTTCTAGGGAAGAAGAATTAAATGCGACTTTGGATTCGTAATGTACACTTTAATTCAGTTTGCAACTTGGAAGATTAAATTTCTCTCCTTTTCATGATTGATAATAATCATTCATCAGTCAATATTTATCTTGAATTAGGTAGATTAATGAAATTCAGTCAATATTTATCTCCACTTTTAAACATTGTTGTGCATAAATTTTAACCATAACAAAATAATTTCAAATCTTGTACTATATAACATACATAATTGTTAGGGTTTCTACGCACGAAATGAATGCACTAGAATTTTAAGATGATAGAAAATAGAATAGAATTATAAATTAAATTATTTTTTATTCAGTCCCTTAAGTGAATTTATATGGACAATATTTTTACGAATGATAGGAATTACAACTTAAACTCTGGATTCACAAGAATTTTTTTTTGACCTCCATAGACTCGTTGACTGAACGGTAACATATCGTAGTGCAAAGACGTCTTTTATTTTGAAGTTCTTTAGGGATCAAATGAATTCAAAACATCATTAACAAATATTATATTAAAATCGTATCATATATATATATATATATATATATATATATATATATATATGCTCCATGTTGTTACTATCTCTAATTAAAGTCTATCAATCTATATCCATATATATATATTAAATCATGAATTTTAATAGATGAGTGTTCCATGTTTTTACTATCTCTAATTAAAGTCTATATATATATATAATCATGAATTTTAATAGATGAGTGATCCATGTTGTTACTATCTCTAACTAAAGTCTCAATCTACGTGCGTAAGATACTGTGACGATACCAACGTCAGCTTCATATTTTAAATATATATCTTTTTAGGGCATTGCTATCATGGAGGCATCACAAAAATATTGGAGTCAACGAGTCCACCCGGGCCAAAGTCAATTATTTCAAGTTTCGACATCAAGCTGTCTGAATCGTGCATACGTACGAAGCAAAAAACATTAATGCACCATACGTGTTGAGACATCCACCACTCTTGACATTTCATAATGCAACTATGCAAGTCCTTGCCATGCAGTGCGTCAACGGAGAAATATATATATTTTTCACCATGAACGAATTAGGATAAGATCCTTATGCAAGGGCACCATGACCAATTAAAAATAAGAAGAAAAAAGGACTCTACATACATATATATATATATATATATATATATGAACAGTCGCTCATGAGAACCTACCTCCGATGGCGACGTAGGGGAGGCGATGCTGGCCGCGGATGTAGACTGCGTCGGAGAGGAGGCCATAGACGGGCTTGGCGAGGGAAGGGAGGCTGGCGGAGTTGTCAAGGAGCTGCATCGCCCAGGGGGAGAGTCCGGCGACGTCCTTGAGGAAGAAGTCGATGCCCATGTTGGGGAAGACCCGAAAGCCCTGCATCCAGTACCCCATCCCTACTATCCACTTCACCACTGTCATATTCCTGCTGCACCCGCTGCTCCTCGTCCTCCTTCTCACCGTTGCCACCGTCCCCGATCCATCATCGCTGATCTGAGCTCTCGCTTGCACGCAAATAATCACAAAGGATGTATCGTGTATATATGTATTGAGCTGCCGTAGCAAGGTCAAAGGCATTAATGTGATATATATTAATCAATCAAGATCGTGTATGTGGAAAATAACTTTCTAAGACGTACTCATGACAGATCAATTCTAATCTGCATCTAAGAAAGAGGCACAGATAAGCACATGCCTTCTTTATTCAGGGAGGTCAAGAGGGATCTCTCCTAGTATAACAGTTAACCGATGCAAAGAATTGGAGAATCAGTAGAGAATCTGTAGAACAATTTGAAAGAGTAGACAACAATGAAATTGCAGAGCAGCAGAAGTGGCGGATGATACTATCCATGTAAGGTGGTACTCTTCGATTACGTTCCAATTTAAGTACCAATACAAATACATGTATATATATATATATATATATAATGTAATATAAGTATATAACTAGAAAATAATAGAGTCGTATATCACTGGATAATAACTCCATGGTCCACATCATTATACTAAGATCCAATAGTATATAACGCTTTCATTTTTATTCTATATACACGTATATATAGAGGAGTCAATAATCGTATTCAAAACTTTAGGTATTAAGAACATCATTATTAATATTACACATCAAGTGGTTACAAATCAATGTACAAGCATGTCCATCTACATATATAGAGGTGGCGGCTTGGTGCTCAATTGTTACTAATCTTGTTTATTTCTTCTAGCGGGCCTGCCACTAATATGGATATCTGGAATCCATGATGACCACCATAGTGGAAGAACTGTGCAGGCTGCCTGAATTAACAGAGCCACCGGCAGACCCGAGAATTCCGTCCCTGTTACACCCATGCACCAGGCAAGTCCGACTCCGAGGTACCGGCTTATGATGTCCGCAAGCGAGATCGTCGACATCAGAAACGCGGCGACAGACCCCTCGCACCCCTTGGGGCACATCTCCGCCACGAGGATCACAAACGGCACCTCTTTGAATTTGGCGAACTCTTCCACCACTCCTGATACGGTGACGACGTACAATGCGTCCGGCACCCCCAAGGTCCGGAAGAACCCTTTCACGAACAGAATGTTGGATGCGACCAGGACGGCCATGGTGACCTGCAGTCCAGACAAGACCTTCCTCGGCGGGATCTGCTTCAACCGCTTGCAGTACGTCATGGTCCACGCGATCGTTGCGCCTTGCCCTACGACCCTCGAGATGCCGATGGTCGACGAGTGAATTCTCAGGCGCTGAGTGTTGTAGTAAAACACGTTACTACTCAGAAGGGGGATCGTGCACGAAGACATGAAGAGCCAAGCGATGGTGCTGCTTATCCCCGGCTTACTCAGAGCAACAGACAGCTCAGATATCTTCTTGCGGACGTTGAGAGATATGGGAAAGCGATCGGCCCTCTTCTTAGGGAGATCGAGGGAACGTTCATGGAAGGCAACCGTGGAGACGAACTGTAGGACCAGGAGAATTATGAAGGCCTGAAGCATGGCCCGAGGAGAAAGGCGGTTGATGGCTACTCCACCTACTAAGTTCCCGACGGCGCCTGCGGAAGCCGCGGTTATCCACGCGAAGGACATCAGCTGAAGCGATTGAGTCTTGGACGATCTTTTTCCGATTTCGGCAACGATTGAATCGTTGGCGACATCGGCCATTGCAGCCCCGACGTTCCCCACGAATAGGAAGGGAACGAGAATGATGAGGGAGAAGGATGCCTCAGGTAACGCCAGTAGTGTTATCCATGAAGCTGCTTGCAGTAGAGCTGCAAATTATGAGTTGGATTAAAGTTAAATTGGAAGTCCACACACGAAGGCCCTAGTGATCTTCTAAGAATATCGAAGTACATAAGAAAAAGTTGGATTGGTTTAAACTCGATATCGTTGTATTAGAAAAAAAAGCTACCTTGATTAGCGCTGCTGCTAGATTCTAATAACAATATTATGACATTTAATTTTCCAACGTGGATGAACTAAATTTGTTTAAGTAATAAATAATAAGCTTAACAGATCAGCATTTGTAGAATTTAATATTAAATTCACAATCTATGTACGTCATAATACTGTAAATTACGGACTGTTCAGACGAGCTTTTCACAGCTGCATAGTTTTATACTTTCATGGAGGCATTCCTGAAAACCGAGTCAACATCTTGCAAGTTTGAAGACGATCTACCACCCACAACCCAACCCCCCACAAATCCCTTATCCATATATAATTTCAAGTTTCGACATCTTGCAAGCAAAACATATTTTGGTCAACATTTCACTGCTGTGTTATTATTTTACATGTCAAGTACTCGTGTGTCTTTTTCTCGTACCATGCAATGCAGCCAAAACTTAAGCGCATAATATCACCAGAAACTTAAAAAAAAAACATGAAGTTGGCGCGTACTACGACTTGGTACATGGAATGCGCACATTTCATAATGCTGGTCCCTTACGATCATCCAGCGCATTATTGAGGAAATATATTTCTTTATGGGGAACGGAAGAGTTGTGGATGTTTACGTACCTCCAATGGCGATGTAGGGGAGGCGGCGCTGGCCGCCGATGTGGACCGCGTCGGAGAGGATGACGTAGACGGGCTTGGCGACCACGGGGAAGTTGGCGGAGGCGTTCAGGAGCTGCATCGCCCAGGGGGAGAGTCCGGCGACGTCCTTGAGGAAGAAGTTGATGCCCATGTTGGGGAAGACCCGAAAGCCCTGCACCCAGTACCCGATCCCCACTATCCACTTCACCAACCCCATCTTCCTGCTTAAATTCCACAGCTGCGCCCCATCCTCATCGCCGTCGCTACCTTCCTCGATTCATCAATCACAAAGATTCATGTCTAAAACAAACAAGATATATCACCACGATCTCAGAAATAGATGCATTGCACCTTTTTAATCAGGGAGGTCAAGAGGGATACAGCAACCGATGGGAAGAACTGAAGAATACCAAGAGTATCAGGATTTGAAACTGTACACAAGTATCAGGGCTCCGGCAGAAGTGGCGGCTGGCATGCATCCATGCGACGGAGTAGTGCGACTGGGATTGTCATGTCTTTCGATCACTTGCCGATTTCAGTAATCGTACTGCACCACCTGATCGCCGACGACCTCACTGCAGCTAGCACCATGCACCGAGGAAGAAGGGAACATGAGTACCCACACCAGATCAGAAGAATGATTCAGGCAAGGCACCCAAATTTTTAGCTGCCTCCAGTGGAGGAGCATGCCTGCGCTATATGGAAGTTTCTGGGTTCAAGGTACATGTTTATCATGATACACGTCGTGGTCCAACATGTCCATAAGCGCGTAAAAAATATAGGGGGGGGGGGGGGGGGGGGGGGGGGGGGGGGCTACGAGAGTAGAACGACACTATACCATAAATAGAGTTATATATTGTATAGCAAAATTTTAATTTTAATATCTACGTCGAGTGTTAACCAAATATAATTATGTCACACTTTTTTGGTCGAAGGACTAGTCCAGTATTTATAATGTTCAACTCATAATTCTGGATTGTTTGATTGGATATCATTTTAATTAAAATTTAGATTGTTTGTATTTTGAATCGTCTAGTCAAAATAATGCCAATCTAACCACAGAATTATGAAATTGCATGATGAATCCTAATATTTGTGTGTGTATGGTACTTTATTCTTTAACATTATATGCATAATTTGTATTTAAAATACTACGCGTATGCATAACGTCACTGCAGGGTCATAAGTTGCTGCTTAACCGGGGGGCATTCCAGCCTCCAATCCTTTTGGTTTCATATATTTTTAAGGCCAAGTAAAGCTTCGAGTGGAAGAATTCATGTAATTAACTATACATAATGAGTAAATACTTAAGCACTCTAAATTAAGCAAAACATATGTATTAATTAAATCATTTTTAATTTTCTTATCTCTCTTTACTATTGATATTTATATATGAGATTAATGAGCCTGTGAAGCGCCTTTCGTGTGAAACGCATGTAAAATAATTTTAGACATACTTATGTTTATTTTTTCGACATTTTTCTTCATTGATAATTTGTAGGGTTACAAGGAATAACAAATATATGATTCAAATCATTAACAATATTTTTTTCATCATTTTTTAATTTTGACGAACTTCTGCACATTATTATTCGTCATAATAGATATAAGCATTTTATATAACTTTTAATCTTATAAAATTATTTTTTGTTATCATGAATGATCTAAAGAAAGATATTGAAAAAATGAAGAAAAATATATTTAAGGCCGCTTCACATGTGCTTCATACGAAAAGCATTTCACACGCTCATTTTTCCCTTTATATATAGTATATAAATGACTCTTTTATATAAATTTGGATACATCTATCAGTGTACCAACAAATAAACATATACTAATGAAAATTCCGTATATTTTAAAAATGAAATGGGACTTGTAACATTTTAAAAATGAAATTACAAAATGGGACTTGTAACATTTTAAAAATGAAAATTGCAAAAAAAAAATGAAATTACAAAATGGGACTTGTAATATTTTAAAAATGAAAATTGCTCTCAAAGATAGATTTAAGAGATATTTTATGTTGTTGCAGTACTAATAATAACAAAAATTACACTGTATTTGATTTTATTTCATAGTTTTCCCTATTTTACTTTACTGTTGTCGCGGTCATGATTCACAAACTCTAGAGTTTGAGACTTAAATTTTTATGAGTTCAGGAGTTTAACCATGAAATCAAGTCAACTCAAAATGAAATCGGACTTGGTGGTAAACTCGGGTAGACTCTAGTGAACTCGATTAGACTCGAGGAAACTCGGATAAACTCGGTAGAGTCTACAGGTATAATCACCAGATACAAAAGTTAGCCATTTAACCAAGATTTGAGGTTAAAATTGAAATGAAAATATCATTAATCATTCATGATTTAATAATTAAGAATATTTTATATTTTAATTTACATTCATGATATATAACTTTGAAGTCTTTAGGTGTGTTGCATCAACTTATATATCGTACTTATAGAATGTAATGAATTATTAAAATAATGAATAGTTATGCAATTTAATATGAGTGAGTTGAAATATGACCAACGAACTTATTATATTTGAAATTAACATATACAAATTATCTTTCACAAATATTTTATAAAATATAATGTTCAATATATACATAAAATCATGTAGATAAACTCTACAAGTGTACGATTCGAGTTTACATTTCGAATTTACGGGACGTAAAATGAGTCAACTCTTGAGTTTGAAAACTTTGGTAGTGATTGTAAATATTGATTTTTTGTGAAATGATATACACTTTAATCGCACAAATCATTAATTTTTTAAAATTTACTCTGTTTATCATTGGATCATAATTCTATCGCCCATATCATTAGTCCAACGTCATTTGAAATTATCGGCATATATACTATATAATATAACTCTGATAATTTTACACATCAGAATAGTAACTAATTAATATACAAGCACGTCCATCTACATATATTGTTACGATTTTTGTAAGAGAAAAAAATATGCACCGAGCTATAATGCATCGAAGAATTTTATTAGACGAAAACAAAAGAGAATTACAAATTATATATTATTTTCTATTCAAATTCTAAGGTTTATATAGACCCTTGGATAGAAATTACATAATTTTTCAAAATTAGGACATTTAATTTGTGATATGAAAATAAATTAATTTCAAATAAAAAAATAAAATATCCCTCGTGACAAGGGGGATCCCCTACATTCTTCCATATCCTATCTTTTAGTTCAGAGCAAGATAGAAGGGATAGAATTCAAAACATTATTAACAAAAATATAAAACTCGCTGCTTGGTGCTTAATTATTTCTAATATTGTTTATTTCTTCCAACGGGCGTGCCATTAATATGGATATCTGGAATCCACGATGACCACCATAGAGGAAGAACTGTGCAGGCTGCCTGAATCGACAGAGCCACCGGCAACCCGGAGAAGTCCGTCACCGATACACCCATGTACCAAGAAAGCCCGACTCCGAGGAACCGGCTTACGATGTTCGCAAGCGCAACGGACGACATCAAAAATGCCATGAGAGACCCCTCGCACCCCTTGGGGCACATCTCCGTCACGAGGATCATAAATGGCAGCTCCTTGAGTTTGTGGAACTCCTCCAGCACTCCTGAGACGATGACGACGAATAGTGCGTCCGACACTCCCAAGGTCCGGAAGAACCCTTTCACGAACAGAACATTTGATACGACCAGGAGGGCCATGGTGACCTGCAGTCCAGACAAGACCTTCCTCGCCGGGATCTGCTTCAGCCGCTTGCAGTACGTCATAGTCCACGCAATAGATGCGACTTGACCTACAACCCTTGAGATGCCGATGGTGGTCGAGTGAATTCTCAGGTGCTTAGTGTTGTAGTAGAGCATGGTCATCTTGAGAAGGGGGATCATGCCCGAAGATATGAAGAACCAAGCGATGGAACTACTTATCTCTGGCTTGCTTAGAGCAACAGTCAATTCAGATACCTTCCTATGGATGTTGAGGAAAATGGAAGAGCGATCGACATCCTTCTTAGGGAGGTCGAGGGATCTCTCATGGACGGCAACCGTTGAGAAGAACTGGAGAACCAGGAGAAATATGAAGACCTGAAAGATGGCTCGAGGAGAGAGGCTGCTGATGGCTGCTCCGCCAACTAAGTTCCCGAGGGCACCTGCAGAAGCGGCCACTATCCACGTGAAGGGCCTCAGCTGAAGCATTTCAACGTTGGACGACTGCTTTCCGATTTTGTCGACGATTGCGTCATTGGCAACATTAGCCACCGAAGCGCCGATGTTTCCCACGATTAGAAAGGGAACGAGATTGATGACGGAGAAGGATGCTTCAGGTAACGCCAGTAGTGTTATCCATGAAGCAGCTTGCAGGATAGCTGCAAGGCAAGCAAAGATGCGTTGTATGAAATGAAAGTTAACATGTAAGTACATATACATGAGTAAAGTTATAATTATTGTTGTAATACGAAAAAAAGTTAAAGCCACTTACATATATATATCTGCTGCTAGATATCAGCACATCTAATTTTATAACCGAGATGGATTTAATAGTTTTATATGTTAAGTGATAAGTTTAACTCATGACCACTTCAGAAAAAAGTAAACTTAATATATATACCTCTAAAGCAACAACGTAGGTAGGTCCAGAGATGGACCCACATGTGTGACTGTTCTCCTTCCAACTTTTAAATGTTTCAAAGATATTATATATTAATGCAAGTCCTTCCGTCATGCTGCAGTCGTCATTACGAAAAAATATCTTTTTACAGGGAACGAATGGGGAATCGTGGATTTTTACATGCATGCGTACCTCCGATGGCGACGTAAGGAAGCCGGTGTTGACCGCCGATGTAGACGGCGTCGGAGAGGATGCCGTATACTGGCTTGGCGACGGCGGGGAGGTCGGTGCAGCTGTTAAGGAGCTGCAGCGCCCAGGGAGACAGTCCGATCACGTCCTTGAGGAAGAAGTTGATGCCCATGGTCGGGCGCCACCGCCCTCGATTCATCCATGACCATCACTCTCTGATCACTTGCACACATTAGCAGAGGATATATTAAGCTGCAATTAATAGCAAGGTCACTTCATTACTTTTCGAATATAATTGAACAGTATATGTCTATAACTGTCCAAGTTTGAGACAAATCAAATCATTCAGCACATCCCAGAAACAAACACAAATAGGGAGGTCAAAACGGATCTCTCACGTAGCAAACGATGGGAAGAACTGGAGGATCAGCAGAGATGCGCTATACGGTTTCGAAACAGCATAAAACAATCAGATTTCCGAGGGCTCCTTCGGCAGAAGCATCCATGCAGACTGCAGAGTACGCCAGTTAGAGGACTGTCTTTGATTACTTTCCAACTGTCAGCACCGTCGCAGTAGGACGAAGGGAACAAGATCTTGATTCGGGCGAGGCAAATTAGCTGCTTGCAGGAGAGAGAAGCCTGCAAGGAGAGCATGTGTGTGGTAGGAAGTTTTTGGCTTAAAGGTGCACTACAAGTTCACACCCTATATCGGAATTATAGGCCTCAAGAACTTATGACTTAACGACATTGACTTCATTGGGTGATGGAGGAGTATCCACTTATTTGTGGACCACACAATTAAAAGATGACATAAAATATTAATATAGTTAAAAATGAAAAATAATGAAGACCATCATGTTATACAAGTGGAGTATAATTCTATGGTCCTAATTTCACTTTTCTTCTCAAATTGACTTTTCTATTAGGCCCTACTTATATTAGCGTTAATAAATTTTTTATTATTTTATTTCTCCCTAATATACATATATGTGTGCGTGGGAGACTTTTCTATTAGGCCCTAATTATATTAGTGTTAATACTTTTATTATTATTTTATTTCTTCCACAAAGGAGAAAGAGGGTGAGAAGCCGTCGCATTTTACAATATATTATTATGCTTGTATTGAGCTTTATTTTTATTAATTTGTCCATGGCATGTATTATTATATAATTTTATTCGATTAATTTCATTATGCAATGATCTACTATGCTTTAATGATATTTTATAGAATATCTACTTGAAAAAGGTGGACAAACGCTACGAGAAAATTATGAATTTATGACGAATAGTTTTCTACGAATAAATATCCTTCATAATTTTTGATGAAATTTGCGACGAAAAAAATATTCTTTCGAAATACCAATGATAATTTTAAATATCGACGGTCCAATCTCTCGGTAATTACCGATGTATTTAAATTCGTCGATAGTTGCCACCATCGGAAATGACATTGATAACAAAGTTATATATAATATAGTATAAAGTCTATGTTTAATATTTTATTATTATAATACCTACGGATTATAGTTCGGACAGACTGAGTTATATATGTTATCATATAAAGCCTCATTTCTGCTACTTTATTAGATTGTGGTAATAAGTTATATAATATAAATTAATAATATAGTATAAAGCCTATATTTAATATTTTATTATTATAATTTTTGACGGCTCGGTTCTGTCACTGGTTTCCTTCTATTTAGCCATTGTCAAGCCCCTGTGTCCTCCCATTTTTCTTTATTTTGTTCCCTTTTATCTCTCTCTGAATGCACATGCCCCAAGGCCTTATGGGCCCTCTCCTTCCACACCAAATAAGAGGAGATAGGCTAAATTAAACGGATCGTCTTCAAATTTTAGATCAAATATCTCAATGATCTCATAACTTCAACTTGTAATTCGATTGTTCTCAAACTTTATTTTACTTGCGTGTATCGATCAGTCGATTTTTTTATTATATTGATGACGTGACACAATAAAAATATTATAAAAGTAATAAAAAATAAAAGGGCTGGCATGCGAGCTCGTGAGGGGGGGGGGGGGGGGGGGGGGGCGGGCGCCGACCCCCTTTTCTTCCTACACCCCTTTTTTCTTTCTTGCGCGCAACAAGGAAGAAAAGGGGGCTGGCGCCCCATGTGCGAGCTTGTCGGGCAAGCTCATGAGAGGGCCGCCGGCCCTCTTTTTCTTCCACACACGCAGCGAGGAAGAAAAGGGGAGCCGACACCCTCTTGTGTCTGAGCTCAACAGCAGGCGAGTTCACACAGGTGAGTGTTGGCACTCCGCGAGCTCGTCGGCGCGCGAGGAAGAAAAGAGGTCCGGCGTCGACGAGCTCTCACAGGGGGTGCTGACATCCCCCTCGCGAGCTCGCCGTGATCTCGCACAAGGAGGCACACGTCATTTATTATTATTATTTTATTAATTTTACAATATGTCTTATTAATTTTATAATATTTTATTAACTTTTATTATGACACATCTTTAACTTAATTGAGAAACCAATTATTACCAGTCATGTAGACGAAGCATGTAAGAAAATTAAAGTTGGAAGATAATTTAGTTATAAATTGAAGGTTAATGATTGAATAGTTACAACACTCAAAGTTGGAAGACGATTCGTATAATTTACTCCAAGAGTTAGATTTTATGAGACAGGAATCTTGCAATGCCTTAGACTCTTGAAAAAAAAAGATAAAGAAGAGAAATGATAGAAGAATATACGATAAAAATAAACCATGGCAATTATTAGATGAAGAGTTGGAGTATGATAATAAATGGAAGTTAAATAATATGAGAAGGAATTAGAGAAGAACTAGAATAATAGTTAGGAAATGAAAAAGAAAAGGTAAGTAAATTAATAAAAATAATTATATTAGGACTTTAGTCAGAATTTAGTTCTAATTGAACTTAAACTTGATTTAAGAGTCAAACTCCTATATATACCCCTTTGTTCTCCCTTTCTGGTGTGCATGTACCCTGTATGACCTCCCTAGACACCAAGGATAGGAGTTGGATTTTCTTCACTCTTATAATAGTTAATTGAATATTGATAATCTTTTAACTGATAAGATCGACAAAATTAAGATATGGTAACTTCTGATGTCAATTGATAATAACTAATTATTAATTGCTCATTAATC
Source organism: Pontederia crassipes (assembly GCA_030549335.1). Taxonomy (NCBI): domain Eukaryota; kingdom Viridiplantae; phylum Streptophyta; class Magnoliopsida; order Commelinales; family Pontederiaceae; genus Pontederia; species Pontederia crassipes. Next base: position 55,194,696 of record CM060195.1, on the reverse strand, counting down.
GTGTCAATTGATAACTTAAAATGGATACATAATCAACTATGATAATTAGTATATTGCAAATTGGTGATTGTTATATAATCATTATTTGTTGATTGTTTAATCAATGACTGTTAATGCTTTATACATGTTTAATACTATGTTCATGCAATTAAATGATAGTGCATATATCAAAAGTCTGCACATTTTATATACTATTTTTGGATTCTAATTCATCTTTATAATCGTTGAGAGTTTCTCCCCCGTAGATGGTGATGCTAGTGATGGCTTTTCTGATAGGTTGCTTGCACATGAATAGGGACTAGAAGGGTGGATAAACATGGGCTACATTTGGGGGGGGGGGGGGTGGCCTCGTCGTCATCTGTCGTCCCCATCGCGGATCCGGCGGCCCCTCACCATCCAACGATGTTCTCTCCATCCGGCGACACTCTTTCCCTATGGCACCGGCTCTTTTTCCCCACTATGTCGGCTCCCTCTCTCGTTCCCTCTCCCTTTCTCGCGACATGGCCACACGACGGCCACGTGTGGCCTCCCGTAGTAAGATTTGACCATCCAACGGCCGATCTAGTTGCGGGCGGTCTCTCGCGGCCGGATCTGGCTGTGTGGTGATCGATCTGACTGCGGGCGGTCGAATCTGACCGCACGGTAGTCTATCTGGCTGTGCAGGTCAGATCAGGCCGCGCGATGGCCGATCAGGGCGCGGGCGGCTAGAAGATCAGGCCTCCCGCGATCGGATCGGGCTACCCGACGGTCGATCTGACTTTAAACAGTCAGATCTGACCGCCCGACAACCGCTGCGCAGCTTGTCGACTGTTTGCGGGCGGCTAGTCAGGTTGCTGGCCGTGCAGGCGGATTGCTGCGGCCGGCCTGCCGACTATGACCTCGGCAAAGGAAGAGTTTTTTCATCGCGAACCGACGGCTCATTTTTCCTCGAACCGCTCCTTACGCTGCCCGTTCTACACCCTGAACCGCGCACCATCCACGATCGTCGGATGTGGATCCAACTGCTATGGATGGGGAAAGAATCATCCTCCCCATGGGGGATAAACATTATACCCATTATAATTCATTGTATTTAATTCTCCTATATATGTAAACATATAAATATGTTGTCGGTCAAAGTCCAATGCAAAAACACTTTTATAATGGCCACGTCAGCATATCGGACCATGCATTTCCAAGCGTTACAGAAGATATCATAGTTTTAAAAAATTACTTTTTGGCTGTCTTTAATAAGGTAAGGTCTAGCGCACATGTAATGAGCACATCATTGCGTCATAAAGTGCCAAATAATTTGTAAGGAACTTTTAATTTTATATAAAAATTTAATTTCTTATTAAAACAAATTTTACGTTGAAATATATTTTTTTCTTTTATCATTTTAATTTCACCAATATTCGATTTAAATTAATCTGGTTTAATTTTTTTAGTGTATATAAAATTCTTGGAAAACAATGGAAAGCCCATCGAATTTAAATATTTTATATATAAAATATATGAAATTTGTCGTTCGCCTCCATTTCGTCGTAGAAATAAGATTAATTATTATGTAACCAACTTTTGTACCACTAATATACAATCGATCTTTATATGATAAATTAATCTCAATCATATAACTATAATTCAACGATTCAGATTCATCTAATCGTATAAATTTTATTTGGATATTACTTAAACTTTTGGTTAAGTATCAAATTCAATGAAAGTTGGTCACACCATGGTTAAGTATCAAATTTCAATGGGTCGCAGCCAAAAAGAAAAAAAATCTGCCACAAATCCTCATCTTTTTAATGATTCTGCTAGACATTTGGCAAGCTTTTGATCCAGTATTTTGAAGTAAAACGTGTATCTAAAGAGGCTAAAATCCCTTGCCGACTATCTTGCCAGCCCAGGCTCTGCATGTCAATTTCAGATCTTTGATCGTATTCAAAGAGGAGAGAGAGACCTACAAGTGATGCTTGCTTTCATTTACAGTAAGCATCAGACAACGAATCAACTGTATACAAGTATTTTGTATCAGGATGCAATTGCAATACTTCTAATAATTAAATGTATTGCTCCTGATCCAGTTAGTAGACATTGCTGCTTCAGAATGAACTATGGAAGCTTCTTTCTACCTTTTATCTTTCTCTGACCCCCTAATGCTTGATAGTGATACAAGCTTATTAATTTCAGCCGATCAGTCCTGATCCACTTCATGAAAAGGCAGTGGAATTGTCTTGACGGCCCTGAATTTTCCGGCGTTGTTCAGGTGCTCATTCTCCAACCTGAAACATCATTCAACAACCGTAAAATATACGAGCAATTTTAGTTTGAGCCTTTGGAAGTTGTAATCTCGTAATTACACGCAGAATAAGGAACAGTATTTGTTTTTTCATCTTGTTATGTTCGAGAACATTATAAGATTTAATCACCTATAAAAATTCCAGAGTCCTCGTCTCATCACTTCAAGTGCTGCGAGGAAGAATGAAGTAACTCTGTAATCCAGACCTGCGAAATTATAGTGCAGCACTGTTTGCAGCCATGCAAGCCGTAGAACAAAGTTCAAGCCCTGCAATTTTTTAACAAGCAATTACGTTTTAGCATCCACTTATAGACGCTGCTATCATATTTGTATCCATGATGAGTTTATCATATATGTTACCATGGACAGAAAGTAGATAAACTTCCTTCTGAGCATCAGCTCATTCCTGAGCCATGGATTCTTGGAGTTGGACTGCAGCAGACCCCAGTCCTTGACGAAGTCCCAATAGAGCTGGTATACAGTGGCAGCGCTCGACATGACGACGACGAGCGCGAGCCATCCGAGGGACTTCTCCTTCTCGTAGGCGACCTTTGAACCTGCTGCAAGCATGGCGGAGACGTACTTTCCGAGGTTGATGAGGTGGTTCATTTCCCCTTCGTCGAACCACCTCCTGGCACACTGCATGGCCCTCCAATAGTAAGGAAGGAAGGACACAGCGTAAGCCAGGTCTCTGTAATTTTTTGTTCTATTGCAGAATCCATAGTCCTGGGTCTTGTAGCTGCCAGTTATGTAGTAGCAAGCCACGTATTCCAGACTTCTGAGCATCGGGACCTGTTTTTGTTTTTTTTTTTTTTTTGCCAAATTCAGAAAGAAGAAGATATGTTCAGGAGTTCAGATCAATTCGCCTTCATGATCTCCATGCATGCACTTGTTCAGAAGTAACATTTTAGTACCTGACTGCATAGTTGATCTGCCATGAAGAAGTCTACCATAATCACCTGAAAGCAGGCAATTCTGATTAATTCCAATGCAAAATGTGTTGCTGGATCTAGTAAAAATTTATATTTACCTTGTACAAAGGGGTCAGTATGATGTTTCTGATTACTTTGAGAAAGCGGCGTCGACTTGATCGGTAGATGATGTTGAATGGGCACGCGAGCACCAGCAAGAACATCTGTAGATGATGACAAAAAGCATCTTTGCTAAGTTACTGGCTTCAAGAATATTTGATTTATTAATATACCAAATCAAGATATTCTTAGCATCTAATCTAATGCATGGCTGCTTGTTGCTTGGTTGATGGTCTGATGGATATAAGCCACTGAACACCAGCAGTACTAGTTAATGCTCAAATATATGTATCCAGTATCCCATCAACAAGATAAGCGGAAGGACATTAATTAGGATCTGAAACATAAAGTTGAAGGCCAAATTAACTATACATGTAAACGTGAGGTTTTTACCAGGAATAAAATGCCAGGAATTGCTTGCACTTGTGTAGATGAGTGCCCTCTTGCAATAAGGCTCAAGTGGGCAAACATTACGCCCACCACCACAGTCATGGACGTGGTACAAATCAGGAATACATCCCTGTATTTTAGCTCTTGCGTTGGGGCGAATTCAAATATGAAGGTGTAGTTTATGCGCGTCTTTCTCCACATATATATGTTACACCCATACAGGAACATATGCAGAAACATCAGGCTAAACATGCTGCAATCAATTCATAGTTACTTCAATGTTAGTTACAACCACACGAAGAACAACACTGAAATTTTCCTGAAGTGATCAGAATCCGATACTAGCCTAAGCACTGGGTAGACTGTTTCCATATACACAGTATCAGATTCTCCAGTGTACATTCCAGCTATGTGTGCCATGATGCAATATCCCGTGAAGAGCGCCATGAAGCATCCGGCAAAAAGACCTGTTCAGAAAGGTGGCATTAGGTTGGAAATCAAAGTTTTTTCTTCTAAATATGAATATCTGAATTGAGACTCGTCTTAGTTAATTACCAATGAAGAAGGTGACAGCATGAGATTCTTTACGTTGCTGGGGCTTGAGGTACTTCATTGCCTTCCTATTATCGTTTTTGGCAAAGTTTTTAACAAAGAGCTCTTCCACTTCATCCATCAACTTCATTGCCTGCTGAGATAATGGACTGCTTAGTTCACAAGCTTTGGAAGCGTGCCTATGCATTCAGAACTCAAATTTTGTTTAGAACTTATAGAGAAAGATTGAAGGGGGGTGGGAAGCAGTGACCTTGTCTGAGCTATTGAAATAGGAGCTCTCGACAACTTTGAGGTATGTGGAGAGCACTTGTTTTCCTGTCACCTGAGACACATCAAATTATTCATATAAGCAGCTAGCCATGATCAATTTAATTACGTGCACGCGGAACTAAACTTATTTAGGATGAATATGATAATTTAAGTTCACAAACATGTACCTTCTCAAACTTCTTCAAGATTTTCGCAAAGGCCAACATGTTGAGATTTCTGAAAACATGGAGAAGTAATCACGTGAGTCTGAATAGATAATTCAACTGTCACAAAAAAAAAACCTTTTTAATTGCAAGTGCACCTGTAAGTTCTGAGGTATCCTAAGCCTTTGAAGAGCTCCACAAAGGCTCCTCTGATCATCTTCTCGGCGCGGTGCAGCCTGGCTTTGTTGATGCTGAGCTTGCCGCCCTGCGGTCCCAACTTCCTGGACTGACTGCCCAAGTCCTCAAACATCAAATACGTCAAGGCCGAGATCGTCCGGGATGGCGTCGTCAGGGGTATGTTCATCTTCAGGTTCTTTCCCTGAAAGTTGAACACCCTGCCTGATAGACTCCTCAGTTTGAACCCTTCATCCTGGGGTCCAGCTTTCTCCGGCTTTCCTGAATCGTCAGGCCCCTGAGAAAACTCGCTCAAGTAGTAAGCACTCCTCTCGAACTTGTCAATTGTTCGGCTGTTGTCCTCAGGCGTGTCCTGGACTTCTTGCTCTGTTGTGCCCCTTGTTGAGTCTTCTTCTGCCATCAACATATGTTTTAACACGGTCTTATAAGAAGAAACGACAACCATTGCACGGCCTCAAAGAGAAAGTGGTGGACTCACCATATGCAATCGAGCATGATATGGAAGGGTCTTCCTTTGCGTCGTTGTTGGAAGAGATCCTGCCTTGCTTCTTGAGGGCTGCCTTGAGCTCGAGGAGGATGTCCATTTGCTTCATCAGGGACTCCCCTCTCTCCGTGAACTCCTTCTCCTTGCCCTTGTAGAACTGGTTCACCTTGTTGAGCTGAAGGTCCAGCCGCGCAAAGAAGTCCTTGGCCGCGTCACTGTCCTGGAACTGCTCCAGCAGCTCGGTCTCGTACTGGACTCCCCTGCTGGCCGAGCTCGTCAGCTTCTTGTGCACCTGCATCAACACCATGCACGGTAGAACGTTCAGAGAGAGAGAGAGAGAGAGGCAGGCCTTCTATTTGATTTTCTTCACGATCAAACAGAGCGTTCGGCAGTGCGGGCATGCACCCAAGTACATGAGTGCATAGCCATGCATGCACGCACACTTGACATGATTATAAGAAACATTAGGGTGTAGGGAATGCCTCTATGATTCCATGGTCCTTTCGCCCGTAGGTACCAAAAAACGGGAGGTTCTTGAGCGGGGAAAGCAGCCTGCTGGTCAAAGGACCCTGCGCCGCCGCGCCGGAGGAGCCCTGACCGTCTCCGTCGAGGACTTGCATCCTCTTCAGATCCTTCTTGAGCTTACAGTAATCCACGAAGGCCTCCTTCCATTCTGGAATGATCTGCCCCTCGAACTGCTTCGAGAACTTGACCATCTCCGCCTATGCTGCACCGTCCCTTGCGTTGCGAGCTTTGAGTGGCTCCTGGGTGGGTGCTTGAGCAGAGCACCAATGCGGGCTATATATATCTTCAGGTGAGGGCAGCGAATCCTCATCTCTCAGTGTTGTTGTGGGACAGACAGCACATTCTAAGATATCCTACGTATAAGGATTGGGTAAATACACTGAGCGTACCTTCCTCCACTTGAGGGAAGGTGGCAGGGATTCCCAAGAGAAGAAAGAGGAAGAAGGAGAAGAGTAGGAGGAGGAGGAGGAGGTGGAGAGAGGAAGAGACGAGAGAAACGGACAAGTTCGGCATAAGAATGATTCGAGAAATGGAGAGGTCCCACGAAGGAGGCCCGGAGCGGGTCCAGTGCAGGCTTCGGTGCTCTGATGTCACTTCAAATTGGGTGTGTGCGTGCGCTCTGCTTTGTCCTTCTGCAAGGGTCTGCACTGCACCTTTCCTTTGCCTCCTCCCGTTGTGCGCTTTCCATGACCATCTTGAGCTGCTCTCATATTTGTGTGTGACCTGCATCCTCTTGCTCCATCTACCATTACCATCAAATCAACATAATTTTGCTCGCGACAATGACAGCATATGCTCTTTGATCTCTCTCTCTCTCTCTCTCTCTCTCTCTCTTTCTCTCTCTCTCTCTCTGAGTAGGAAAGCAAAGATGCTGAATTCTTAGTAATGCTCAGCTTTGAAGCTGATTACCAATTCCTTCACTGTTAAATGTGCAGCAAACGACTGATACTGATTAACTGGATGCTACAAACAAAACTTGCTGATAAGTATGTAAGAAGGTTGCATGGCTTCTTCCCGGAAACATGTCGCTCTCATTGCCTGATCAAGTGAAATGTGCAAATGATCTGCTAGTGCTAAGACTAGCCATGCATGCTTCCACTGCTACTTCTAGTTTTTGCACCGAAAAAAAAGCCTCGGTGTGTGCATTATGAAATCTAAAAAGTTTTTTTTTTTGACTGAAATCTAAAAAGTTGTGCATGCTACAGAAGATGTGGAGTGTGCAAGAAGTGAAATTGTTTCACAGTTAATCATAATACTAATATCCTTGTTGAATGCTGATTTCTGAGACAAGAATCCTGACGTGTGTACCTTCTATCACTGGATAAGTTTGAAGGGGGCACTAACATGTAGATGAGATGCACTTTAAGCAATCATTATTTGCTCCTAAGCAATCAGAACCAATATGCTTTGATTTAATACCATGCATCTTTCCTTTAAAAAGAAATAAATGTTTTACCTTTCTTCGACCAACCTTTTTAGTACGTTTATCACCCAACTGAGGCCAAAAAAAGGTTGCATGATTTCAAAAAATAGCCAAGTGGACATACTTGATCATGCTTAAGCATATTTTGTATGTATCGTGTAACACATTATTATTATTATTATGTTCGATAGAAACACTATTATTATTTTCTAAGTGTCACCCATGAATCAACTGTTTGGTGTTCAAATTTCCTTTTGCATGCCCACTGCAGAGTTTTTTCCCCCCCTTAAAAAGGTTCCGAATAACAATGCTGTACACGGTGATAAATATACCCCGTACTTGACAGTGCATGAAATTTTATATGTCTTCAGTAGCTTCAGATCTTTGGGATATTTAGTAACCAAATAAAACCATACTTGTTTCTTGATCAGATCATATTCTAATGGTAGTTAAATCTCCACTCATGCTCTCAAATTTCATTAAGCTTTGATTGATCTGAAAGAACAACAACTGAGAAGAAGCCACATTGGTGGAAACAAATGTGTACATGGTTTCTAGAAACCATTTATTAATATTCTGCACAGGTACATTATGATAATTAATAATCATGGACCACAAATGTGCTTTGTTATGCTAAACGCAGAGAACAAATTCTGAAACTTTACATCAAGTATAAAGGAAGCACTTTTGGAGATGAAAATTTTACAGCACATAGCATAGGTAGTTAAATTATTTGCTAAAGCATGAATGCATGCCAACATGAACCACGAGCATTGATTATTTGAAAGTAGTCGTGCAGAGATAATTAAATATAGTGGATGTGCATGATCCATTAGCAAAAAACCGAAGCCGGCTGTTCAGCATCTCTGACTAATCAGTAAACAGAGTTTCTTCCTGTAACACCTTGTCTAACACACATGACACTCTTGGTAATCAGTCACTAATATCCCACCTTCATGGCATCGAATTATTATCTGCAGAATGTGTTTTATCTTTAAATGTTTTCTCATAATAGCCAGCTCGATTGATTTCTTATCAAAGTAGAATAATTCAAAAAGAATGCGAGACACGAAAGAGGAGCATTGATTTGGAATTTCAAGAACAATAAATTAAAAATCGAAAGAGGAGAAGAATTTGATTCTTCGATATGATACACCATGCATGATAAAAAGAAACCGTCGTTATCATTTTCAGAAACTGCTGCACAGAAAGGGTGTGGTCTAATCAAATTAAATTACTAGTACCTATCTTAAAGTCTAGCTATACATATGCACATTATTCAAATGCGAAAGTGGAGAAGCTTTTTAGCCTATTTTGCTCTCCGATAGTGAAGCATATATATACTTTTACCATATGTTATCAGAGAGACTGGCTCGTTCTGATGTTATTGATGACTTCATCAATTTTTCGGTTTTCTTATCTTTAATAGCATTCTAATCGATCCATATCAGTGTGCAAGCGAAACATGTTCAACATTTCATGATAAGAAAACAAAAGTAGCAACAACTGAAACTGTTTTGACTTTCATAGTTGAGTCAAATTATAATGAGATGAGGGCATAATATATTTTTAGTCCTTTTTGTATGTCTCAAAATTCTTAAAAAAAAAAGAGTGGACAGTGGATTCAGGCCTTGATTCAATAGCTCTCAAGAGAAAAAGGCAAAAGTTGGCATCATTGTGATAGCTGCCTTGGGTGCTTGGCAAATCTAGTCATGCAACATGAAAGCTCCATCTCCAGGAACAAAAGATTTTTTTGCCTCCATCACTGAAAAGGACAAGAGTGCATTCCTCTCCTTCTCAGACAATACTAGATTATTGTTTCCATTGCCCCTACAATGCTATGCCCTTATATTGCATCATTTTCTACCTTTACAGTTTAAAACTGCATAATAACGTATTTGTTTGTTATCTTAAATAATCTATCTACATTTTTTTCCTTGTCAGAAGTTGGTAGCAATATCAATTGATGTAACTGCTGAAATCTAACACAGTAACGTAGGGAAATCAGACAACACGACCAACTTCATCAACTGCACTTACATGTAGCAATCTACCTCTTCCACTCTTGGCCAAGTTCGCGTTATTGTAATCTAACATTTCAGTACAATGTCTCCTCATTTCCAGAGGACGACATGCTTTAGGTTGAACAATTTATACATAGTGGCCAGATGGCTTGTTTAGGTTCATATTTCTGCAAGTCAAATATATATTTGCATTACTGAAAGCCTTGCAAGCTAGTTCTCTGTATAGTAGTCCTCAGTTTGATCACTTATAATCTGGATGGAATTACTATCCAGATAAACGTATACTATTACTTTCAGCACAAGAGGATAATTAAGTTCGTTACTGTCAAGTCCATATATTTTTCCGTTGGACTGAAACATGTGCACGTCTTAAGCTCAGAGAAACTTGTAGGGGACCATAGAGAGAGAGAGAGAGTGATTTTATGCATGCACTGAAATCAGTAGCAGACCTTGGTTCCTTGTGCATTAATTTTGTTGTGGATTTTATCACTGGGGGACAATTATGGTTTGGCTACTAACAACTAGGAAGCTTGCATGCATACTTGTTTGCCATGTTGAAACCCTGCTTGCATAGCTTTTGAGCCACTCACTTGTGCCTTGATTTGGCCAACCAACAAGATATACCTTGCTGAGGCTTTTATGTCACACCTTCAGGAAGCTCAAAATATGTTGGCATATATTCTGAGCATCAACAAGAGAATCCATTCTGATCAAGAAAATTGTCCCATCAGCTTCGGGCAGACACAACATCAAAATGCTTCTCCGAGTTGGACTTCATTTCCTTAACACCGCTACCCCGTCCAATCTTCACATCACTGTTCCAACTTTTAAGTAGTGCTCTTTCTTTTTTAATATCTTTTTCCCTTTGCAATGTTCATTCTGGAGACTTAAAACTCTTCAATGCCCAAGTTTCATTAGCAGCACTGTGCATGCTAACAGCACAACTTGTGCCAATGATCATTTGTTCGAATATCATTAGTCAACTCTGCGATAAATGTTTACTAGCTTGCTAAATATGCAAGTTACGAATTCCAACCAGGCAACTTCTGTGAAAAGATTTTCAAAACTCCGCAAGATCAGACGTGTAAGATTTCTGGTTAAGCATTTGATGCGCAGTCAGAATAGTTTTTTAACTTCCCAAAACTGGAATGTACCTCTTATTGTTAAAACAAACAGCACCCCTAAAAATATTTAGCTACAAGTTTTTGTTTACAAAATTAATTTCTATTTGGCTAAAAATAATTGGATGCACTCCAAATCAATTGGCCAATAGTTAATGATTTATTTTTGAAATTAAGTGCTTTATTGCTTATAAATAGGCATGAATGCATGCTCTTGCATCCATCAAGCAAGAAGTAGTGTAGCTGTAGGTGTAATGAGGTGAAGTGTATGAGTGAAATAGTGAAGTTAGTTGAGTGTGTGAGATAAAATAGTGCATGAGTGCATACTTTTTCTTGGATAAAGGAAGAGATGGTTCGATTTATTTCTGATCGCTATGACTATAGCCCTTGGTAAATTTATCCACCAATCAAAGTGTTGTACTCCAAATCATATTAATATAAGTTCCATTTGTTAGATGATTTTGGTTTAACCAAATTTTCTACAAGTGATATCGGAGCAGGTTGGCCCGTGAGGTGATTCCGTCAGTTCGAGGTTTTGTCAAAGCAAGTTACGTGGAGACTCTGCCGGTTCGAGACGGTGCAAGAGAAGCCACGAGGAAGTTCTGCCGGAGCAAGTTGGTAAAGAGGATAATCAAGGAGAAATTCTGCCGGTGCACAATTTGGGATTGTGAAGATTACTAGTCCGGGACTACGCTTACTTGAGTGATATAGAAGTTACCAAGTCATTATGGCAGATTTCGGATCCTCGGTAAGCTCCCTAGAGAAACTCAACCATAACAATTATAATAATTGGAGTATTCGTATGCAGTATTATTTGAAAGGGCAAAATCTATGGAGCATTATTGGCGGAAATGAGACTACGTCGCCAACAAATCCAGAAGAGCTAAAGAAATGGGAGTGCAAAGTCGGAAAAGCTATGTACGTGCTAGCGACTTTAGTGGAGGATGATTTTCTTCAGAAGATTAGAGACAAAGAGACACCCAAAGATGCTTGGGACACCTTGGCTACACTCTTCACGAAGAAAAATGATGCAAAATTGCAGCGCTTGGAGAATGATCTGATCTCCATGAAGCAAGGTGACATGTCGGTGAGTCAATACTTCTCCAAAATAAAATTTATATGTGATGAGATTGCTAAGCTAGACTCACAAAATGCTATTACTGAAACAAGAATGCGTAGAATTATTATTCATGGTTTGCATCCTAAATATAATAGTCTCATCACTGCTATTAAAGGTTGGGCACAAGAACCAACTCTCACAGAAATGGAGAGCATCTTATCCAACTAAGAAGATCTGGATGTTCAGATATCCAAGATCTCAATAAAGGATGATGATAAGACTTTATTCATCAAGAAAAAGTCTTCAAATCCTGAGAAAATCGTAAAGAATTATGACAACAGATAAAATCATAAGGCACGACAACAAAGTTGGCCAAGACGTGAACGAGGAAGAGGTCCACAACGAGGGGGAGCTTACCGAGGCGCACACAAAGAAGATCAAGGGGAGAAGAAATCTCATCGACAAGATGTTCGTTGCTATAATTGCGGAAAGAAAGGCCACTATGCACGTGACTGTTGGCACAAGCGTGATGAAGGAAATACAGCCACTTCTCATGATAATGAAAGTGAAGAAGAATGGGATCTCGAAGCTGCACTTGCAATAGAAGAGATCACCTCCAGCTACAAAGGAGAATCTGAGGAAGCAATGGAGCTTGCGATGACTAGTATCGAGGAGCCTTTCGAAGAAGCAGCTCTCATCGCATCGAACAATAGAGGTATTAACTATCATAATGATTGGATAGTTGATTCTGGTTGTTCGAATCATATGACAGGAGATGAAGAGAAGCTACGTAGCATGTCGGAGTATAGAGGTGATCGTATGGTGGTGACGGCAAACAACACTCGATTGCCAATCACTCATATAGGCAAGGCAACAGTAGTTCCTTGATTTGGATCACATGAGGTGGAGCTGGATCATGTCTACCATGTGCCGGGTATGTCGAAGAACTTATTATCAGTTTCTCAACTTATTTCTTCCGGCAATTATGTAGTATTTGGGCCAAAAGATGTCAAAATTTATAAGAGTTTAAGGATAACTGCTCCACCAATAATGGAAGGAAAAAGATTAGAGTCTGTCTATGTAATGTCCACTCAAGAAGCATATATAGATAATACAAGAAAAAATGAGACAACTAATCTTTGGCATGCAAGGCTCGGACATGTTAGCTATAAACGGCTGAAGGCAATGATGAATAAGTCCATGGTAAAGGGACTTCCTTGCCTAGATGTTCGAGAAAATATTGTCTGTGCAGGTTGTCAATTCGGTAAAGCTCATCAACTACCCTACGAGGAGTTGAAGTTCAGAGCCAAGACACCATTGGAGCTAGTGCACTCTGATGTATTTGGTCGCGTGAAACAATCATCTGTTCGTGGATTTTGCTATATGATTACCTTCATTGATGATTTCTCAAGATACGTTTGTGTGGATTTCATGAAAGAGAAATCTGAAGCACTATCGAAGTTTAAAGAATTTAAAGAGAAGGTCGAGAAGGAGCTTGATCGGAGGATTCAATGCTTGCGCACAGACAATGGAGGAGAGTATACATCAGAGGAATTCTCTGAATATCTACGAGCATGTCATATACGCCGTCAACTCATCTGTCCTAACACATCACAACAAAATGGTGTGGCCGAGAGGAAGAATCGTCATCTAACAGAGATATGCAGGAGCATGCTGCATGCAAAGAATGTACCTCCACGATTCTGGGTGGAGTGTATGAAGACAGCTGCGCATGTCATTAATAGGCTTCCTCAAGCAAAGCTTGGATTTGTCTCACCATATGAGAACTTGTGGAAGACCAAACCCACGGTGAGTCATTTCCGTATCTTTGGATGTGTTTGCTATGTCTTCATTACAGATAATCTTCGTACTAAGTTCGATAAGAAGACAATACGTTGCATATTTATTGGATATGATAGCCAACGAAAAGGATGGAGATGTTGTGATCCAACAACCGGACGAATTCACATTTCTCGAAATGTGGTGTTCGATGAAGCATCATCTTGGTGGCCTTCCAAGGATGCAATGTTGCCCAACACAAGTGATATTGAAGAAAATATTCAAGTTCAAGTCGACGAGTTAACAAGAGAAGCACTTCGTTCTACTGAGGAACAAGAAGAAAAGGAAGCCTTCAAGAAGAAGAAGAGTCTGTGGCAAACTGGAGAACACCAAAGATCTTCTGAAGAAGAAAGGTCAAGTCAGATAGAAGATCCAGTGATCGAAGAAGACTCTTCAGCGCCAAGAAGATCAAGCAGACAACGAAGGCCTAATCCAAAATATGCAAATGCAGCACTAATCGAAGACGTCGGAGAAAAGGAGCCTAACACATTCGAAGAAGCATCCAAGTGTCAAAAATGGATGTCAGCAATGAAAGAAGAGATCCAAGCTCTACATCAGAATGAGACATGGGATCTAGTTCCAAAACCAAGCGACGTGCAACCTATATCTTGCAAATGGGTCTACAAGTTGAAGAAAAAGCCCGATGGATCTCTCGAAAGATACAAGGCTCGTCTAATAGTCCGAGGATTCTCTCAAAAGTATGATTTTGACTATGAAGAGACATTCAGTCCAGTAGCAAAGATCACCACGGTACGTGTCTTATTAGCTTTAGCTGCAAGCAAATTATGGAAGTTATGGCAAATGGATGTGAAGAATGCATTTTTGCATGGAGAGTTAGATCATGATATCTATATGGAGCAACCTCAAAGATTTGAATCTATTAATCATCCATGTTATGTATGTAAATTGAAGAAGGCATTGTATGGGCTCAAGCAAGCACCAAGGGCATAGTTCGGAAAGATCGCGAAGTTCTTGAAGTAATGTGGCTACTCAATGGCGCCAGCTGATTCTAGCCTATTTGTGAAGGCGCAAGAAGGCAAGTTAGCAATCGTGCTAGTCTATGTTGATGACTTAATTATTACAGGAGATGATGACAAGGAGATTCGTCAAATCCGAGAGAACCTCTCTACGCGCTTCCAAATGAAGGATCTTGGTGAGTTGAAACACTTTTTGGGTCTTGAAGTAGAAGCAACAAAAGAAGGGTTATTCTTATGTCAACAAAAGTATGTTCAAGATCTACTCGAGAAATTCGGAATGCTTGATTGCAAGCCTATCTCAACATCGACAGAGGTAAACGCAAAGTTATGCTCTATTAAAGGAAAAGAATTAAGTGATGCAACCATGTATAGGCAATTGGTGGGAAGCCTAATATATCTTACACTCACACGTCCGAATATCACACATGCTGTTGGAGTTGTTAGCAAATTCATGCAGGAGCCAAGAAAGCCTCATCTTGAAGCAGCTCGACGAATATTACGATATATCAAAGGCACAATCGACTATGGAATATTTTACTAGAAGAATATAGCATGTACCCTAAGTGGCTTCTGTGATGCTGACTATGCTGGAGATCTTGATACACGACGTTCTACTACTGGTTATATATTCAGCCTCGGAGCAGGAGCTATTTCATGGTGCAGTAAGAGGCAACCTACTGTATCCTTATCAAGTACGGAGGCAGAATATAGAGCAGGTGCAATGGCAGCCCAAGAGTGCACATGGCTAGTACAACTACTAAAGGATTTACATCAGTCAATTAATTCAGCAGTGGAGTTATATTGTGATAATCAGTCAGCAATTCGCTTAGCTGAAAATCCGGTGTTCCACGCACGCACAAAGCATATCGAAGTCCACTATCATTTTCTTCGAGAGAAGGTGTTACAAGGAGATATCAAGTTAACATACATACGTACACAAGAGCAAGTTGCAGATGCACTTACTAAAGATCTAAATAGCATCAAATTTGAAGAGTTTCGACAACAATTCGGCATGATATCAAGAGTATCTATAAAAGAGAATTAAATCGGTGCTGAGGGGAGTGTTAAAACAAACAGCACCCCTAGAAATATTTAGCTACAAGTTTTTGTCCACAAAATTAATTTTCATGTGGCTAAAAATAATTGGCTGCACTCCAAATTAATTGATCAATAGTTAATGGTTTATTTTTGAAACTAGATGCTTTATTGCTTATAAATAGGCATGAATGCATGCTCTTGCATCCATCAAGCAAGAAGTAGTGTAGCTGTAGGTGTAATGAGGTGAAGTGCATGAGTAAAATAGTGAAGTTAGTTGAGTGTGTGAGATAAAATAGTGCATGAGTGCATACTTAGTGTAGGTGAGAAAATAGTTTTCACAGTTAGTGTGTGTGTCCACCAATCAAAGTGTTGTACTTCAAATTATATTAATATAAGTTCCATTTGCTAGATGATTTTGGTTTAACCAAATTTTCTACACTTATAAGTTGGTGTTCCAGAATCCAGATCGAGAGTAGTAACATGCTCCTGCTGCTACATGAAAATTTTGAAACACGGGAGACGTGCTTCTGCTTCATGGTTTTAATTATTCGAACGATTGCATCAAGTGCATGGACTGATTGAGCTCTTTTGTCTGTTTGCTTAGCTGCAGATGTGCCTTTCTTTTCCCCTTGCTTGGACACATTTATGCTTCAAAATGACGTCTTCTCACAAACATAGCAGGCAGGTAAGTTAGTAACAAGTATATGATTCTTGAGCTGACATAAATTCCAATAATTGCGCATCTTGAACGAATTAAAAGGGGCATGACAGCAGAAATCCTGATCAGTCATCATTTATACCTCTATCTCTATCTCTCCAGCTTATCCTCATCCCTCAGATGTGGCTACCACATATAGCCAAGAATATGCTCTAAACTACATGAGGTGAGGTTCCTAATGCTCACTGTAGTATCAAGGATGTGGCCATATGCCCTCTCCTTTGCACCTGTCTGGTGCGTCTGTGGTTTGAGTTGAGCACTCTGCAGAGCCTACGTCCGGATGCCCTCTCTGATAACATAGTTTTGATGCCAGCATCCTGCAGCAGTAGCAACCACGCTTATCTTGCACATGCATGTAGGCTTGTGAGCTCAGGACAGAACAGGAAGCTTACTGACTAATTTACCGAAAAAAAATTTGCAGTCTGGGCCTTTATGACAATGACAGTGGAATTTGTTTGGTATGATCAATTGCTTCAGCTACAGCAATTTCCTTCTTCTTTTTTGGTTCTTTACTTTTGAAGGTTCCCTCATGGAAAGGAGATGGTTAGCTCCAGGGAACAAATGCATATACCGGAGGATAAACTTGATTCCTTAACAATTAGAATAGGATTAATTAGTCACTAAAAGATAGAATATGGAGGCAAGACAAAATAAAAGTGTACATGGAAGCAAGACATATTATTTTTGCTTTAAGGACTGTAGTTTCAAAGTCTAATTATATATACCCGAACCATGTGAGAGAAATACATATTATTTTTGCTTTGAGGAATGTAGTTTCAAAGTCTAATTATACCTGAACCATGTGAGAGCAAGTACATAGTAATATCCTTGGTACATGGAATGATGGGATGCCTTTAGCAAAGCAGCAAATTAAGAAACCTTGTTAGAATTTTGACTCTGACTAGTTCTTCAAACTTGTTTTCCTTTCTGTTTGTCTCACGTAGATGGATTCTCTTAAATAATCACATAATTGATGCTTATCAGAAACAAATCAAAGAAATGAGTGCATGGTAAAAAAAAATATTATTAATATTATCATATCATTTGGCAGTGAAAACCAAATGTAAATAACAGTATTTTTAAACTGGACCGGACTGGTTCAATCGTGAATCGGCCATTGGTCTGGTTCTATTTAGTATTAAAAACTATTTTTGTTAAAAAATCGGATTAAACTAGGTCAACTTGACCAAAATCGGGTTGAACCGAAAAATTGGTTCAATCCATTTTTTTTTCAAAACGAGTAAAAAAGGTTGAAATAATGAAAACGAATAGAAAAAAGGGAAAGTATTATAGTATTAACGGTGGAAGAATAGGAGGAGGAGAAAAATAAGGGATTAGATTTGAAGGAGGAGAAAAATAAGGAATTAGATTTGATAGAATGAATGTAAAAAAATATATTAGTAATAAGAAAGTTACATTTGAATTTGAAAATAAAAGATAGGAAGGTAATAATAAAATCAAATTTAAATAAAAGAGAAAATTGATAAAATTTAATTCATTATAAATAATTTATATTAAAAATTGAAACATGAATAATATAATAAATTTTATAGGATGGTCATTAAAAAGGAAATAGATAATACTAAAACGTGGGGAAATAGTATAAATAAATATTAAAATAAAAAATAAAGTTATTAATGAAATTAACTAATATATAATTTAAAATATAAAAATAATCTTCTACTATTTGATTAATTTAAAATGATGATAATATGTTTTTTATTTTATTACTTATTATCTTTTATACTTTAATTTATAATATATTTTCTTAAAGTAATATAAATAAAATTATTTTAATAAAAATTCAATCGAATTCGATTGAATCAATCGAATTGTGATTTAGTTGGCTGACCGATTCGATCACCGGTCCAAATTTAAAAAAACATTGATAAATAATGAAGTAAAAAAGAAAAGCAATACATACAGAAATTTCAAATAAGAGAACTTAGTATTAAAAGCAAATGACAGCAGCATGCCACATATCTGATCAAAGGCACATAAATGGTGACACGTGCGTCGTTAGTAATTTCCAAAAATATATACTTGGTGCGTTTGACCCTCTAGAACTACAAAAAGTTCCAACACCTGCCATTATAAAATTAACAATTTGGCTCTTAAACTAAACTACTAAAAAGATACCACTACCAGAATACAAAAAAGTTGAAATTAAACATGATTAGGAAAATATTTATTTTACTATTAACCTAAGAACAGAAAAAGGCCAACGAGTTTTATTATTGAGTAAAAAAAAGGTAACAAAATGGAAAAATAAAACCTCGAATGGTGGCCTAGAAATCAATAATTGACCCACATTGTCCTAGTCCTCTGTTTTTTAAATATTATTATTGTTGTTGTTGTCCATCGCCAGCTAAAAGACTTTAACTTTTGGGCCTGCCAATGGACCCACCTGCGTACGAACGTAGACAACCCAAAAAGTTCCGTGGGGCCCATCATTCGGGGCCCACCAGCAGCGGAGTCGCGGGTAACCCTACCGAGGTGACTGTATACCTGCAGCGGAGTCTTCTCCTCCTACGGCTTTCCTCTTCCCCCCGTCGGCTTCGCGACTCCTCTTACGCAGGGACTCGCGGAGTCGTAATCCCTGAGGTATCGTTCGCCTTTTTTTTTCCAATTATTTTGCAGTTTATATCGATCTTGATTCCTACTTCTTGATGATTCTGCGGGAAAAAAATGATCCTTTTAGGTTCTGGGTGTCAAAGTTAGGGAATTTTCTATTGGGTAGTTGTCGTTATGTTTCTGCAATTCTTCCCCTTGTTTGGTTTGACTCAGGATTGAATTCCTAGAAAGTTGCCTTCTTTAGGGATTAATGCATGTATGATGATGGAATTTGTGCGATTTCATATGCTTCATAGCTTTATTTTGTCCTCTTCTTCTTGCCCTATTTAAATTTCTTCTCGAACAGAGGAGCAGTGTGTTGTTATTCATTTGACCATTTTATTATAATGTTCATTTTGATCGATTGCAGAATTCATCCATATGCAGATTGATTCAATGCGCAAGTCTCTTAGAAGGAAGATTTTTTGTGTTCCATTTCGTTACTCTGAACATTTATCCGAGAAATTAGGGAAAAAAACTGTACCATCATTTAGTTCTATATTTACTTTTGGGAAGGTTTTGGAAAATAGTATTCTTGTTTTTTTTTTTTTTTTCATTTTCCATTGCTCCAATGTTGTAGGCAAAAATGTGCTCAATTCAAGTTGTCAAATGATAACAGAGATTAATGTCAGGAGGTCTATTTTGGGTTTGATTTTGACTGAATAAATTAGGCTTGCAACAGCAAGTGACATTTTACTCAAATGTGTTCTCGTAGGACCAGCTAGAAGTGTCTGTCTTGGTACCTTAGAGGATCAAAAGAAATCAAATACTAAGTGCCTTGATGATAATTTTACAGATCGGGCTTCCTTAGAGGAGATTATCTTCTAGGATGCTGGACTTCAATGCTTTCCTCTCTAAATGGAAGCCCGTCACGTTTGAAGAATCTCTAAGCTTTGTAAAGAAAGTCAAGGTGACAAACCAGCCGCCTTATATTCTTATTGTTTATTGATATATTTTGTCGCACTCATTGCTTAGACATGATGCTTAAAAGGAAATATTGCACAGGCACAGGTCATGAAATAGTCAAGAAATGAATGTATAGACTGTAATAAATGGAGTGTTTGTTACCTTAAATGGTACAAAACAAATTCAAAGGTCTTGCTTTGCATATTTATTCCCAAATTCAGTTAGTTTATCTTATGAACTGCCATTTGGAATATCATCCTTGTGCGTTCTGAAACTTTTGGCAGTGACAAAGAGTTGAGCCTTCTTTCGGAATATTGAACACTGACTGGTCATATTTACAGACTCAGTGCGCCACCTTAAATTTTCTTAAAATTAGTCAAAAAGGTTGTTGGATTATTATGATTGCAAGTCATCTTTCCTCAAGAACAAAATGGGAAATACTTAAGCCAGTGCAACAAAATACCTTCACTGTCTCTAGTAACTTTTGTAATTACAGCTTTGGACCAACAGTTAGTGTATCTTCATGCAAATTCACATATTTGTTTAAAAATGGCATTGTTCCTAACATGTACCAAAAAGGGTGCATGCATTTAGGCTACCAAAGTATCTTAGAAGTTTGGTAAGAAAAGTGTATTTTCCTCTTTCTTTGTCTTCAAATTCCTCTAGCTTATAAACTTATTATTCCATTGATTCTCCATATATTTATTATTTTTTCCTGCTTTCAGGCTCGCGATCTCCGGTTGTACTTGGCATTGTTTGACATTCTCAGCCAGAAGGAGCAGAAGTCTCAAGAAATCTATCATGATGTAAGGGTTCCTTTTAACTCAACTCATCACCTTAATGATTATTTGTTTCCTCATAACAGCTTGAAAGTTCCATTTTCGCCTTTCCAAGCTGTTGCATCTGTTCGAAAATCATGAAGATCTGCGAAGGGAGCTGATGCGATTCAAGCCTCATGACCTGGATAGAAGGATTGATCACCAGAGTCCAATCTGGATATTGCTCTTCTTTATGCCCATCATTGTCTTCAGCTTGTTTCTAATGTTTGAGCATCCCCTCAGATACATTGCCCAGGAAACTTTTGGATCCTAACATGGCCGCCTTACTGTCCCGATTTGTGTATATACATAATGCCTCTTCTCAGCATGAAACAAATTTCTCGGATGAAGAAACCTGGATCTTAATATTCGAATGCTAGACCTTGCCCTCGGATCTCATGAGCAAATGTATATTCGTCATAAATTCATCATGTAATCGGATGAAGCTTCCTTCTTCTGTCTACTTTTGTATGAATGGATGAAGTGGTCTAAGGTGTCGAGTGAACAATACAAGAGTTAAATGTCAATTGATGTGTTAGAATGCATTATCGTTAATTGTATGCAGAAAAGAGGAATGGAAGGGAATAAAATGGCTCAGACATGCATGCCCATTTCATGACATGGATAAAATAAATGTCAAGTTGACGAATGGAACTTTTAATATGACCGGAATTTGTATAAACATGTTAAATGGTATAAATTGAAAATTAAAAATATCAAATAAACAAATTTCAAGAAAAGTTACTGCAAGACTAATCTGACTTTTCAAAAATTCCAACAGTATAATCACAGTACAGGACAAGTCCGAGGTCAAGCAATATATTCTTAACATCTGGTCGTTCATTCATAATATATTTTTAAAAAATATTTTAAATAATCGAATGATCCCCGGGCGACGTGTTGGAGAAGTCTGCTGACTCACAACTCGAATTCATGGAAATTTCCAAGTTGCAACTTTTTGCAGATTGAAGAAGAAATACATGGATACTTTGGTTATACGAACTTATGGGCCGGGCCTCCACGAGGCCTTTCAGCGAATACATACGATATAAATAAATATACATCAAACTTGTGATTTTGAGCGCATGCAGATTCCTTAGCTGCCTTAAAAGCTTTAAAAGGTTTAATTGCATAAACCAAAGGAAGAAAAATAACTTACCATATTTAGAAGCTGGTTTTCAGTTGGCTTTTTATCTTTTGATTATTCTATCCAAATTTACATTTTTATTATATTACAAACAAAATTAGAATCCCCATAAAATGAGGAAAACACTTGGATGTTTTTTTTTAAAAAAGTAACAAAAATAAAAAGAAACCTTTTGTTGTTTTAAAAACCTAATTATTTTTTTTATTTCTTATGATGATGAAAAAACGTACGAATGTAGTCGGATAATAGAAAGAAGTTAACAAAATAAAAGAAATAAGTGGTCAATTACTTAATTTAGGGCACAAAGCTCAAAAACCTATAATAATATATCAAATTCGTCATATTTAGGATTATGTTATAAACAAAATTAACTAATGAACTTAGCATAATCTACTACAAAAACCCTAGCCACATTTGCCTGCGAGCCCCATGGTTCATATATTACATGTATATATGAACCTTAAAATCCAAGTCAGGTGAACCAAAGGCAACATCTAAATCTAAAAGAGCCATGGAGACGGCACCAACAACTGCGGTGATCTCACCTCCCTCCTGTGCACGCCATAAGCAGTTCCGATGGGCAGACCACAATCGCCCGGAAAACCCAATCCTGGCCGTCCGAAGGGCCAACTCCTTTCAATCGGACGACTCGAGTTTCCCACTCGCAGCCAACCGTTTGCCCGCTCCTGATCACCAGCCCTCCAATCGAGATCGGACGGTCGACGAAGGCGAGGTGGCGAGGCGGGGCGGTTTCCGCGGCCTCTCGGTGCGCGTAAAGGAGCTCTCACCCGCATGCCCTTTTAATTGAAGCCTCCACGGCGCTCGCTGCTTTCTTCTTTCTCTTCTCTCTCTTTCACCGTTTAGATAGAAAGGAGGAGGACGGGCGATTCCCTTCTTCATCGTCGTCGCTTCTCGCCCTCGCTTGCTGCTCCTCCTCTCCTTGTTTCTTCGTCTCAGTCTTCTCGCTGGGCTCTTGGAGGTCGCCTCGACCTCGATCTGGTGGGAATTCGCCCTCTCAGATCCGTTCCATCTGTGGTTCGCGGCAACGGGGGAGGTGGAGAGGCGGCGGAGATCGAGGCCCGAGTTTGAACTCGCCGATCAATCTTGTGGTGTATCTGGAAGGGAAAGGTGGGGGAGTGAAGTCGGTGTCGGAGCCGCTGTTCGGGCTGTTGATGGGTAAATGAATATGGCGCGGGACGATGCGTCGATGAGTTCTCAGCTGAAACGGCCCAACGTTTCGCGAGCTGATCCGTGAGTGCATCTTCCGTTCTCCTTCGCCGTTTTCGTCTCGTTTTATTCAAAGATGTCAACTTTCTTTCTTTCTTTCTTTCTTTCTTTCTTTCTTTTTCTTTTGCTGGTTTTGCTTGCGTGGTGCTGTCGGCGCGAGGGCTGATGATTCTTTTACTTGTAATTTGTAAATGCGAATATTTTGCTGTTTGCTTTCTTCTTCGATTCTAGGGAAGAATTAAGGTTTTACCCTTTTTTCGGTGAAAAGTAATTTGATACGTGAAAAAAAATCGATTTTTTCCTTTTTGTGCATATCATGCGATTTCTATTTCTCCTGTATATGTTTGTGATGTCCAACTAAAGATGGGATTTTTATGATGGCTAAAATAGATTGTCGTTCGTTTAGAATGTATTGCCCCCAAGTTCAACTCCTTCGTACTTGTTGCGATTGTTCTTTCTGCCGGATGGCTCAAGAGAAGTTAGATTATAGTCGAAGCAAAATATTTCTATTTCTCCGTTTCTCTCGTTCTATCGCGCATCTTCTGGGCTTGTTTCTCTGTCCTTCATGATATGTTGTGAATTAAATGTACTTTGTGGATTTTGTGAAGGCCCGGTCAAAACAATATGGCGCCTGCCGCAGCTGCTAGTACTACGACTACTAGACTTACGACGAATGATGCATTAGCTTATCTGAAGGCTGTCAAGGATATATTTCAGGACAAAAGGGAGAAATATGATGAATTCCTTGAGGTCATGAAAGACTTCAAGAGCCAGAGGTTGATAGCCATCTCCTCTTTTTTTTCAGATCGCTCAAACTTCTTTGCACCTATTCCATGTACGTTATCTGTTATTTATTTCTCACCAGGATTGACACTGGGGGGGTTATAATGAGGGTGAAGGAATTATTTAAGGGACACCGAGATCTTATTTTGGGCTTCAACACCTTCTTGCCAAAGGGATTTGAGATTAAACTTCCAGAGGAAAAGAAACCGGTGGAATTTGATGAGGCAATCAATTTTGTTAACAAAATAAAGGTATCACAAAAAGTTGCAGCAACAAGGACTGAACTTCATATTTTTTTGCTGCCATCTTCTTTGCAGCCATTTTTATGCCTTTGCCTACTTGCAGAATCGTTTCTCAAAGGAGGAGCATGTTTATAAGTCATTTTTAGATATTCTGAATATGTACCGTAGGGAGAACAAATCTATCCATGAGGTCTATCAAGAGGTATTTTGCTTTTCATATCAGCAAAGTTCATACATATATCTTCTATCCGATAACACCTAAGTACTTGTCTATATGTTACTAGGTAGCAGCTCTCTTTCAGAACCATCACGATTTGCTGGAGGAGTTCACACACTTTCTACCTGATACATCTGCAACGATGGCGCATCACCCATCTGCTGGTAGAGGTTTCATGCGCCGGGAAGACAAGGGTCCTACAACTTCAGCAAGGCATGCTCATGGAGATAAGGTACATGTGATTTGTCAAGAGCCTTAACATATCAATTTAACTCATGCATAATTTCATAAATAACTTAACGGATAGTCAACAAGGGCACCGTTTAATGAAATGATGATAGTCAAGCATCTGATCCAGCTGAGGAAGGTGTCATTTTCTATTTATGTATAACTAACCCGGTAAATTGAACATGAGAGGTGGATACTTGTATCCAGGCACTTAGTTAACAATGTCATATTATGCTTTATGCAACATGCTGTTCCTACCTCATTCTGAATTTTGTCTTTGTCTATAGAGGGAGAAATCGTATATGACTCATGCCGAGCGGGATAGTGTTGATCGCCCTGATGCAGAGCATGATAGACTGAAAAGATCCACTGAAAAAGAAAATGAGAGAAAGGAAGACAGGGACAGGAGAGATCGGGAGAGAGATGAGAAGGACCTGGAGCATGACAGCATGGATATAGACAGCCCACAACGAAGGCGTAAAACTAAAAAACGTGATGATTCCATTAATGAGCCTTTGCGACAAGCAGGAGAGGGTACAGAAAATGTTGGTGTATACAGTCTTTCAGCTTTCGATGATAAGAATGCTTTGAAAAGTAAGTGCTTCAATGTTCCTTCATGATATTATTCCATTCAGAATTAGTATTTTTTTAGAGCAAGAATTAGTATTTTTGTGGAAGGAAATATTAACATAATTCACTAAGCTCCTTAAGATGGGTAGTAAGCATTTCTCCATATGGAATAATTGGAAGAAATTCCTCAAAACTGTTGAAGAAATTCTTCATAATCTCTTTTAATAAAGAGTATAGATCGTTTCAAAAAAATGAAGAGTATAGATAATGCTATGCCGTCCCGAGGACAGCTTTTCTTGCAGATACATCCAAGTTGTATGCAACCTCTTCTTACATATTTCAATAATTTAGGCTTGTATAACTCTTTATGCTGATGACCTTTTGATTAATGGTAATTGTTGATCTTAATATATACATTATGTTCTATTGCAATTGCAATGTGACAGGTGTGTATACCGAAGAGTTTAACTTTTGTGAGAAAGTTAAGGAGAGATTGCAACATGACATGTATCAAGAATTTCTCAAATGCCTTAACATATACAGCCAGGAAATTATTACCAGAACAGAATTGAAGAATCTGGTAATGTTTGACATGTTTCTAACTGTTCAGTGTCCTTTGTTTCTATACATCAATACATTTCTGAATTCTGAGTGATTAAGTATGGTCTCTTTTTCTATTTCATTGTGTTTGCTTGTAAACTTCTGAATCTTTACGCTGTTCATTAGTTAAAGATCTTATAAATCTAAGAAGCATCTTCCTTACATTCTGAGAGCATTATCATGTATAGCAAGCTGTTTTATATACACTCTTCATGTTCACACTACATTTTGGTCAGTGAAGTAAACAATGTGGAACACCATGATTCTCTTCAATGCTCACAAATTCACAATGCAATGTAAACAATTAAATACAATGAATTACACTTGCATTATCTTGTAGTTTGATGTTAGATTTCATCCTTCAGATCATGGCAGAATTATCTTGGTTAATAAGTTAATCTGATTAATCATTTAATGGAGTTTTCAATTTTTCCTTGTTATAGTTGCTACATCTACAAAACTCTTATTCTTGCTGCTTTATCCTGCCAATTTGTATTGCATGTTCTAAAAATAATTTATTCCAAATAGAATGCAATTTCGCATCCTTTAGTTTGTTCCTATTGAATTAGAATATCTGGTTGTTGCTTCGTTTAATTGTAACAAAAAATGAAATACATGGGCCTGAGAAATCTTAATGCCGGCTCGTCGTGCCCAGATGTTGCCTGAGGAAATGAACATCTTTTTCCTTTCCAGGAATAATGAGTCAGAACTCAATGTAGTAAATCATTTTTTTTAAATGACACCGGAATAGTCTTTTTAATTTAGGGAATATCTTTGTCAGAATCTTGCCTTCTAGACTCATAATGCTGGCAAAAATGAGTAAGAACTCGAAATTCCTTTTAGGACACTTCTTGAAAATGTTAGGAGATTGGTAAGGTTTCATAGTCAACTATCATATTGTAATGAATGTATCTTTTTTTATAAAGAATAAATGTAACTTATTATGAGTTAGTTTTAACAGCAGTGTCTTATTCTCATAAAAAAAATACAGCAGTGTCTTATTAATGTAATCCTCTCTTTATTATTCAGGTAAGTGATATCCTTGGGAAGTATCCAGATCTTCTGGATGGTTTTAATGATTTCTTGACACATTGTGAGAGTATAGGTAAGACTATGCACTTCTGTTTTTTTACAAGGCTCCTGATTTTTTTGATGATTTGAGTTGAAATTCAGGCCATGATGGTTCTAAATGATTATTTTTCTGCAGATGGATTCCTCGCAGGTGTAATTAATAAAAGTATGTTTGTGCATCTTGCTCTAAATAGAAGTGATTATTTCTTTTGTGTTGGAAAAAAATGCCTTCTAACATAGACTTCTATAAAATCTATAAACTCAACCAGATTATTCTGTACTTCTGTTCTGATGTATTGTTTCTCACTGACAGAACCCTTGTCGAATGAAGGACATATAGTTAGGCCAATTAAACTTGAAAATAGAGATAGAGAAAAAGAACACGAAAGGGATGAGAAGGAGAAAGAGAGAGACAAAGAAAGGGATAGACATGATAAAGCAGGGGCACATAAAGCTGCTGTGTTCTCAAACAAAGAAAAATACAATTTGTGCAAACCAATTTCAGAACTGGATCTCTCTAATTGCCAGCGCTGCACACCTAGCTACCGCCTTCTGCCTAAAAATGTAGTTACTCTTCCAGTTTTGCATCACACATTTCTGTCTATTTCTATTTGAAAAATGCTGACAGTTGTAACCTTTGCTTTGCAGTATCCTATTCCTCCTGCAACCTATAGGACTGAACTCGGTGCATTGGTTTTGAATGATGTTTGGGTATCGGTTACTTCGGGAAGTGAGGATTATTCCTTCAAACATATGCGAAAGAATCAGTATGAAGAAAGCTTATTTAGATGTGAAGATGATAGGTAATTTAGTTATCTCTTAAAAAATGATGGAATTCTCACTTCTTTAAAAGATTATCAGTGTTAATAGATCTTATGTCTTAATGAATCACTTACTTTCTAATTAAGAAATTTATGTTCACTTCTTTCCCTATCTAATGGATCATTTTTGGTCTAATTTTGGCTTAATCTTTTTTTATGACAGATTTGAGCTGGATATGCTGCTGGAGTCTGTGAATGTGACAACCAAACGAGTGGAGGAACTGATAGAAATGATGCACGATCCAGTGAAACCTGAGAATCCAATACGCATTGAGGATCACTTTACTTGTCAGTATGCATGTGATGTTAACAGATACATATTTTGACTACTGCTTCGTTCCTTATGCTGATTGTTTAGTCCCTTTTTTTCTTTCCTTTTTGGCTCCTCTTCCTTCTATAGCCTTGAATCTAAGATGCATCGAGAGACTATATGGTGATCATGGCCTTGATGTTATGGATGTGCTTCGAAGAAATGCTAGTCTTGCGTTGCCAGTTATTTTAACTCGCCTGAAGCAAAAACAGGAGGAATGGTCTAGGTGCCGTTCAGATTTTAATAAAGTTTGGGCAGAAATATATGCCAAAAATTATCACAAATCACTCGACCATCGTAGTTTCTATTTCAAGCAACAGGATACCAAGAACCTGAGCACAAAAGGTATGGAACCTAGTCATATGTCAAATGCATTTTAGTTTGATGAACAAACAAACAAACAAACAGTTACATATAATGTATTGCATATTATGCTGAGTATTCTTTTCTCTCCCTCAGAAAAAAAAAAATCGCTGTCTAATATGTTAGAACGTTTGTTTGTTGAACAGCTTTGTTATCTGAGATTAAAGAAATCAATGAGAAGAAGAGGAAAGAGGATGATGTGCTTCTTGCTATTGCTGCTGGAAATAGGCGCCCTATAGTTCCCAATATGGAGTTTGATTATGTAGATTCAGATATCCATGAAGATTTGTATCAGGTCATAAAATACTCGTGCAGAGAAGTTTGCTCATCATCAGATCAGTTGGATAAAGTCATGAAGGTATGGACAACCTTTTTGGAACCCATTATGGGGGTTCAATCTCGAACCCATGGTTCAGGGGATACACAAGACGTGGCAAAACCCAAGACTCGTGCTACCAAAACAACTCTGGCAACTTTGCGTGGAAGCATTGAGAGTCCTGGAGCTGGCGCTGGAAAGCAAAATAACGCAGATGACAATATACATCCAGATCTGACTGTAGGCAGGGCTAGGTTGGCAAATGGTGAAATGACCGTTGCTGAAAATGGTTTCCATGATGTGGATCGAGCTACTCGACATGGGGATAATATTTCAAGTAATCCACTACAAGGGAGGGCCCACGATAATGCCCATATGGCTGATGAAATGTCAGGGATAACAGTGCAAACTGCATCTGCAGAACGGTTGGCAGATAACACTTCTGTTGCTGGTAGGGCTGAACTTAGCAGACACAACCTTGAAATTACTTCAGGTTATTGCAGAGTACATATTTTAGTTGCTCTTTCCTTTTTCTGAATTTTAAGTAACACCCTTCAATTATTTTTCCAAAGGAGTCAGCGGCATAAAAGCTGGTCAAGCTGGAAGTGAGGCCTTGGCTGAACATCGAGCTAGCAATGAAATTATACCAACTCCAGAGGTATAGGACTTTGCATGCATTGTGATCTTCTCATTATCTTTGAAATGTTTTCCTGATGGTCTGTGCTCCAATCATTTGGTAGTTCACTGTAGGCTTGGTACTTACAAATTGGTCCAATTTTCTTAGGTTGGGGAATCTGGGAAACCAATTGTCTCAGCCAATGCAGGTGGTGCAAGTGAAAGTAACAACACAGATAGACCCAACGAAGTATCTGCTTCCCTTAACAACCTTAAGGTTGAAAGAGAAGAAGGTGAATTGTCACCTAATGGAGACTTTGAAGAGGATAATTTTGTGGCATTTCAAGACACTGGTGTAAATATGGATACTAAAGTAAAGGATGATTCAACTAACCGGCAATACCAAGTTGGAACTGGAGATGTGGAAATTGGTTGTGATGAGGCTGCAGGCGAAAATGATGCTGATGATGAGGGCGAGGAAAGTGCTCACCGGTCCACAGAGGACAGTGAAAATGCATCAGAGGCTGGTGAAGATGTTTCAGGTAGTGATTCTGGTGATGGTGATGAGTCTCATGAAGATAATGAGGAGGATGCTGAACATGATGATCCTGACGCAAAGGCTGAAAGTGAAGGGGAAGCTGAAGATATGCCTGATGCACATGATGCTGATGGAGAAATTACATCATT
This sequence comes from Pontederia crassipes, assembly GCA_030549335.1. Classification (NCBI taxonomy): domain Eukaryota; kingdom Viridiplantae; phylum Streptophyta; class Magnoliopsida; order Commelinales; family Pontederiaceae; genus Pontederia; species Pontederia crassipes. The sequence continues at coordinate 55,165,091 of CM060195.1, read as the reverse complement.
GCCGTTCTCAGAGCGTTTTCTATGCACGGTAAAACCTCTTGCAAAATATGTGCCTGCAGCATTACATGACAAGGACGTCAAGTCATCAAGGGTGTTCTATGGAAATGATTCTTTTTATGTGCTATTTCGGCTTCATCAGGTGCTTGCTCTTTTTTCATGTCTGCAACAATTTGCAACCACCGTCAATTTCTTATGCTTACATTTCTCTACCACATTGCAGACGTTATATGAGAGAATACTTTCTGCAAAAACAAATGCCTTGGCTGCTGAAAAAAAATGGAGAGCATCAAAGGATACAAATCCTCCTGATCTATATGCTAAGTAATATATGCAGACCACACACTGTTCAATTTTTACTTTTGTTTGATTATCACTGAAACATCTTTAATGTGAAATCACAGGTTTTTGAGTGCTCTATATAACCTGCTTGATGGTTCTGCGGACAATGCCAAATTCGAAGATGATTGCCGTGCCATCATTGGAACACAATCCTATGTTCTTTTTACACTGGACAAGCTAATATATAAAGTTGTGAAGCAGGTATACTAATTGTATTGGTTGGTTCGTTTCAAAAAATTGTATTGGTTGGTTCCTTTTTTTTTTTGGAAGTGATTAGTTGGTTCTTATTGAACTGAATTGAGTACTATATACCCACTTATTTTCTTTGTACTCAGCTTCAAGCTATAGCTTCGGATGAGATGGACAATAAGCTTCTACAGCTATATTTATATGAAAAGTCTAGACGATCAGGAAGGTTCTCTGATCTAGTATATCACGAGAATGTTCGTGTACTTCTTCATGACGAAAGCATATACAGATTTGAATTTGTAAGTTGACGTTTTTTTTTTATTTTTTATGCCCCGAGATGGTTTGGGGAATCATTTGATGAGTCATTGGAAGTGAATATTTCATAGGACCCTTCAGTATATTCAATGCCTTTATACAGGAAAAAACCTTTCTCTTGTCAGAACCTCCTGAACAACTTGATCCAAAAGAATATGTTTTTCAAATTAGGTTCACGAAGTATATCTTCATAGATTATTAGTATGTGACTTTGTAATGAAGCCCGATGCTGAGGGCAGAAACAAATATTTAATTCACTTGCTCACTCCTTTAAACTCCGCCTATATTTTATAGCCGGTCCCAAGCCCGGATAAAGGAGGAGGGTTGTGTTAGGCCCCGACAGCCAGCATAAAATCATGTCGAATCTTATGAACATGGATCAACGAAGCGTCGTATGATCCATGTAGCCGACCCCACCTAGTGGGATAAGGCTTTGTTGTTGTTGTTGTTGTATGCCCCAAGATCTTTGCGGACACCTCATTATCTATTATCCGTACATCGCAACTGATAACAACAGAGGCCATAAATATTTGCCTTGTCAGGCAGGATGGATAGGGTGTAATTTTCCACCAATTGGTTCTATCTGTAGACAGTTGGGATCCACAAGATGCTGTTTCAAAGCCAACTAGTTTCACTCTTTGCTGACATGCTTTTACTTTTCTAGTTTTTGCAGCCATCAAAAATTCCGAAACTATCTATTCAGCTAATGGAATACGGACATGAAAAGACTGAGGTCACTGCAGTTACAATAGATCCCAACTTCGCATCATATCTATTTAGTGATTTCCTATCTAGTGTTTCAAAGAGGAAAGGCAGTCATGATGTCTTCCTTGGAAGGTATTTACTACTGTGTCTTATTTCTTTGGATATTTTCTGTATCTAAACTGGCAAATTTTTTTTCAGGAATAAACGCAAATATAGGTTTGATGATGGATATTTGGATGTTTGCAAAACCACCGATCATATTCAAGTCATCAATGGCTTGGAGTGCAAGATCTCTTGCAATTCTTCAAAGGTTCTCGACCCTCAATTAAAACTTCTGTCGGCTTATGTTATGCTACTGTGTGAAAAACTGGTGATCTGATGATTGGTGAATGTGTGTACTCTCAGGTTTCCTATGTGCTAGATACAGAAGATGTCTTGTTCAGATTGAGAAAGAAAAGGAGGCTTTCGAGTGAGGACCGAGAGTTAGTGTTCTCTGGAAAAGTACAACAATTTCATAGATTTCTCTCTAGGCCATATATATCATGCAGCAATTAAGTGGTAAGGATGTTGAAAGTTTCGTCATTCTATTCAGAACTCGACCCCTCTTGTGCAGTCGCATTATTGTCGCCTGGCTCTCAGAAAAAGAAAGTATTAGTCTCCGGGGTTTTCTAATTTTTGCATGTCAATCTTGATTGTTTTGTAGCAAAAATTCCTTTTGTGACACTAATTATATTAGTTTTTCATCATAGGATCAGAAAGCTTTCCACTCTGGCGGCTTTTCGGCATCTTTTGAGGAGCTGTCCATGTTATTGCAGAAAAAAGCATGCCCACTGGTTTTCAGGCTTTCTCCTTAGGCACACCCCTCTTCTCTTGAGAAATAACCACTGGGAGATATCCAAAGTACATATGATATATTGTAACTGGATCAAATTCAACTGACATTTTCTGCCACAAATTTGTAAATACGTGTGAACTTCTTCTTCCTGTAATATGAATGAATGATAGTCCCTCTTATGTTCTTTTTAAATTGTTTTGGAAGATGAACTTTATGTCCATTCTTCTGCTGACAATTCAGCATCACTGGTCCAGTAGCTTGCGACATTGCACCTGCTCACGATGCAATGGGAGTCAAAGGTCAATCACCTTATCAACTCAACCTAGAGAATGTGATTTAAGTAAATATATCTTGACCAACTTTTACACTAATGATGTAGCATGTCTTTGAGAATATAATAATTATTTACAGAATGTGTAGCATTCATGGACATGTTTGAATTTAGCACAGCAAATACGTGTGCTTCGTCTTAGTATATCTTTATTATTTTCATTTTTAAAAAAATTAATATGTATAAAGAAAATGCTGAAGTCAACCAATAGGGATTAGTCGTTGGGCTTTAATGTAATTATTACTCCTCCAAAAAAACGATATTAATGTATTCATTTAAATTTATCGCTCACTTATCATTAGTTATTCCTTCGGTAAAAAGAAAAAATGGTATTTTTATGGGAAAAGTAACAAATTTGACCTTTGGCCAAGACATTTGCTTTGTTCGAGCTTTCTGACGAATTTTAATGCTTAAAGCCAACACATTTTTTATTTAATAAATGAACAAGTCCAATCACCTGGTCATAATAAGTAAGATTATTTTTATAAATCTTTCTTAAATTATTATAATTTTTTACATCTAACTTTTAACTACAGATTTATTTTTTTTATTCTTAAACTATCACAATTTATGCACTTTAATTCTTTTTATTACTTTTAATTTTTTCATTTATGAAAAAATTAAATTACCTCTTCTTCCATAACACATCAAATAATAAATATAAAAAAGAAAAAAATTGAGAGAGGATAATTTAATCTTTTCATAAATAAATTTTTTACCACTTTAATCCTTCCAGCAATTTATTTTTATTTTTTACATTTGTATTTCATGCTTTTCTATAAGGAGTGATAATTTAATATTTTCATAAATGAAAAAAAAAGTAACGAAAAGTTGGATGTGAAACATGATGATAGTTTAAAAGAGAATTATGAAAATAACCCTAATAAATAAAAGAATTGTTGTTTGGTTTATAGAACACGAGACCGTTGTTTTTTTGACACTCTAAGCCACTTCACGATTAAATTAAGCTTAATTCTAATTGTTAAATTTTAAATTAGTGGTTGTGGTTCATAATTAGATAAACATATTAATATTGTATATATGAAAGGTATAATTTGGTGTATGAATCATAAATATGAATTTTAAATTTAATAATATTTTTTTCCCAGGTTCAAGTTGGATCGAGTTATTACATCAAGCAAATTTATGCATTCTTGACCCATGAAAACTTCAATGTTGGGCTCATTTTGTAAGCATCTATTGGGCCGATGAACATGGTCAACTCCTGGGCCCTCTTTGATGAATGAATAAAGAGGTGGATAAACCTTTTATTTATATAGATAAAGCCAAAAAGTAGATTATTTATCAGTCAACTTTTTCAAATTTCAAAAAAGGTATCTTGAAATATGAAAATGCGATGGTTAATAATTTATTCATATTTGATCCAAGCACAATTAATTTTTCTAGTCTTAATATTTCAAAGAATAATTAAATTAGGTGAATTATTATTCATATAACTTGAATAATTAATCTTGAACCAAACATGGCCTAAGTAATTTCTTTCTTGATTAATAATTAAATGGATAGATTAATTCTGAGTACATTTGGATGAAATTAAATATAATGATAAGATTTTGATGATAAAGAAAAAAAATTGATAAATTAATTCTTTTTTCTTTTGCCTCCATTTTTGTTATTTATCCCATAACCTATTGAAACCAAAGATTCATTTCAGGTAGCTTCCGTCTTTTGAATAATAAAAGAGGTCAACGTTTAAGTCACATATATTGGATTGAAGGATAAACTTGAATGGAATAAAATAATAGAATATCATATTTTTTTTTAAAAAAAGTACATATAATTTTATTTTATTTTATGTTTTATTTCAAAAGAGTACAAAATAATTTTTAATATTTTTATAATTAAAAAATATTATAAATAGTTGATATTTTATTATAAATCAACGATGTATACTAAAAAGTACAACAATTCGATTATAATTAATTTGTCCCGTACCACTTCCCTTCAAAATTCAAATTAGTTAGAAGCTACTAATAAATATAACATGTATACTAAATATATATAGAAAAATATGAACGACACTTTTCATGCCACTTGCATGTCAAGCGATTTTCTACATAATGTTTTTATATCTTTTTTAAGAGAATCATTGATAATAATAATAATAATAATAATAATAATAATAATAATAAATAAATAAATAAATAAATAAATAATAAATAATAAATAATTTTATAGCATAAACATGATAAAAAATAATTACATTCATTATGAAAGATAATAACTTCATAAAATTATCAAAATGATGAATATAATTATTTTTATATTTGAAATCACTTTTTTTATTGTTATCATCAATTGTTCTCCGAATTAATAGTAAAGAAAGATATTTTAAAAAAATAAGAAAATTATATGTAAAATTGTTTGACAAGTTCATGTGCGGAACTCTAATTTGTGTTTTTGTTCTCAGATAAATTTAATGTGTTGAAATCTTATATATCTTTAGCATGATATTCCTGTGATATATATATATATATATATATATATATATATATATATATATATATAATTGAACCCGTTCGTCTCTTCTTAAAAAGAGCTCATGACAAATAAAAATAATAAAAGCGGATGCTAAGTTGAGACATCTTGATTTACTCATTGATTTTATGAGTTGCAATGAAACTTATTGCTACGTTAAATTTCACAGAAAATATTGCATTTTAATATAAATATTACTTTGACAATATGCAATCTAGAAATTTTATCAAGTCGGTTATTTTTGTCACGAATCACAAACCTTATTATGGCGTTAATTTTTAAATGAAGGTTTGATTAGTTTTTTGTTGTGAATAATAAATAGGATTATTTTCATAAACCTCCTCTATACTGATTTTTCGTGTATAATTCCAAATTACGAAGTTATTTTTCTCTATCCCTAAATTATCATGATTTTTTCACTTTAATCCTTCTGTCTACTTTTGTTATGATTTTCGTTACTTTTTTATTTGCCCATGTATAAAAAAACTAAATTACCCATCCCTTCATAACATATCAAATAATAAATATAAAAAAAAAATTTGGGGAGGATAATTTAGTATTTTTATAAATAATATATTTTTTATCACTTTAATCATTCAAACTATTTTTTTTATTTTTTATGTTTGTTATTTCATGTTTTTCTGAAGGGATGGATAATTTAGTCTTTTCATAAATAAAAAAAAATAAAAGTAACGAAAAAATGTAACAAAAAATAAAAAAATTACAATAGTTTAGGAATTTATAAAAAAATAAAAAATAAATTCATAGTTAGATATTAAATATGGAAAATGAGGATAGTTTAGAGGAAATCATGAAAATAAACCTAACAGTGCAAATGTGCTAGATTGTCATACCTTATTTTTCTATTTGTTTGACTGCTCACTATAATTTGAATAAATAGAATAACATGATGATACAAATTAACTAAAATGTCTATTCATATACATTTATCACGGAATCAAGAACAAAGATAATATCCAGCCAATGTGGATAGATTTAACTGTTTTATTTATATTTAAATGAAATGATAGAAAATCATATAATAAAAATATATTTAAAGTATTATAAATCAACTATGAGAAAATTATATAATTGATATAAGAAAAGATATAACTGGGAAGAAGATGAATATGTATCTATCGTATTTAAAAATTTGGAAAAAAAAATAGGTGTTCCTTACCTCACCTTGTTCCATATCATTTCCACCATCAAATTTTTATCTAACAGTGATAAATTATTTGAAAAATTAAATTATGAATTGTTGAATGAAGAGCTGATAGTGAAGACAATAAAAAATAAAGTGAGGTAAAGAACATCAAAATGAAATTTTTTAAAATTATTAATATTTGATTAATTCAATTTTATGATGACTTTAGGGATCAAATTTAGAGCTAGTAATTGTCATTGATCATGGGACATAACTTGTTAATTAATTAATTTTACTTCAATAATTAGTTGTACCAACTAGGCACTTTGTAGAAAAAAAACTGTATATCAAACCCAATTAAATTAGGCGGGAATTGAAACTTGGCTTGAGCTCCGTGAGACTCGAACTCGGATTGGAAGCGGGCGCGCGCAAGCAGAAAATGATTCGGCCGCACGCCATTAACTAAAAACTTTTCCGGTCGGAATCACTCCGCTCGTTCGTACCTTCGTTTCCACGGCGATATCTTTCCACCAGGCGTTCGCCGGCGAGGCACCGCCGCCGCCCGAGGTACGTCTGTCTCCAAAAGGTTAGCCTTCGCCGCCCCTCGCGGAACCACTCCGTAGTTCTTTCTCTTAGCAGTCCTCACCGGAGACCTTCGACTCCAGTGAAGCCCCCTCTTCCTCGCCGACATCTGACTTGCGGGATCCCTGCACTATTTCTTCCTTGAAGAACACCGTTTGGGCATTTCTGGACCTTGATTTGAATCTTATTAGTAGTTACTTCGTAGGGCACATGCAATTAGGGTTCCTTCTGGTCTCAAGAATTAATTGCTGTTGCTGAAGACAACGTGGTTCTTATCGTGAGAGGATTGAGGTGGTATGGTTCATTTCATCGTTGATCTCCTGTTTCGGGTGTGTAATCGTTGTCGTTCTGATGTAGTTGAGTTAACTAGATGGGCTGGATCTGCTTCTTGCTAAAGTTGGAAATGCAATTATTCTATTGATGAAACGCATATATTGATAAGAAAGCAAGTAGCTTTGCCTCCTGTCTGCCCTTTCTACACAATGGGCTGGAGTCTGTTTTCTTATGCTGTAATGATATGTTTTCAATTACAAAAGCTTACATGGCCTTCTTATTACCCTCACATGTATTAGTTTTTCAACTTTTCGTTTATAAATTGGAAACTTGCTCCTGCTGCCGCATAAATGCATGAGTGCATGACTATCCTGGGTTTTACTTATATATTCTGAAATTGCTCATTTGATCGGTTTCAACTCGCTAACATAGTAAATGTGATTTTAATTTTGAATTTTGATAACAGCCAATTTATTGCGGATACAAGCTACAACATAGCAGATGGATTCCGATGATTTTATTGGTCTTGCATCTCAAGATGGTAATGACGGAAATGAAGGAGAAGATTCTCAAGGACCAAGGTTTACGGCAGGAGAATCTGACTGTCCCAATAATGACTCCCATGTGAGTGAAGGTGTTCTTAATGACAGAAACTTTACAAGTGTTGGTGAAGGAGATGATGACCCAACATTGTTGGACATGGACCTAGAAGATGAGGATATCCGACAAAAACAAGTTCTGTGTGAGAGCACTGAATCTGTCGAGGCAGAAAAAGATGAAGATGATGATGCAGTGGCTAATGGAAGCAATGCCGATTTGAAAAGAAGTGTTCTCGATGATGGTTGTATCCTTGTACATTTGTCTTTGTGTCCATTTTTATCTAGGTGCTAAACTTGGAACCATACGGACATCTTTTCTGCAAGCAATCCTTTTATTACCTTTTTTCGGCTAAGCCCTACAGTTTTTCCTAACATAGGGTCCCAGATATAGCAGGAGTTAAAAGAGCTCGGACGATGTATGATGTCCAGCAACCATCTGTGCTTGTAGCATACAAATCATTGACAAGGTTGGCCTGTAATGTGAAATGATCTCTTTTATCAATGTGGAACTGAGTTGGTGTATTTTGGGTTACATAGTTATACTCATTTCTATTGATTATCTTGTTTGCTTCACAGGCTGCACAGTTTTGGTAGCTTCTAGATGCTTTTAATTCGAAGTGCTTATAGTGTATCTTGTGTTTTATTGCACTTCAGAGAAAGTAAAAGGAAGCTTATGGAATTAATGCAGCAGTGGGCCGATTGGCAGGCTAGACATCAGTTGTCATTCAATGTAATCTCCATTTCAGTAGTTCTGTCTAGCAACGTGTCTCTTACACTTGAGACCCTTTGTTTTTTTTTCCTTTTTGGGCGACAAAGGATGACAACATGAAACTCTCCCCCTTTGTCAATGCTCCAAATTTGTAGCTACTGTTCCTCTTAAAGATAAAAGAATATAGGACAAGTTGCATGATTGTGTAAATGATAAACTAAACTGACATTTTTTCAGTATTTTGCAAACTATTCCAAAAAAATAGACGTTTGCCATTATCACGATTTTGAAACTTAAATGAATTCAAACAAACCTAGTGGGATAAGGCTTTGTTGTTGTTGTTGTTGTTGTAAATGAATTCAAACAAAATTAGGATAGATGCAAAATTTGATGATTGTTCTGCTATTCTAGTAATATCAACAACAACAACAACAACAAAGCCTTATCCCACTAGGTGGGGTCGGCTGCATGGATCATACGACGCATTCGTTAATCCATGTTATGCTGGTTATCGGGGCCTAACACAACCCTCCTCCTTTATCCGGGCTTGGGACCGGCTATAAAATATAGGCGGAGTTACCGGCTATAAAATATAGGCGGAGTTTATTCTAGTAATATCATCATCATTTTTTTAGCACCAGATAGCTTCTCTGATATTTCCTTGCTGCCAGCTTCTCTGATATTTCCTTGCTGCCATGAAAGCTTCTTCTGTCAAAATATACATTCAAACTCTGATTTCAGCACCATATTTTATTTTCCCCCTTTCTTTAATGATCTAAAACAGCCAGACTGGAAATCTAATTCCATTCACAACTTTATTAGTCATATCTTCTTGGATTTTCTTATGGTGCATTGGTTAACCATGCCTAGCCAGCAAATGTTGATGCATATATTTATGTTACTTTCTCATGAGAGAATTATTGGTTCCTCTCTCAAAAAAAATTATTAGTTCCACTAATTAGTATTTTTCGGCTAACCTTGGGAGGCTGTGTTTCTTGCATTATTTACTTGAAAATTTTCATCTGAAAAGGGGGAAATTGTTGAACTTTATTTTTCTTTTTTGTTAAAATGATTAGTACTTAATGTATATTTTCTGATCAAGAAAATTTATTGTGGTTTATAACAGGGAATTGAAAATGAGGTCTTGGAAGATGGTGAAGAGACATACTTTCCTGCACTCAATGTTGGCTCTGAGAAAGCATGCACTGTGGTAAGTACATGGATCATATACCAAGTGAGCTTACATTTTTTTTTCAGTTTGGTCATATATAACCTGTTTTCTGTTTCATGATAACTGAATTAGTTACTCCTGATAGCCAATTGCAAACCTGCTGGGAACTTCTCCCACTTGGCAATTTGTCAGTAAATGATGCTCCAGAAAATTCTTCATTAAAATAGGTTTGGTTACTAATAGAGCGGAATGGCATCGTATGATCCATGTAGCCGACCCCACCTAGTGGGATAAGGCTTTGTTGTTGTTGTTGTTGTTGTTGTCCTATTTTAATGAACTCCCTAGTGTGGTAGCAAAGACCTAGGTTGATGCAATGTATCATGAATGGTTAGCACTTCAAAGGCCTGTTGTCATCTGGATATTCCATTGAATATCTGAATGGTGTATCTATCTCCTTTCAATAAATTAATTAAGAATAATTAATTTGATTCCATTATATCAGTCAAATCAGAATATCTCTTCATGTAAAAAGAAAACATATGCAATCTATGCCTATGTGTTGGTGTTCTTACTTATATCTGTTAGAGTTCAAATAGTTTAATGCAGAAACCATTGGCATTAATGGCATCCTTTCAACAGCTTGATGTCTCTGGATGAATTTGTTCCTTACATTTTTTTTCTTCGCCTCATGGCACAATGAGCTTTTAGAACTAATATTTCTTAATTATTGTACATTGAAGACACATATCTGAGGTCACTCTTTTGACCATTCAAAATAAAGGTTTCATAAATGATATCTCTTGAATTTAGTCATAGATCAATTTCACACGTTTCTAATTATAGCTCAATTCATCCTTTATCCCTAAAAAAACATGCCCAAGGATATTTTTTTCAGAATCCATTGAAATTGTCTGTAAGTTATTTCTTTCATCATATTTTTCTTTCTTTTTTTGGAGAGAATCATATTTTTCTTTACAACACAGGATGCACAATTTGTGATAGTTGTTCTGTTTTCTTATGAAGTCATTTTGGATGGACAATCAAGTCAAGAAAGGGAATGTATTGGAGGGTAACACGGTGCCTCTTTATGATCGAGGATATGCAATGGTTTCAACTTCAGTTGATGGATCAAGCAAGGCACAAGGGTATATTTGTTGGTTTTCTTGTTTCAATACTCTTACTTGAATCTTCTATTGATCTGCAAAAGGAACTGTAGTGTAATGTTGGACACATGGAAAACTTTGCCACTATCACAATCATTAGATCCCCATCCACAAATACAACAACAACAACAAAGCCTTATCCCACTAGGTGGGTCGGCTACATGGATCATACGACGTCATTCCGCTCTATTAGTAACCAAACCTTTCGGTATATTATTCACCAATAGATCTTGCTCTATTAGTTCGCCAAGTGTCCGCCTTGGCCTCCCTCTTCCTCTTTTAATCGGACTCCAGATTATTTGATCTACTCTTCTTACTGGCGCAATCCCCATCCACAAATACAACAACAACAACAACAAAGTCTTATCCCACTAGGTGGGGTCGGCTACATGGATCATACGACGCCTCGTTGATCCATGTTCATGAGATTCGACAGGGTTTTACGCTGGCTGTCGGGGCCTAACACAACCCTCCTCCTTTATCCGGGCTTGGGACCGGCTATAAAACATAGGCGGAGTTCCCCATCCACAAATATGTTGCAAAAAAGTTATGCCACATGTTCCCTTTCACATCCTAAAATACTTGATTCTGACTTCTCTCCTCCCTAGTTTAGACCCTTTAGGATCAATCACTCAATTACTATTTTTCTGCCAAAGCTTTTATTGGTTTTCCCTAGTTATCCCATGGAGACATGGTCCATATGAAATATTATGCTGATTCAATTGCAGGTCACAAACTCTAGAAGATTCTCGTTGTTTCAATTGTGGTTCATACAGCCATTCGTTGAAAGAGTGCTCAAAACCTCGCGACAATATCGCAATTGCTAACGCCCGCAAGATTCATAGCTCAAAGCGAAACCAAGTTGCCAGTAATAGTGGTCAATCACGATACTACAAGAAAGCTCCAGGAAAGTTCGATGATCTCCGAGCAGGAGTTCTTGGACCAGAAGCAAGAGAATGCTTAGGCATTGGGGTATGGTCAAGAGACTAAATAAAGTTGCAGTTGTTCACTTGTTTCATGTTAATATGTTTGTCTCAAATTGCAGAGCAGTGAGCAGAAAATTTGTTTGTGTCTGCATGCTTATATTACATGCATATTAAAACCTTACAAATGAAACTTCATTATATTTGCTGCATGAAAGTCTTAAGAATAGTGCCAAAGATCTGTTGTGAATCCTTTACGAAATCTAAAAATGGGAGACCATGTCCCATCATTCTGCTGGACAAGTAGATATCTTGCTTGTTAAAAATGCGTGTGAGCATTGGAGTTTTTGGTTAACCAATCTGATATGTGGGTTTCTTTGTAATTCTTGATGTGCTTCATGAAATCTTAAGCATGCTTATTTTCTAGGTAATCGACAACTGTGTTTCCTTAAGTTACTAGGGTGAAGTTCTGAAAATCCCATATGTTGCTTGAAATTTGTTCTTGTTACATGTACCATATTTATTGAGTGTCCATCTCGTGAAATATCTGCGATTAAGTTAGCATTCTAGTATTTGTTTTAGGGCAGCATTGCAGTACTTGTCCTTTCGATTTCATTAATGATGTTGGTAAAACTTGAACAGGAACATGATCCACCTCCTTGGTTTCACAGAATGTGTGAGCTGGGATATCCACCTGGATATTTAGGTGATTGACTCGTGACTTCTTTCTGAAGATATGTTTGTAATGTTCATATGCATAGCCCTGAGTCGCATTTAAGCATAAAATAAGCAGTAGGACACTTCTGCTTCGTTTGTTCATTTCTCTTTGCTCCTTTTCACTGTGAAATATACAAATTCTGTGCTTCAAAACAATTGAAATCAAGCAAACATTGTAGATATTGTCGAAGATGAAGACCAGCCTTCTGGAATCACCATATATGCTGACGAAACAAAAGATGAATATGAGGATGGTGAACTTCTAGAGAGAGCAGAACTAGAACCACAGGAGAGAAAGATGACTGTGGAGTTCCCGGGGATAAATGCACCTATCCCGGAAAATGCTGATCACAAGCGCTGGGCTACATCATCTTGTGAATATCCCAGTTCAAATTCATCGAGGAACCGGGTCCATCACAGGTCAAATCACTCTTCAGACAATCACAGGAGCCATCATAATCATAATCAGGGGTGGTCTGCAGATCCACGTGATAATGGTCAATCTGGATCAGAATATGGTCTTTCGTCCTCATTCCCTGGTCGCTCATCAAGGTACAGCCCCTATGATCAGAGCCGGATTCAGAGAAGCCCAAACCTAGGTAGATCCATTTCTGACAGGGGTTGGAGGAGCCCTGTCAATTATGAAACTTCGCCTATTGACAGCCCACGCACCCCATTTCCACCTTATCACCATCCAAGTCATGACCGTTGGGAGCCCGATAATCCACATGGTAGGATCAAGGATTCATCATCACAGCATCGGCGAGAGAAGCACGACCACCAGCGTTGGAGATGAAATAGGTGTAGTCTTGTATGGTTTGCTATTCCAAAAATCATCAGTGGATGCCCATCTGCCGGCGACTTAATTTAAGCTGTTCAAATTTTTTTTGCCACCACTGGGAAAAGTATTCATCCCAGGGCAGAGGCTTATGTTGAGCCTGATCATAAGAAACCAGTAGGGTTCCAAGGCGACGTTCATGCAATTTATGTACTTGTGTATTATTTTCTTTAACAAACAATTGTATTATTTTCCTGTGCTAGGAGTAAGAAGTGTTTTATATTCGTTTCAAAAAAAAAGTATTTTATTTTTGTTCCTTCTTGCGGCCGATGGTATGCGCCTTTGAGCTTTTTTGCCACTGAATTTTGATGATTCTTTTTTTAGTCCAGGACCGGGAATTCTGTGGTGCTTTGACGGGTTTCAGCCAAGAAAAATAATGGCAGGCAGCTAAGGTTTTATCTTTAATCTCCAAGCAGCAGCATGTCTTGTGATGCATCATCACCTTTCTTCTCTCTTTTTTTTTCCCTAAAAAGTTTCTCCAATGCCCAATTTCTTTGTCCTTGTAGTATTGGATCATGTCATCTGTTTGGTTTCACCAGAAAGGGACATATCATATGCTTCTCATGCTGGGGTCGGCGTATGATCTCTATCAGGTCCTTCTCACAGGTGGCCCTTGGATCTTGGTTTCTCTCTTTTTCAGCACACACAGATAGGTTAAAATCCATCTACTGTGATGTGTCAATTTTGATCCATGCTGAGGTATGCCGACTGTTTTACGTCTCACTTTCAATCGCCTTGCCTCGATCGTCCACCAATTGCCTCTCTCTCTCTCTCTCTCTCTCTCTCTGTATGTGTGTATGAAACACAGGCACACACTCTGTCAATTAGATTAGTCAGGCTGGCCAACATCCCCGGCCTCTGCCAGAAATTGTGTTGCAATGAGGAGATCCCCGTTAATATAAGAAGAGGAAATGGACAACATTTGGATGACACTAAAAGAAGGACAACGAAGTGAGAAGCTTGGAGCTAATGAGAGTACTCTCCGCAAAGTGAGGCACAGTAAACGAATCTCTAATTCCCCACCCTCCTCTTTTATTACTCCGGCCCGCCCTTCATAAACCATACATAATAAATCTCTCTCTCCCTCTCTCTCTCCCCTGTAACACCACCTTCTTCTGCTCTGTGTATTGCCCTCTTCCCAAATGAAGACCACCATGCCAAGAACTTCCACCGACTCCTCTTCCTCCTCCTCTTCCACTATAATTAACTTACAGCTATTAAAAATTGCTCCAAAGGAAGGCGGCGGAGAGAGGAGAGACGAGGACGAGGAGGACGCGAAACCGCCGCCTGGCGTCAACGTCAACGCTCCTAATTCCGCATCCTCTTCCGCTGCCTCGGAACAGGAAGCCGCGCCCGCCACCTCAGCTTCGAGGAAGCGCACCCCCTCCGCCACCGAGGCCGCCGTCTCGCGCCTGCGCTCGGTCCTGATGGCCGCGCTCCCCGGCCGCCGCAACCGACCGCCGGGCCTCGGCTCCCGCGTCACGGGCACGCTCTTCGGCCACCGGCGAGGCCACGTCCAGCTGGCCTTCCAGGGGGACGCGCGGTCGCCCCCCGTCGTCCTCATTGAGCTCGCCACGCCCACGGCCGCTCTGGTGCGCGAGATGTCGTCCGGCCTGGTGCGGATCGCGCTGGAGTGCGAGCGCAAGGCGGACGGCAGGGAGAAGCCGGCCGCTGCGAGGCTGGTGGAGGAGCCCCTTTGGCGGGCCTACTGCAACGGCAAGAAGTGCGGCTACGCGATGCGGCGGGAGTGCGGTCCGGCCGTCTGGAAGGTTCTGCGGGCGGTGGAGCCAGTGTCGATGGGGGCCGGCGTCATCCCGGGGGACGGCAGCTCGGAAGGCGACATCATGTACATGAGAGCGAGATTCGAGAGGGTGGTCGGGTCCAAGGACTCGGAGGCATTCTACATGATGAACCCCGACGGCAACGGCGGTCCTGAGCTGAGTGTGTACTTCCTCAGAGTACAGTAGCAGTAGAAAGTAGACAGCACTACTAGTACTGAACTCTCAGTAAGTAAAGACCCTTCGTTTGTGTGTGCTGGGTTGTGTGCCCGTGCCCCTGTAGTCACTTGACCTGGAAAAACCAGGTCTTTTGTTGCTCTTTTAGATAGTGTCATTTCTGTTCTTCTCTGTGACATTATTCTTGTGCTCAGTAAGCAGCAGGGTGTAGCTTAATTGTAACCTTATGGTCTATCATGGTTGTCTGTAAAAATGTAGCTTTGTTTCTTCTGCATGGAGGACAAAGCATTAAGATCCAATGGTTATTAATTTCTTTCAGGTTTATTTTCCATTCTGAACACAATGAGACCAGAATCTAATGATACTTGACCTGCTGCAGTTAGTTATCAATCATTTCTCTCAAGCTTGCGAACTCATTCTTCAAGAAAGCTGTAATCTGTCAGATGCATTTATGAATTATATGCAGCAATGAGAGATGATGTGGTAAGAGAAGGTGCCATGGCTGCAGGCCTGCAGTATGTGTGCTTAGTGCTAAACTGCTTAGATAGCTGGTTGTGAAATGTCCATCTCAACTTTGGACATCTTGGAAGGTTACTGTTTGCCTTCATTGGATTTTTGATGTCAAACGCCTCCAGGTTCACAAGTACACAGTGGTAGGTGCATGTAAAGACATGCATCAAACAATCCATTATTCTCACAAGTGGCAAAGAGAAGTGATGATACCCATATTAGCATTGTGAAGTACAACAACAACAAAGCCTTATCCCACTAGGTGGGGTCGACTACATGGATCATACGACGCCATTCGTTGATTCATGTTCATGCGATTCGACAGAGTTTTACGCTGGCTGTCGGAGCCTAACACAACCCTCCTTCTTTATCCGGGCTTGAGACCGGCTATAAAACATAGGCGGAGTTTCTCGTTTCCTTATATCAATGTTAAATCGAGTAGGGCAGTCTGCATTTGAGCATTCCCCGCTAAGTCATCTACCCCGCAATAAAAGGGTTGCATAATCAACAAGATATCCAGTAGATCCAAACTTAGTCCATGTTAGATCAGCAGCGCAAAATTTCTCATTAGGAGGGTCTTGTAGTGGGATGCCATCTGTGGAATATGTCGCTTCATGTGTTCTAACTCAATCAACTCTGTTTTCAAGGGCACCTTAAATATTTGAAAATGTGAAGTAATTAAAAAAATTAGCATTGTGAAGTAATTAAAAAAAAAATGTTCAGTGAACTCCATGGTTGGAAACTAATGGCAGCTTAAAAGTAGCATTATGACGAAATGAAATCTTGAAGTTGCTGAAATTAAGATCAAAGTTCAATGGAAAAAAAAAGGAAGAAAGAAGCACAGATGATTTTGGCTTTTGCTTCATTAGTAAGGCCTCTGAGATAGTATTAATTGCACAATTAAAGCTTTTGGTTATGTCTAATCATGAACAGCTTGTGTGCATGCATCATCACTTCAGTTTAGTTGGGGCATCAAAGGCTAATTAATGCATGTGACTTCTCAAGCAAGGGGCCATGGTGGGATGCTGGAGTCTATCTATTGGTTATCTTTTGGTTGCGTTATCCCAAATGGACCACAATTTCAACTCAACTTCTAACACTTTTGAAAACCACTAGCTTCTTGAGCACCGAGATTTCCAATCCCCAAACATGATGAGTTTTTCATTAACATTGATATATGCACTCAATATTCTACTGTTTAGCTCAATGTTCTGCATATTCATAATTATTCTAATCACGAAAGAACGAGTTTACCTGTATATGTAATTAGATGATGCAACGTATACATAAAAACAAAGAGGTCATAATAACTGGATTAACCAAATTCATTGAACTATTATACTGGTTTTCCACAAAAAGAAATTAAAGAAAAAACAATTTGTTAATAATATTAGCTTCTCATGAACTTTAAGATTAATAAAGGGATTGGCATTCACGAAGCAACATGGCATGCTTCATTAAGATGTAACATTACGGATGTTGTATGTTGAAGACTTTCCCTGTCATACTTTTCTGGGGTTCGTTCGTCTCCTTGCACTGCCAACAATATACTATTCCATTGTTCCTCAAACAATATAGCTTTTGTTTTGTCGGCCAGATAAAGAAATGAACAAAAAAGGAGAGAAGGAACTTTTATTAGTTCATGGTTAGTATTAAGAGGAGCACAACAGAACTTTGATCCAAACCTTTGGCTAGTTTGAATGGCATTTAACTACTACTCAACGATCCCCAAAGGATCGCTTTTGTGAGAATAAACTATATATTTAAGAATTCCTAGGAGGATTCACGATGTCTCCAAGGCATACTTGGTTTAAATTACTGATATTGCAATTACTTTACATTATGCCATCACAATTATTCAATCTGGTGTAAGCGGCCATAACCTTCTTTTGAGTATATTTCAGAAGCATATGGCACTTTAGTACAGTTGCAGGCCTGCAATCTTTCCTCTTTTTTTTCCAATGCATGATACTAATATGGTGCAGTGCAGCAAAGCTTTGAGCCCGCCAGCAACTTTATCTTTGCACTCCATTTTTATAATTCAAGGTACCAACATCTGTTTTCGATAAAGCAAGAAGCAGCAGCAACAAAAGAACAGAAGAAGCTTTAATCTCATGCGCCTGATCAATTCGCTTGTTATTGGGGACACACACGCACGCACACACACATAGACACATAGAGACAGACGCACACATACACACACACAGAGAGAGAGAGAGAGAGAGAGAGATAGAGAGAGAGAGAGAGAGATGAGTTCAGGGGGACAGAGACGTGTGCGAGATTCCATCTCGTTAATGGGGACCTGTGAGGATCATCGGGACACCATGAACACGCTGCATGCACCCTCTATCGTTTAATACTTGATAAGATTCGATTGTATGCATGCATGATATATGAATCTTAATATTTACTTCTGGCTCCTATTTTTGGATATGCATAGCTAATTAGTTGTTACATAACCATGCCATGTAGCATGATTGATTAACTCTAAAATTAAGAAAACAGATCATGGAAAAGATCAGATAATTAATTTGCATTTAATTTTGTGGAAAGTACAGATTAAAAGCTGATCAAGTGATTGTTTTTCAGCCAGCAGCATTATTATAATTTTCAGCAATCATTATCTTGTGCTTTGTGGTACTTACAGAATTCTGGAGTCCCTGTAAAAGTTGCCTCTGCTGAACTTATTTGGAGAACAGTAGTAATCTTTTTGTTTGGAGTTTTCTGCTGAAACTTTTTCTTCTGGCACAGTTAACCTCCAGAAGAGAGAACAGTAACATTCTATCTATTCTGTTGAAAATTTGTCTTTCCACACATTTTTCTGAATACCCACTCGGCCCCCGACTTTGCACACATTTTGACAAAACAAGTACTCCTCATTGGATTTCCCACAGCCTAAATTTGACCTCTCAAACTATCCATCAACTTCTCCATGACAAATATGAGCATGCCAAGTGTTGCTATCAGAACTTGGGTGGAATTATGCCTAAATTCTAGTAAATTATGTCAAACACTATCACTAGACACCATCAGAATTTTAATTTCGGTCGACGCCCAATTTTTATTCAAATCCGATAAATTGAATTTTCGATGCGGGCGAGAATTTGCCAACATTAAGCACGCATCAATTCTTTTTTGTCTCTTGCTTTATGCCACGTCGGTTAATTTCAGTGTCATTTTGTTGTCTCCGTCAAGAACTTGCATCCAAATGTGAATTCGAAACTGTTATGAAGTTCTTGATAAGTAGATAGCAATCAAATTCTGTCGAGTTATGACATTCAAATGGTGCCGAACAATTTTCGACGATGATGAATTCTTCTCAATTTAAGAAGAATTTTGCAACGAAACAAAAATATCATTTTCAAATAATGATGGATATGATAGCCATTGAAAATATTTTACCGAGGGACCTTCCTTCTATACTTGCGACAGGGCATGGGCCATTGAAAAATTTGATGATTTTCCCGTCGAAACTTTCGACGGATCGTCCGTTTGTCAGAATTTAAATTTATTATATAATATATTATAATATAATAATATTACAAGTAATAATATTATTATTATTTTAGTAATAAATTTACAGATGGCCGAAATCGTCAAACGATAGTTCCGACATCGGAATTTAAAGTACTATTAGTATTACAAGTAATATTAATATTATTATTTATTAATAAAACTTTTGAGAGTCAAAATCGTCGAAAGTTTCGCCGGACTGAAATTCTTAATTTGCAGTCTAACATTTATCATGTTTGGTGCACTCTAATAGGCTCTCACCCATCTAGGCTGACTCCTGTTAATTTTGCTAGAGAATTGGAGGACTAACAGATTCATGCATGCATCCCTGCCTGAACGAAAATTAAGATCCAATATGGATTTTTGACGCAAGTCTGACATAATTTTCTGTATATGATCAATGTGACTGACATATGTTTGCAGGGATTAGAGACAGTGCCACCAATTTGTTAAGATTAATTAGATTAGATGCATCTTAGTTAGATCATAGACAATGATAATGAGCAAGGTATAGATGTACTGAAAGTTGGATTCTCAAACATTTATAACATAATGTTGGTGTGCCTTGAATTATGTATCCTGTACCGAAAATTATGAAAGAAAAAAAAATGAAAAAGGAGGAAAAATGAGAATCTGTGGTGGAAGCGGATTAGGCCCAAGTCCGTAGCCCGCCACTGATTCTCGTGGTGGGTGCAGGGGGCGAAGTCCCCCGCGGTATGGACCTTTATATATGAGGGTTAGGGTTTTATATGATGTACACTCTCTTTTGGCTCATAGTGAAAATTTCTGGCGGCGGCCTCCTTTGCCCGTGGATGTTTCTCTCTTGTTCACATTAATCAAGAGAGTTTTACCACGTTAAATATCTGTGTTCGTCTTCTCTTTCTTTCGTTGTTTTGATTATTCATCGATCCTCGGTGTTCTATTCGCAACAAATTAGTATCAGAACCAAGTTTCTTTCCGCGAAGATGACTACAACGAAGTTCGACATCGAGAAGTTCGACGGGAACACAAATTTCAGTTTGTGGTAGGTTCGGATGCATGTCATCCTGGTTCAGAATGAGTTGAAGAAGGCGTTGTCGGGTCAAAAGTCTGACGCCATAGAGGCGTCCGCCTGGGAGGATCTTGACGAGAAGACCATGTCTGCGATTCAGTTGTGCCTGACGAACGATGTTCTTCAGAAAGTTCTCGCAGAGAAGACGACGGCCGATCTTTGGACGAAGTTGGAAACTCTGTATCTGACGAAAACCCTAGCGAATCGACTTGTGTTGAAGCAGCGGTTGTACACCTTTCGTATGGCCGAAGGTACGTCGATCAAATCACATATCAGTGAGTTCATTGCCCTAATCAATGATTTGAAGAACGTAGATGCAAAGGTTGATGATGAAGATCAGGCCCTATTACTTCTTTGTTCTCTGCCATCTTCATATAAAACCTTTAAGGAGACGATGATCTACGGTAGGGACAAACTCACGTTTGAAAATGTTAAGGGCAGACTGCTGAGCAAAGAAAAGTTGGATAATGAATTGGGATCAAGTAGCAAATCTGATGATCAAGCCTCAGGTCTGATCGCAAGAGGCAGACATCAGATGAGAAATCAAAATCAAGATAGATCCAGATCCAAGTCGAAGAACAGAGATAAAGTCTGCAATTATTGCAAGAAGAAGGGTCATATCAAAGCAGAGTGTTACAAATTGCAGAATAAGAATAAAATGATTAACGATGACAACGAGAAGAGAAATCAAAAGGCTGAAGTTACAGATGCCGGTGTAGCAGAAAGTGAGAATGAAGATATTCTATTAGTAACGACATCAAACAAATCCAGATCATCAAGTGAATGGATTCTCGATTCTGGATGCTCATACCATATGTGTCCCAATAGAGATTGGTTCTCCACGTACAAATCTGTTGAAGGTGAAGTCGTTCTTATGGGCAACAATGCTGCCTGTAAGACTGTTGGTATTGGGTCCATTCATATTAAGATGCATGATGGGATTATTAGGACATTATCAGAAGTCAGACATGTTCCCGATCTGAAGAAGAATCTTATCTCTCTCGATGTCTTAGACTCAAATGGTTGCAAAGTTGTTATTGAGTCTAATGGAATGAAAATTTCCCGTGGTGCTCTTGTGTTGATGAAAGGCCTCAAAATCGATAGTTTATATGTTCTCCAAAGTTCGACGGTGATAGGTTCAGCAGCAGTCTCATCTACTTCAGAGGAAGATTGCACAAAGTTATGGCACATGCGTTTGGGCCATATGAGTGAGAAGAGCATGCAAGTTCTCAGTAACAGAGGTTTTCTTCCTAGTGCAAAAGTTAGAAAGTTAGAGCTGTGTGAGCATTGTATCTTCGGAAAACAAAAGAGAGTTAGTTTCGGTTCAGCCATTCATAAGACGAAGGGAACCCTTGATTACATCCATTCAGATTTATGGGGTCCTTCTCAAGTTCTTTCGAAAGGAGGAAATAGGTATTTGCTGACATTTATTAATAATTTCTCTAGAAAAATTTGGGTCTATTTTCTAAAGCATAAAGATGATGTATTCGAAACATTCAAGTCATGGAAGACTTTGCTAGAGAAGCAATCTGGAAAAGTTGTGAAGAGACTGAGGACTGATAATGGACTAGAATTCTGTAATTCTAAGTTCAATGAATTCTGTGACAAAGAAGGTATTGCAAGGCATCACACAGTTGTGAGAACTCCACAGCATAATGGAGTCGTAGAAAGAATGAACAGAACTCTACTAGAAAGAGCACGATGTATGCTGTCAAATGCAGGACTTGGCAAGGAGTTTTGGGCAGAGGCTGTTAACCTGTCATGTCACTTAGTGAATCGGTCTCCTCACCGATCCTTAGACTTAAAAATTCTTGAAAAAGTGTGGTCAGGTTCTAATTACTCACATTTAAGAGTTTTCGGTTGTCCTGCATATGCACATGTTAATGATGAAAAGTTTGAACCTAGAGCTAGGAAGTGCATATTTTTTTGTTATAAATCTGGTGTTAAAGGTTATAGGTTATGGTATCCTGAAATCAAGAAATTTATTATCAGTAGAGATGTTACTTTTGATGAATCTATGATGTTTCACTCGAGAAAAGATTTGTCTATTATTGGTGATACAGAAAAGCAGAAAACTTTGGAGAAAGTGGAGTTAGAACTGTCAAGTTCTTCTGATGAAAAGAATGATACTCCTTATGCTCCTGAAGTTCATACATCACCTCAAGTTCAGCAGCAATACATGTTAGCTCGTGATAGACCGAGGAGAGAAATAAAAGCACCTCAAAGGCTCGGATTTGAATAACTGATCGCTTATGCATTAAGTGTTGCTGAAGATATTAAGTTACCTGATCCTTCCTCCTATTTTGAAGCTATTCGAAGTCCTGATTGTAATAAGTGGTTAATAGCAATGCAGGAGGAGATGAAATCTTTATAAAAGAATGACACTTGGGATCTTGTAAAACAACCCGTGAATAAGAAGATTGTTGGCTGTAAATGGGTGTTCAGGAAGAAAGAAGGAATCAATAATGAAGAGATAAAGTACAAAGCAAGATTAGTGGCAAAAGGGTACAGTCAAGTGGAGAGTGTTGATTTTCATGATGTGTTCTCTCCAGTTGTGAAACATACTTCTATTCGTACTTTGCTTGCTATTGTTGCTTTGCAGAATCTTGAACTTGAGCAATTAGATGTTAAAACTGCATTCTTACATGGCGATCTAGAAGAAGATATATATATGGAGCAGCCAGAGGATTTTCATGTTGAAGGTAGAGAAGATCAAGTTTGTCATCTGAAGAAGTCCTTGTATGGACTTAAACAATCCCCTCGGCAGTGATATAAAAGATTTGATTCATTCATGTTGAGTATTGATTTTGCTAGAAGCAAATATGATAGTTGTGTTTATTTGAATCAACTTACCGATGGTTCATTCATCTATTTGTTGCTCTATGTTGATGATATGTTAATTGCAGCGAAAGATATATCTGAAATTAATATTTTGAAAAATAAGTTAAGTTCTAAATTTGAGATGTAGGATCTTGGAGCAGCAAAGAAGATTTTGGGAATGAAAATTTCTAGAGATAGAAGTTCAGGAAGACCATTTCTGTCTCAGCAGAAATATATTGGAAAAGACTTGGAGCGTTTTGGAATGCAGAATGTTAAGACTGTCAGTACACCGATTGCAGCACACTTTAAACTCTCAGCTTTATGTTCACCTCAAACTAATGAAGACAAAAGGTATATGTCAAAAGTTTCTTACTGTAGTGCAGTTGGTAGCATTATGTATGCAATGGTTTGCACTCGTCCAGATATATCTCATGCTGTCAGTGTTGTTAGTAGATATATGTCTAATCCAGGAAAGAAGCACTGTGAAGTTGTTAAGTGGATATTGAGATATTTAAGAGGTACTTCTGATGTATGCTTGGAATTTGGTAGAAATTCAGCTGGACTGGTTGGCTATGTTGATTTAGATTTTACAGGAGATCTTGATAGAAGAAGGTCCCTAACTAGTTATGTCTTTACTATTACTGATTGTGCTATGAGTTGGAAAGTTATTTTTAGCATTATCCACTACTGAAGCTGAATACATGACCATCACTGAAGCTGTGAAAGAAGCTATCTGGTTGAGAGGATTAGTTGGAGAGCTCACTATGAAAGAGGAAGCTACTGTCATATATTGTGATAGTCAGAGTGCAATACATCTTACAAAAGATCAAATGCATCATGAAAGAACAAAGCATATAGATGTGAGATATCATTTTGTTCGAGATATTGTGGAAAAGCAAGATGTTCAAGTTCAGAAGATTAGCACACATGATAATTCAGCAGATATGATGACAAAGAACTTACCTGTTGCCAAGGTCGACTACTGTTCAGACTTGACGGGCGTTACGCAAAGATCAAGCTAGGCCCTCGTGGGCCATTCGGCAAAGGATAGCATGTTGAGCATTTTTTTTTAGAGTTTTGTGAAATTAAAGTCAATGTGAAGATTTGTTGGTGTGCCTTGAATTATATATCCTGTACCTAAAATTATGAAAGAAAAAAAATGAAAAAAAGAGGAAAAATGAGAATATGTGGCGGAATCGAATTAGGCCCAAGCCCGTAGCCCGCCACTGATTCTCGTGGGGGGTGCGGGGGGCGAAGCCCCGCGCGGTATGAATTTTTATATATGAGGGTTAGGGTCTTATATGATGTACACTCTCTTTTGGCTCATAGTAAAAAATTTTTGCGGCGGCCTCCTTTGCCCGTAGATGTTTTTCTCTTGTTCACATTGATCAAGAAAGTTTTACCACGTTAAATCTCTGTGTTCATCTTCTCTTTCTTTCGTTGTTTTAATTATTCATCGATCATCGGTGTTCTATTCGCAACACATAATAATAATAATAATAATAATAATAATAATAATAATAATAATAATAATAATAATAATAATAATAATAATAATAATAATAATAATAATAATGTTCATTCCAATGAGCCTATTACTTAACAGAGGCCTAATTAAAAGACTGGTGGATGTGCTGTGCATGGACTTCTGACCATTATTAATGTCCCTCCACAGAATCAATCAACTCATACTCACTCATATTTTATTTCTCTTCCAATACAATATTGAAGGAGAAAGATGCCTAAGTTGATGGAATCCTGTGGAAACGTGATGATATGTAATAAAAATATCAATTAACAGTGATGACAGGGTACTAGAATTTCCACTGATGATCGGGATGGAAAACCAGAAACATTAATCTTCTGACTCCAACAGTAGCTTGTCAGAATTCCAAAAAATGCTGAATGCAGGCAAACCAAGTAATGAAAACATCATGGAAGAAACCGAATCAAACTAAAGTTGTAGGCGATGCAGCTACTCATGGCCTAACGTTAACAGTACTGCACAGAGCTAATTTAATTTATCAGATAACTATAGCTAATTAATCAATCATCAACAGTACATATATGCATGTAGGTATAAATCATATCGCAGTATGATGAGTAATGTATCATTAAAAAGTGAAAATTTACTGTCATCATTTTGTTACATCAGGGAATAATTTTGTATGACCAACTTAAAGACAATTTTTATCTCCAAATCTAACAACAGTGCATGCATATGCTAGCGGGTGTCATGCCATTAATTTCCGTCACGTATTATATCAAATCCTTAATATATTTGCAGTCTTGCACAGTTGAATTCCACAATCTTACAGATAGATATGATCGATATCACCTATCATGAAGGGCGTGATCGAGGTTTGAATTATGCCTCTTCGACGGCGCCGAAGGCGGCAACGGCACACCTCGGGGAAGATAGTTGAACGTCCAACCCTGACGTACGAAGTCTGCATGGATGCCACCCCTCCGGTGGATCAGCTGATCGCTGTGGACGCCATGGCCCTCGCATGAACCATGAAGGAACAGAAGCAGGAGGATGAGAATTGAGGAACGCAAAGGGGGAGAAGGAACAGCATAAGATGGCTGATGGGGCATTGTTTAGTTTGGAGCAGGCAAGCAGCACTTAGAGTAGAGAGGGTTTCTGCATGCGTAGGTGCACTTGCAAGGAGAAAGGAATTGCGGGGGTGGTGCTGATTATAAACTTATAATGGTGTCGTGCAGGGAGGAGGAGGAGGAGGGGGGTGATGTGCAGATGTACTTGTAATGAAAGAGAGAGAAAAAGAGTTGGAAAGTGCCAACAATATATATTAATATATGCATGCAGAATGAAATTCCGTCTATATTTTATAGCCGGTCCCAAGTCCGGATAAAGAAGGAGGGTTGTGTTAGGTCCCGACAATCAGCATAAAATCCTGTCGAATCTTATAAACATGGATCAACGAGCGGAATGGCGTCGTATGATCCATGTAGTCGACCCCATCTAATGGGATAAAACTTTGTTGTTATTGTTGTTGCATGCAGAATGAGAAGCAGATCTCCTGGATACCTGATCAAGTTAAGTATACTGCTATGCATTTTCCTGAACTGTTTTCTGGAAACGTTAACGTATCATCCATGGTGACTTGTCGTGTGTATATACATATATACACAGTGAGGGAGGGGGGAGAGAGAGAGAGAGATATGTTTCTAATATCATTAATTATCCCGGGTTTTAGTTGGCTGTGTTGTCTTTTTTCCTCTCAAATCCCTGAATAATTATGTATATGCAGACAGATGTTCTCTGAAGAAAAAAATAGAGTATGTTTCAATGTTTCTCCTTGCTGTAGTACAAGATCACTGATTGTTTGTTGTTGACTGAAAAAAAGTTAGCATGTCAATTAGTACATGACAAGCAACTTCATAATAATATAATAAGTTTAATCTTCTTTTCTTCTGGCTCCCTTTTTAACTGAATCAGGGTTTAATGTAAGCATACATGTCTGGAAGCTGGCTGATCAGAATATCTCAGATCCATCACAGAGCCATTAAACTAGGAAGGTGTCAACTTAATTTGCAGGAATCAGCAGTACCCTGCAGCACTACTGGCTTTTTTTTTTTCTTTGCTCTTTTTGTTGTTGTTGTGGGGGATTGTTGATAATGATAGAACATTTTGTTGTTGTACTTGGTGACTAATTTTTAGTTCGACGTAAAGAGAGTCGATGCTTAAAATGTATTTCCTACTTATGAAGATATTAGAATTTGATTCCATGACTTTAAACAGTTTGTATAGCTGCAAGCTTTAGCATCCAACGGAGTCACAACTTCGCAGTGAAGCAAAACTTGAGAATGCAGTAATTAACAAAAAAAGAGAGAAAAACAACTTGGAATTCTGGTTATTTGGTATCATACTGAAGTCAGCGTTTATGATCTCTCTCTCTCTCTCTCTCTAGGTGACACATATACAGGATTTCTGCAATGGTCAAAGTCTTGTCGGCCTTTCGGAAGTGAAGTGCAGATTAAGTGTCAATGCAGGAAAGCAAGAGGTATACGAAAACGAAAACGCAATGCGTAAACATGAGTATTCAACTTTTCTTCAGAAGAGATGATTAAAGCCTTAATGCTAAAACTTTCAAATACGTTAATGACAACCAAATGCGCTTTGGTTCACACAGAGATATCTTTAAGAAAATCTGAACTTAAATTAATTGTTAAGAAATGAAACCAATCTTAATGTCCTAAAATTGTAAAGTTGTCAGGTATCTATTTTTTTGGGTGTTGTTGGATATATATGACTGAACCTAGTAGGGTTCCATCCCGATATAAATTAAGGAGTGAGACTTATCCTTTAATTACATTCAAACACTCCATTCAAATTTTGCCAAAAAAATGTTTTGTCGTTTAAAGAAAATAATAAATCCAATTTGATGCAGGAGGAGCTAAATCCCTTTAAGAGATATATCTAACGAATCTATTGCACTGAAGATAGTTGGATAAGTTTTCTGCAAGGTGTTGGTCAATCTTTATACTTAGGATGTCTAGATTAGTATGTTGGGCATCATTTAGACATATTATTTTTTTATTAGTATGTTGGAGTTCTGAGTTTAGTTTGTTGTCCCCCCTGACCCCTAAAAAGAGTGTGAAAGATATTGAGGTTAGCACCAGACTAATCTAGTGTTCATCACAATTTGATAAAGTTTATAATATTTTGTTATCACTACAACATTTTTTTAAATTTTTGACGGTCAAATCCATTAAAAATCCCATGAATTCCATAAAAAAAATGTAACTGATGGGACGATGTCGTTGGAAAAACACTTCTCAAAAAAATTTTTTTATGGTCACATTAAAATTGTCGATATTTTCTTATGAATATCGTCATCACAAAGATGCCATTTGAAACTTCAAACGGGACGGACACCCTTATGAAATTTCAACGATTTTACTCGTCAGTAACTTTCTTAGTGACCGGATCTGACCAAGAAGAGGGAGAGGGAGAGAGAGGGATCACAGGAGCCACTGTGTCATCGTCAGAGTCATTGTATCATCATTGTCAGAGTCGGGGTCATCGAAGCCATGCACGAGAGAGTGAGAGAAAGGGAGAGGGTGAGAACAACAAGGGAGAGAGATGGATTGTCAAAATAGGGGGGTCGTCAGAGCCATTGTGCCATCATCGGAGTCGGGGGTCACTAGAGCCGCAAGCGAGAGAGATCAAGAGAGGGAGAGGGAGAGATATATAGAGAGAGGGAGAGAGAGGCAACGAGAGAGGGGGAGAGGGAGAGCGAGAGCGAGAGCGAGAGGGATAATGAGTTTGCCAAGTGCATGACTCCACCAGCTTTAAGATGAATATAAATCTTCCTATTTTCAACTACCAACTCCTAATTGAAGGCTTCTTGAATTGGCTTGGTGAGGTAGAAAGGTTCTTAAGTATATTGATATTTACCAAAAAAAAAAATGAATCTCATGACTTATAAGCTGAACTATGGCATCTTAGTGTGGTGGAAATGCCTTCAAGCGGTGTCATCAAGAATCATCAACCAATTCAAGTTGGGTTACTTGGGTACGCATGAAATAGTTCTATTGATTTTTTTTTATCTTGCATAGATCTTCTTGAATATAAAAAACAATTAGTTTGATGATATCTATAGGGTTTACGAAATGCGACATGTAATCAAGAAGAGTTGTGCTTCCCTTTTACCTTGGTAGATGTAGTATCTCTAACATAGAAGGCTATGAGACAATTGAATAAAGCAACACAAAAATAATTTCTCCATGTGAATTTAGATAAGGCATCCTCCAACTGACCCTTGGTCATGATTCCTTGCTCTTGGTGCTCCATATGATTAGGTGATTGCACAATCCATCGAATAACAAATAATCAATCCATATGGCAGCCACATATCCTAATCTATTATTGGTGTTTTTAATGCATACATTAATCTAACGAATGTCCATAATAAGCAACTATTTCTTGCAAGCAAAAGTTGCATAAGGTGAAGCGGGGGAGCCTAGCTAGCCAGATCAGGGAGCTAATTTTGGGAACATCAAAGGAGAACACATCTCCTGTGCAACAAGTGCTTGTCACCCCTAAACAAAATGATGCTACTCAACACCACAACATTTTTTTGCACTTGTTGGATTGCGCAAGGGAAGCTTTGTAACATTATTGATAGTAGTAGCTCAAAATATCATGTCTCAAATCCTAGTTTATCAAGGCTTCCAACAAATCTGCATGTAATTTCTTATCAAAATAGGAAAAATAAAAAAGGGAAGTGATCTACAGGTTACAAATATCTATTGCATTTCAATTTCCATTGAGTGTATTGAAATGAAGTGCTCTATAATTCTTTATGTGGATGCTTACCACCTAATATTGGACCGGCCATGGCAATACGATATGCATGTCATGTATTGATGTAAAAAGAAATTTATACACCTTTGTGCATGATCGGGCAACAAAATATTTTGATGTCATTAGACACAGATGAAGTCGAGCCACAACGAACATGCTTCTCTTTGGTAACCCACCATAAGGCATTCTATTAGTGTCACATCACTATATACCTACTGAGAAGGTAGCATCTAATGATACAATTCAAAATTTGCTTTAGGAATTTTGTGATCACTCCTCATTACCCCCTGCGATCTTAGACATCTAGCATTGGATAGATCTCATTCACAATATTAGATTGTAGGGTTGAACATGAGTTAAATCGAGCTAGGCTTACACCTAGATAGGCCAACCCTGCCACAAAATAAAAATATTTAACTTGTTTGATTAATTTTTAATGCATTGTCTAGTTTATTAGCCTGTCAAGCTAAATATATTTTTTGATGATATACTAAATTAAATATAATAAATCTTATTTATAAAAAATAATAAATATTAAATAAATAAAAGAGGAGTAACTAATTTACTTTTTTTACATATAATAAAAATAGTAATACATAATTCAAAATTAAAAATTTTAAAAATAAAAAATATTTTCTTCAAAAGCTGCCTACCATAGACTAGTCTAAATTCATCTTTTCTTCGTCAAAAAAATATTTTTATTGTTTTAAAATTATATATTAATATAATATATTGATAAATCTAATCCTAATAAGCTATAAGTCTAGATCAATTATTAAGAGGCTAAGCTTCTTTAAGAATATAGTCTTTTTTTATTTTTCAGCCTAGCCTATTTTAATAATAGGTCAAGTCGAGCTAGGCCAAAAATAGGCCGAGCCACGAGTAGCTTACGAACGGCTCAGCTTATTTCCAACTCTACTAGCTTACCTAATTCGTTGGAGTATTGCATAAGCCCTTGTGAACATTAAATCCTTAAAACATATAAGGCGAAATGTTGCACAAAGGACTTTGTCTGGGAGAGTATGAATCCATGTGGTATCATTATGTTGCTCGTGCTCAGAAAAGATGATTTGTGGTGATTATGTGTGGACATACTTGTAATCAATTACATTACCATTGCATAGCAATTTTGTATTTCTCGTTTGGAGGATTTACTTGACCAATTGATAGGCACTCAAATATTCTCTAAACTAGATTTATGCAAATGCTATCATGAAATTTGTGTTATTGCTGGAGATGAATGAAAAAGGACGTTCAACATAAAAGAAGGCTTTACAAGTTGTTAATAATATCTTTCACCTCTTCAATGAGCCAACTACCTTCATGCTTGATGACATACTTAAGATAGTTTTAAGCAAATTTACAATCACTTTTGAGATATCTAGAAAGCACTTCGACATATCAAACTTTTTACCTCATGAAGTGTATCTCCAAAACTATTAAATTATTATTTATGTGTTTTGTTGTTGGTGGCATGAATCATCATCAACGAGAAAAAGGTTAACACTATACGGACATGGCCTACACCTAAAATGATCAACAACATGCAAAGCTTTTGTGGATTAGGATCTTTCTATAGACATTTCATTTATAACTTTAGCAACATAATGATTAAATGAAGAATGAGCAATTTAACTAGGATGTTGTAACCGACGAAAACTTCGCAAAGATTAGACAATATCTTACTACTGCCCTCATCATTGTGCTCCTCTCGACTTTTATGTACACCTTATGAGATCAGGGGTAGACCTAGTGTCAAAAAATGAATTGTGGCCGAGATTAATACTACAATGTCGAGGTTCGAACTCAAAACTTTTACAAAGATCATGACATAGGGCAAAAGATGCATCAAAGTGAAATGTTGTGCTCATAAACTACTAACAACACTTTAAGTGAGTCTGATTTGATTTTCAATCATAAAATTATATATGATTAATAAAATTTTAAAAAATTAATATGAGGTAGGGGGAAGGGTTTAGACCCCCTCACCATCTACCTAGATATGCTTTTGTACGAAATGAAATTCTATGCAATAAGTTAGTTTTGCATGTTGATCATGAAGCCCTCAAATATTTGCAACATCATAGGAGTGGCAATATGATGCATGCACATGATGAATACAATTATTGTAGGCCAAGTCATGTTGCACTTAGATGTTTTCAAGCCGCCCACACATTTGGGTAGCCTAGCACGAGTTTAGGGCACTTGATAAAGTTTTTTAAACATTTACAATTACATATATGTTGCCTGACTCCGGCTAGATAGAACTTGTTATTTTGAAAAGATTGGTTTGATTTTTTTAGCATAATATAATGAATTTTGTTTGTCTTCATTTCAATAAAATTGGTATTTTATGATGTGTTGCAAGGAATGAAATTAATAACGATGATTTGTATATGCGATTAATAAGACTTAAATTAGTGTACAATTATAATTTGTAACTTTGAATTAGTATTATTTTAATATGATGATCCATAACATAAGCAATGTCATCATTGGATTAAAATGATTTCAATCTAAAATAATAATTTATGATATGTGTTAATGTGCCTCGATTAATAATATTATTTTCATTTAAATGACATTATTCATATTTTATAATAGGTTTGATGAGCGTGTTGCGTGCTTTTCGTATTATGCATGTGTCAAGCGATTTTACACATATTTTTTTATTTTTAAAATATTTTTTACTAATAATTTAGATGATAATTAATAATAACAAAAAATATAATTTAAAAGAACTAAATTTTAACAAAAGAATGCATTGACAAGTAAAATTATAACCATAGCAATAAGTATTCGGGGTATAATAATTTTTTTAATCAATCCGGAATACAAAGAACTAAGAAAATACAGTAGTAAACATGTGAAAAGTTTTTTGAATTCATATGTATAATATATCCGGAATTTATTAGCTAAATTTTCGTAGAATCTTAGAAGATGATGTATTTTTGCAACTAGGTCTCCCAAGAGATCTCCTAAATTTAATGCCCACTGATTTATGGGCTCTTTTGATAATAGATATACAGTTTTATTTCCTCAATAAAATTCAAAACAAAAATAAAATCGCAATCGTCTATTAAAGGAAATAAATAATATGATATCCATGCAATTATTACCGTAAATCAATT
Organism: Pontederia crassipes; assembly: GCA_030549335.1. Taxonomy (NCBI): domain Eukaryota; kingdom Viridiplantae; phylum Streptophyta; class Magnoliopsida; order Commelinales; family Pontederiaceae; genus Pontederia; species Pontederia crassipes. The sequence continues at coordinate 55,132,445 of CM060195.1, read as the reverse complement.
AATAATGAAAAGAATTTGCTTGGATTCATGGGGTTCGGAAACATCTCTACAATTACTATTCCCTTTTATTTTCCATATATTTCTTTCCTTTTCCTCTCTCCTCAAATCCTTTTTTTTAATTCCATAGTTATTTTCAAAATTATATTTTTTTATTTGTTTTCATAATATACCACACCTCGTTTCATTTCTCCACAACTTCCTCGCCTTCTCCTTTTGCTCTTAAATTTCAAAACTAGAGGAACCTTTTTTTTAAAAAAAATACCGATGATATTTATTCCCTTAAAATCAGGTTTTGTTCTTTTTCTTCCATGATTCATATTTTTACGCGAGTTTATTTCAATTAAATTTATTTTCCCATTTCTTTCCAGCCTTATTAACTTTTTTTCTGATTTATTTCTTCAATTGCTTTGTTTCTTTTTAAATTCTGCCACCAATAAAAAAAAAACGAATTAAATCAGTTCAATTCATCGAACCGGTCCAAAACATGTATATGTACGAGACTCCTCACTAGATACAACTTTTAAATCAACTTTATTTTATTGATGATAATATCAATAAAAGGTCTATAATAATATGATATATATTAACTTAATGCAACGATCATTTTACATGTTCCAATTTTTTTGTTAAATCGAACATTACTTTATCTTTTTACATATTAGTTGGCAAAAAACACGGATGCAATAATAAAATCAAACCACCTGCGTCAACCGAACCCGGTCCGGTCGAGTCTTGTCGGCTCGGGACTTCTTGGTGCGGTCAAATTTCCATGCACGTTATTTTTCGTGCTCGCAACCGAACCGAACCGAACCGGAGTTGGTTCCTGAAGAGTAATTAACGCTTCCCCTCGTTTTTTTTATTTACCCTGCCCTTTTTAATTTTTTTTCTTTAGAACCCTAAAAAAGAGTCCAAATCCACCACCACTTTTTTTTTATTTGTTTCTGCCTGCTCTCTAATTGCACGCCTCTGCTGCGGGAACTCTGCAATCGCGATGCCTCCAATGTCGTCTAATTCTAAGGTAAGTCGAACGATCTCGAGTAGTTTTCTTGGATTCGTCGGACAGTTCTCTGTTCTTTTTCTTTTTCGGCCAATTTTGTTGATTTTATTTCGATCGCGGCGTCTGTTTTCTTCTGTGTGTTTCTTATCGTGCGGTTCTCTGTTGCGTCATTTCTGGGGGGTTTCTGCATTGCTTGGATTACTTTGGCTTCAACGGGGTCTTCAACCAATTTGGTCTCTTGATTCGTTTTTGTTCTGTATTTGCGCAGTTCTTTGTTGTTGTTCTCGCGCAATTGGAGAATAGTTAGAGTTCCAATGTACATCGACTCAAAGACATTTCATCAAACACCATGACCGATAAGCTAAGAAAGATTGCAGTAGCCGGTTTGTGTCTTCATGCATGGCATTGGTCATAAAAATCCTGTCTTGGGGTTACGACTTTGGTTGCTTGTTCTTTCTTTCTGCATTCGCGAATGCGCCTGTGAAGCTTCGATCAATTTACATGATTTTATCGGCATCTATGAGATCCTAAATTGCTCAATTGGACGGTGAAGTCAAGAACTTTGGACCAGAACGGCGGATGCAATTTTTACAAGCCCGGTATTTCTGTTAATTTTCACGAACTTACGCGGACGGTTTCGTCTTTTGCGTAGGGAACTTTATTATTGTATTATATTATTTAGTAAAAAAGTAATATTTTTTAAACAAAATAAAACCGGGCAGCGGGCACAATAAAATAAACCCTTCCCTTCTCTTCCTCCCCTCTCTCCGTACGCCCGCCGCTGCCCCCGCCGCCTCTTCTTCGCGCCGCCAGTTCGTCGTCTCTGGCCACCGGCATCATACACCACCACAGAAACGGGGACGGCGAGAAAAACACATACATTTAGGACGAGGAGTGGAGGAGCTCCACGCCGGCGCCTGAAGAAACTAGCCGTTCGAGTGCGAGTCACGGCGATCTCGTCTCGTCCCCGGTAAACACCTAGTCTCGTCAGATGAGCGTTTCACAAGATTGGAACATGTTTTTCATTTGTTTCGTGTGGTTTTCGGTCGATTTGGTTTCCTTCCGTCACAGAGTGTCCCGGTCACCGAGGGAGATAGAAGGAGTCCATCCTTGAGTTCGACCTAGGGCTAATGTCTGGATCAGAATATGGTCTTCTATGTTATTAGTTTTTACCTGATACGTGTAGAACCGAACCCCCGTCTTCCTTGAGCCACTTGTCATCACTGCCTTTACGTTAAGTACCGTATGTTACAATGACCCTTCAAGTGCATAAGCCTCAACTCAGTTAGGGCTAATGTCTCTAATTAAGTGAATGTTAAAAAACATTTAAACGTATAAAGAGGTCGGAGTAATCAAAATCTGCAACTTAGCAATCTTGATGAATTAGAATAAATGCGATTATGAGTTTGATTAGGTATGTTATCAACTGATTCTATGTTCCTATTAGACATGGTGATAAGTGCTAATTGACTTTTATCATATATTGGTCAAGCTTCTAGCTTTGTGGATTTGATTTCGGCATAGACGACCAAACATGGTGAATCTTACTCAAGGTAAGTTGACTTTATGATAATATTTAGCAAGCTCTATTAATTGCCAATAGTCTCTCCTAAAAATATGCCAATAGTCTTATACCAAAGATATGTTTTATGCATGGATTAAGATACATTAACGTGGTTGCATTACATCATTTGAAATGATTTCTTGTATGCCATGTAGTGTAATTAAGGCTAAATGAAAATTATTGATATGGATAACAATGTATGAGCTGATTTATGGATGCATGAAGTTTTGCGGGATTTGTGTGCATTTTGTAATTTTGAAGTTTTTTCAAAAATGTGAGATTTAAACTTTATATTATGCTTACATGCCAATGTATCTGCGTTCATACATCATATCAATCGTGCCACGCAAAATTTTTTTGTTGCAAGATTTTCATTGCATCGGAGCTTGATAAACTTGATTAGGTTGGGAAACAATTAGGACCATTCCATAACGTCAAAACATTACATCCATCGTATATAATTTACACATTCCTAATTGGTGATGATATCGTAATGGTTAAGCATTAAGCTGCGAATTGTTGCAACCCATAGTTTGTGCATCACCTGACTTAAGGATCGTATTGGTCATACACCCTTGGGAAGTATTCCTCACTTTAAGCTACTTTCTTTGTAGCTAAAGAGAGCAAATGTCTTATCTAGTCATCTCTTACATGGTTTACTCGAATTTTAATTATATGCATGCGGAATATTAATTTTTGTGGTTTTCAATATTCATGTGCCCTCCACTCACTTATCTCACAATGCTCGACCCTCTCTCCAATCTTAATAATTTCTTATGATGTTCATGGGTGGGGAGTGGCTATGTGGAAAAGATCAAGGATTTGTTTTTCAGAGTCCTTATCGTTTAGCATTTAAATAAGCTTACAACTGTCTCAATTCCATCTTATGGAAACTTATGATATGCAAACCTATTATAATCTTCCATGGATGTATACAAACTGAACTTGAGTCCACATGTCATATTATGAACTTTCGCTCGAGGATTTATATCCATTTTGTTATTCTTGATGTCAAGCCGACTTTTGTCTTTCTTGTCATATGAAATTGATATCTTGAGATGTATACATGTATATTTTGCCATTATTGACTTTATGCATAGGTTATGCTGAATTTTTCAAAAATTCTATGACTAAGCTTTCTCTTTTGGTTACAGAATAAGCTATTTTTTAATATCAACTTCCATGCTTGTCTAACTTTGAATTTGAATATTATAATTACTTATATTATAATCCCCTCGTGGCAGACAATGGTAGAGTAATTCAAGGTTTCTTGTCACACTACAAGTTTAGATTAAGTAAAATTTCATGATCTAAGGGTACATCATTAAGCTTAGTTTCAAGTAGGAACCAAATATCTGATGCTGACGCGTGCACCTAAACTGAAACCTGCAGCATGTTTCCTTGTTATGGTATCATTAGTATCATATTATGTTTTCAGGTTTATGTTGTGTGTTTTTTCTATGTTAAATTTTATCTTTTATTATCTTCTAGTTTGTTTATTTTACAATTTCTACAAACTGTTGACTTTGTTCACCTCTTTCTTATAGTTCATCTTTAGCCACTTGCTATGATCCTAAACTGGCATCTGATTCTTTGCAGATTACTTCGCGGAATGACAGTGTATTTAATAACTCAATGATTGGTGAAGGTTTATCTGCTTCATCCAGTAAGTTCTGCATTTTATCAACTCTGGATGAATTTCTAGGTAATACGCTATTACCTATTTCTATTGGAGTTTGCAGGATATTTGCCCAATGAGCATCACAGAGTTGTAGCTAATGCTTCTCTTGAATCAGCTGGAAACCGTTCACATAGATGTAATTTCTCAAGGGAGCCAAATGCTGCAACATTTGTGCAATCCCCATATAGACAACTTCATAAATTCGATCAATATGAAAGTCCTGTGAATGAAATATCCCTGAAGCAATATCAAGAATGTCAAAACAACTCTCCTTTGCTTGAGGTTGAAAGTAGAGAAGTAGTTAACTATCAAGCAAATTACAGGGCAACAGTTTCTAAGTTACATGGTGGCTCCAGTGTCTATTGTAAGTTAGCAAGCTTATCTTGCTGAGATTTAGACCATTAACACTACATATCTGAATAATTTTGTTTCTAATTTAAGTTTGTCAACTGATATGTCAGGTGAAAGTGATTTAATATCTGATGGGAAAGTTTTTGCATTTGCAGTGGCCGGCTTGCCAGAATCACAATTTAGTTCAACCATGTATTCCAAAGCCATGAAGCCATCACATATGGAATATAACTTTCCAAACAACTTTGCAGAATCAAATTCCCGTCAAAGCATGCATCTTTTGGGACAGATTCTTCCTGTTTCTGATAATAGAGCTCACTCTTTCCACATTAACAGAAGAGCATATTCTGCAGAGCAAGATACATCTCAAGTCATGCCAAGAAATAAAGATTTTGGACCAACGCGCGTAAGGCCTCAATTGCCGCATTTCGAATTTGATCAGAATGGATTAAAGGATCAAAATCTTCAGGAACAACATGTGCTGGGTAGACATTCAAATTTGGCTCCATTGCAGTCTGATATATCTTCAAATAGGCCATGGCAGATGAAAAATGGCATGATGCTGGAACAAATATCTCATAGGCCACTAAAAGCAACTGATGCTTCGATTCAAGCACAAGAACACCCACCTCCCACTAAGGATTGTTCTATGGTCCCATTGTCCTCAACAGTGACACGTGAGTATGGAAAGTCACAAATAGCAGCACAATTAAATAGGATCTGCAATGTTCTACTCCTGTATGAACATGTGAGCCATTGCCAGGATAAAGAAAAAAAGTGTGCTTTCCCTGTGTGTGTAACATTTAAGAGTAGTCTTTCTCACATTTCAAAGTGTGAAGACGAGCATTGTTCAATGCAATGTTCCAAGTATAATGCTCTGTTCAATCACTATAGAGGCTGCCATAGTAGCACTTGTAACGTGTGTGTGCCTGTCAAAGAGAAATTGAAACAGCTTTCATGTGTCACTAAATCAAAGACAAGTTTCCCCGCTGCTCATGTAACCGAATTTGAGAAGCCGGTACCAAAACGTGTTAAAATGGATCATCCTGCAGTCACTAATGTGGCCAGAAAAGAAGCCTTTCAGGTATCTGTACCAATGTTGACCTGTACCCATCCTCCTTTGGAAGCCGTATCTCAAGACGGTCAAGAGGATATTATGTTAGTGGAGGCAGAAACTGATAATGGGAAGCCAATTACACAGCTGCCTGACAATTCATCTTTCAAAGTAATTGCAGATACATGTGAGGCAACATTTGATGCCAAAGTTGGAACTAGAGAACAGCGTGGTGTTGATCCTTTCAACCTCGCTCATGTTTCTGAAAACTCTACGCAAGCAAACTTGTCGGTCAGTCGATCCCCTAAGGCTGGGTTAGATGCTAAATGTAAGTCTGATTTCTCAGCAGCACTGAATGTGACTTCAACAAAAATGTCTAAGCTAAAGACAAAAGCTCTTTCCCTCATTGATACATTCACCCTTGAAAAGATTAGGGAGCATATTAGAAGTCTCGAGAATTCTTTTGACCAGGTAGTTAATATCCTGAATCAAGTCCTGTTATGATTTTACTTTGAAACAACAACAACAACAACAAAGCCTTATCCCACTAGGTGGGGTCGGCTACATGGATCATACGACGCCATTCCGCTCTATTAGTAACCAAACCTTTCGGTATATTATTCATCAATAGATCTTGCTCTATTAGTTCGCTAAGTGTCCGCCTTGGCCTCCCTCTCCCTCTTTTAATCGGACTCCAGATTATTTGATCTACTCTTCTTACTGGCGCATCTAATGGTCTTCTCTGAACATGACCTATGATTTTGCTTTGAAAGTTGACATATATTAGAATAACTAAACTTTTTGAAAGTACTATTACTTTATGTTAGCGCAATTTTAATGTTAAGTTTTTTTTAGGGAAATTTAGTGTTAAGATTTATCTTGACTAATTCAAAAGAGTTGTGTACATGAAAGTAATATTATCAATGTATTAATATTGGCTCATCTAAATTTTTAACTTTCATTTCAATATAAATGTAACTTTCATTTTTAACTCCGCCTATGTTTTATAGCCGGTCCCAAGCCCGGATAAAGGAGGAGGGTTGTGTTAGGCTCCGACAGCCAGCGTAAAACCCTGTCGAATCTCATGAACATGGATCAACGAATGCAGAATGGCGTCGATCCATGTAGCCGACCCCACCTAGTGGGATAAGGCTTTGTTGTTGTTGTTGTATTTCAATATAAATGTTGCTACACCTCTAGAACTTTCTTTAAAGTTATTTGTCTGCTGTCTAAAATATAGTATGTTCTTGCAATCATATACTTTTCCGTGAAACTATTCAGCTTTATTTCTCACTAATGGGTTGATTCTCCCTAGGGAAAAGCAAATGCAGAAACACATAATGTTCTGGAGCAAGCAATAGGTCAGAACTTGTGTAGTTTATGTGGGATGGACAAGCTTCTCTTTGAACCACCTCCTAGGTATTGTGCAACTTGCTTCAAGCATATAAATCCAAAGGGAGTATATTATTGCATGAATAGTAGTAATAGCTGTGAAGCAAATACGTCTTTCTGTGGTAAATGCTATATTGCCTCTGGTGAGAGCATTAAAGTTGGCGAAAAGACTTTCCGAAAGTCTAATTTAGAGAAGAGAATGAATTATGCTGAAGCAGATGCTGAAACTGAATCAGTAAGTAAGAGCATCTATATGCTTTATCATTGATGTCTATTTGTTGTCCCATAGAAGTTCATGCCTCCTTTTTGGATTGTTCTCTGCAGTGGGTCGTATGTGATAAATGTGGGTCTCGGCAGCATCAGATTTGTGCTCTTTTCAACAAAAAAAGGAAAGATGTGTTGCAAGGTGAATATATTTGCCCAAATTGTTATATGCAAGAAATAGAATGCGGGAAGCGTGAGCCATTGCCGCCAAATTCAGTTCTTGGTGCAAAGGACTTACCAAGAAATAAATTGAGCAATCACTTAGAGCAATGGCTTTTTATCCACCTTAAGCAAGAGAGAGAAGAAAGGGCATGCATGCTGGGAAAGAATAGTAATGAGGTAATAATAGAGCGTTTGAAATTGCTTCCATTTCAGTGCTAATCTTGCTGTGCTCAGATATAGCAATAGTATTTTTGTCTCAGACTTTAACTTGCTGTCCTACCTTACAGAATGTTCTAAACACTACTACTGGATATGTGACATATTGTTATTAAGATTTGTCATGGTTTTCACAATAGATCATTGAAATTTCCACTGGAAAAACAGGGCATGTACATAAATAAGAATAAGATTTTGGATTTGTTGCATTGGGTGAGTTTGTGATGATTGTCCTCTGGATGTGAATCATGTGAGATCCAATGTTTGTATGTGTAGTGTATGACATACGAGTGGAAAAATGTACATAGGAATCATAAAGAAAGGCATCTAAACAATGAGTAGTAGTTCATCAGAGATAGTTTATATCCTTGACGGCTTTAAATAAAATACATTTATAATTCTTTTTTAGCATTTCTTCTATAATTTAGTTATTGACTAGTTTCTTAAGACGTCTTAAATGACACTTTTTAAATGTTTACAGGTTATTGTTCAAATCTGATGCTATGTTCACCAAATCTCATCTTGTGCCTTTATCATCTATATATGACCAAATTAATTATGATCTGCCACATTGGGCTAATGGAGGCTCTAATCGGCAAAGTACTGAAATGCCAAACTTTCTCATTTTGCAGCACTGGTTATTAAAGTGCAATCAGGCCACATTTTTTTTAGGAGAATCAGGCCACATTAAGTCTTTTACTTGGATGTATTCTAACAAACTGCTTGTCAAACTATTCTCTTTGCTTTGCTAAATTATGTTCTTTTTTAAGTTTCTGTATATAAAAATATTATTTTGTTTCATTGTTAGTTTCAGTTTCCTAATGTAACTTTGTATTTCATTTCTTTCATTTTAGTATCACATCAACATCGTACTGCTATAAGATCGGCAGTGTTATATGGTAGTGAATGCTGGGCTATGAAGGGACAACATGAACGTAAAGTGGGGGTAGTCGAAATGAGGACGTTGAGATGGATGTGTGGTCATACAAGATTAGATAAGATTAGGAATGACCATATACGTGAACGAGTCGGAGTGGCTACTATTAGTGAGAAAATGGTAGAGAATCGTTTGAGATGGTTTGGTCATGTTCAGAGAAGACCATTAGATGCGTCAGTAAGAAGAGTAGATCAAATAATCTGGAGTCCGATTAAAAGAGGGAGAGGGAGGCCAAGGCGGACACTTGGCGAACTAATAGAGCAAGATCTATTAATGAATAATATACCGAAAGGTTTGGTTACTAATAGAGCGGAATGACGTCGTATGATCCATGTATCCGACCCCACCTAGTGGGATAAGGCTTTGTTGTTGTTGTTGTAGTAGTATCACATCAACAACAAATTTAGAAATTCTGAAACATTCTCTTAAAAGAATAGAGTTTCCCAATCTTGTCAGTACAAATTCATTTATGTTAAATTCATCTGCTACATGCAGATGAACCATATACCAAAAACAATGTGGTCTCAAATTTTCACATTAATTTAGTTCCAGATTGAACTTTATTGAATGTAATTCTTATATCAGGTTCCTGGAGCTGAAGGTCTTATTATCAGGGTGGTCTCATCGATCGACAAGAAGCTGGCTGTAAATCCTAATTTTCATGGAATTTTTGAAGATGAAAATTACCCAACAGAATTTCCTTACAAATCAAAGGTAAAAGGTGCAAAATTATCTTATATGATCAGTATTCGATCTTTATTAGTACCCAATGCTGATTGCTCTCTTTACTTCTGTAGGCCATTCTATTATTTCAGAATATTGATGGTTCGGATGTTTGCCTCTTTGCCATGTATGTCCAAGAATATGGTTCAGAATGCCCTTGCCCAAATCAAAGGCGTGTTTGTATATCATATATAGATTCTGTAAAGTATTTCAGACCTGAAGTAAAAGTTGTAACTGGAGAGGCCTTGCGCACCTTTGTTTATCATGAAATCTTGGTATGGAGAACATTGACCTTTGGTTGTGAATCTTTCCTTTTTTAACAAATTCCTTTCATCATTTGTTTGTTTTACATGACGCCAAGTTTTTATGTTGTAGATATTGATTCTTTTTTTTTTCTTTGTCTAGATAGGGTACCTGAATTACTGTAAGAAACGGGGCTTCACCAGTTGCTATATATGGTCTTGTCCATCCCTGAGGCAGGACTACTATATCCTCTACTGTCATCCTAAGGTTCAGAAATCACCCAGGCCTGAAAAGCTTCGTGAGTGGTAAATCCTCCAATTGCAATTCGAGTGATGCTTATGCTTATACTAATATTTCATGTCCCATATTAACAGTAATTGATACATTCATCAGGTACCAGTCGATGATACGCAAAGCTATGAAGGAAAACATTGTTGTGGAGCAAACGAATTTATATGATTATTTCTTTGTCCTAAAAAGTGAATGCAAGGTTAAGGTAACTGCAGCTCGCTTGCCATATTTTGATAGTGATTTCTGGCCTGGAAAAGCAGAATTCTTTCTCCAAATGGAGCCTGAGAATGAGAAGCAAGCAAAGGAGACAAAGGCAATAATTGACAGGGCTCTAAGGGCTGCCAAACGTGATTTCTCTACTGGAAATCCAAAGGATATCTTACTTATGCACCAAGTAATTCTCTTGATCATGAATTTCCATTCTTCTGTTGTTTTTGTGTGCTATAGGCTATAGTTGTATTTGACGCTACACAACATGGCTGAAGATGGGTCATTTGGTTTTTGCACAAATTTTATAAGTAGCCCTGCCGATCTTAACCAAGTATATGTGGATAGATGGAGCCATTGTAAGAGTATAGATGTGGCAGTGAGTCCAATGGAGGAGAAGTGGTAGTTTCCTTAATTGCCTTTTCATCAAAAAGAAAAAAGAAAAAAAGACGAACATTTTGTCATCTTATTTTTTCTGAAGGATATTATATCCTTTATTTTTAAAAATTCGTACTCATATCCAAACTAACTGGAATACTAAATTCAACAATCCAACTTAATTTGCATGTGCTTATGTCCCTGTATTTATCTCTTCTGAATTAATGGTTCTTTCCTCATACAGCTGGGTGAAGTCATATGCCAAACCAAGGAAGATTTTTTCATTGTTCATTTGCAGCCCGAATGCAAACACTGTTGTCAACCTATCTTATCTGGGAAGCAATGGCTTTGCAATGCTTGCAAAAACTTTCAGCTCTGTGAGCAGTAAGTATATTGGTCTTCCCATAAAAAAAGTATATTGGTCTTTCTTAATTCTTTCACATGCTACTTTTTGTTCCCAACCTCCAACTTTTATATTTTACTATAACGTAACTATTTGCACACAATGCAAATATTAATTCTAACCATCAGATCTTAAATTTTTTTATTGTAATTTATAATTCATGGTGCAAATACTTATATTTATAGTTCTAATTATGAATTATAACAACATATGTAACATCTGTTGGCTAGGATTAGGTTTCACGATGTGTCATCAAATAAGTGGTTCACACAACCATTTAATCCATGTGTTTGTGTATATATGTATGGGTTATTTCCTTTAACACCCCCGAACTATAACTTTTTTCCGCATCTAACCCTAAACTATAAATTTACAAAATTTAGTCCCCGAACTTATCTAAATTTGACACTTAGGTCCTTCACTTAAATTTAATCTGAAATTTGTTAAGTTTCTTTTTTTAATATGTGAAATCTCATATTTACCCTTTATTTTTAACATGAAAAAATATTAAAACATAAAAAAATTGACATAAATATAATATTTTATAAAAATATTATTATCAATTAGTACTTTTACTTGTATTGATTTTTTTTATTTTTAAAATATTTTTATTGTAATATGAACCTAAGAGTAAAAAGGTCATTTCACAATTAAATTTAATAAAATTTATAACAGAAGGACCTAAGTGTCAAATTTGAGTAAGTTTGGGGACTAAAATTTGTAAGTTTATAGTTTAGGGTTAGATGTGGAAAAAAGTTATAGTTGAGGGGGTGTTAAAGGAAATAACCCTATATATATATATATCAGTCAATTTGGATTAGCAACTTTTTTATCTTAAGGCCCAAAACACAAGCAATCTGGATCATTGGATCAAAATGATATCAATCTAAACTCTAAAGGCCAAAAACAATAGGATTGTACGGTGGATTGTGATTGCACCCTAATACGCCTATATCTCTCTCTATATATATAGAGAGAGAGACATGATGTTACGAACTATTTTATTGGCACTGTGTCAAGCATATTTTTAATCATCAAATTTTAAATCTGTGATTATGATTCATTATGAAATTATGCATATAAACAATTGTACCATTCATTATGGGAGCGTACTAAGTTCTAACCATAGATTTAAAATTTGATGGATAAGATTGTTCTTCACACAATGTCTATAAAATGATGCATGACATTCATTAAGCCTGTTGGGAAAAAAGTAACAAACAAATCTTAAAAGGTTCGACACGTAGAGTTAGTGATGTACTATTGGATCAAAATCAAATGGTGTTTGATACAAAAAATGTACTTATAATGTCATGTCGATATCATTTGATCAACATTAATCATTTGATACACAATGTGGCATTCCTTAGACCCTTAGGCAGTGTTTGATTGGGCTATAAGATAAGCCTTTAAGGCCTATACCTAAACACACAATTTTATTCCAAAACCCTTTTTTTTTAAATGAGTCCCCAAAACCTTTTCTTTTGAGAAGTATCCCCAAAACTAACATTGGCCAAACTGTCATTAAAACAATTGTTGTCTGCAAAAGGTAGATTATGGCTTTGTCATCCACGAAATAAGAATGCCAATACTCAGGAAATTGATTCGTATGATTGAGAAAATGGGTATATGAGAACAGCATGATGCTTTACTGCCACTGCCTGTGTTCATTTTCCTCTGAAAGAACAACTCTTTTCTGTTAGATGGACATTTCAACTTTTCCATCTTCAGAAAGTTATTTATCTTTTGTCCTGCTTGTAGATTAACCAATCAATACCCATGAGAAAGCTTTCTGAAGAAAGAAGTGGTGAACAAAAGATGTTGCTAGTGCATATTCTAACTTAATATTAAGAACGTTGTTGCTTGCTATGAATATTGTGATATGCTATCCCTTTTAGAAAAATATAAAAACCATATGGAATGCTGGATATTAATCTTTATACCATGTTTAAATCTATGCGTGATTCATAATTTTTGTTAGTTTTAGTTCCAATGACAAGTTAATTGCACTCATAGACTCAGACTTATTTGTTTGTGCAGGTGTTATGATAAAGAGCTCAATCTTGAAAAGAAGGATAGACATCCTGTTACTGCTAGAGAGAAGCATTCTTTTCAGCTAGTTAGCAACTAAACTTTGTCTGTGTATGCTCTTACTTTTGTAACTTTCTAAATTCTGTTAATATTTCAGGCTGAGGTGGATATTCCCGCTGATACTTTGGATGAAGATGAAAACATGCAGAGTGACCCTTTTGACTTGAGAACTGTGTTTTTGAATTTCTGTCAGAGCAATCATTACCAATTTGATACGCTTCGCCGAGCAAAGCATTCAACAATGATGATTCTTTATGATCTACATAAACAAATGGTTTCTCATTTTGCATCAACTTGTGCCTGTTGTCAAAGTGGCATAGTTACTGGTCAGAGTTGGCACTGCATGAATTGCCTTGGTTATGGTCTATGTGATTTGTGCTATCACCAGAATGGGCCTTCTCAGCATGAACATAGTTTGGTAAGTCATATCAACATGGCTGACCATTCAATTGTCAAGAAACAAGGAAGCAGATCATTGAATACACAGGTATTTCCTGAAAAAAAAAGAACTTTGTTGATAATGTCATCACTCAGTAACCATAATTCATACATGGTAAATGATATTAAAAGAACATACAAGTCCACTACTAGCTTTTTTTTTAGAAGAAAAAAGGATGATTAACCAACTTTTAACCATCCAGCCCACTTTAATTAACACTCCTAGCTAAAAGACCTATTGAGAGTATATAGATTGAGAAGCTCCATGATGGTTACAAGGTTTGATGTGTTAATGAACCTATTAACATTTAGCAAGCTATATTTTCCAGAGTTGTTGATGGAACATATGTCAAATAAGGATAGTTTCTAGGTTTATATGAGTGCTTACAGCAGGACATGGTCCATCATACTGGTGGCACTTTTCCATACAATAACTGATCCACTCGTGTCCATCTCACAAAAAAAAGGAAAAACTGATTCACTTGAATATTGGGTAAGAGAGGTCAGGTTTTAAGTGATTGTCATGCATTATCTCTGAGTGGTTAATTTGCGGTTTCGGGAGAGGGAAAGAGAGCTCCTCCTGCTAACATATCTGTCATGTATGTTGGTACATTACGTGGAACATTTTCTTACCTCCAAACTTATTTGGCATATAATATTTTGTTGTTATTAGCTTATATGTTAATTTCAGACTGATGGCTTTTCCTAATGCTCACTCTTGAATCCTCATATTAGCCTTTGTCAGAGTATTTTCTTTTGCTGTGTTTCTTATTCACACTTGACATAAAGAATTTGAGTACTCATTGGCTAACATTGCTGCAGATCGTTCTCGATGTTTTAGCCCACGCATCCAAGTGCTCTGATCCTCATTGCACATTCTTCTGTTGTCTGAAACTCAAACGATTATTTTTCCATGGCAAGAGTTGCAAGATACGTGCTAAAGGGAATTGCATACCGTGTAAGAAGATGTGGCACATTCTCCAGCTACACATCCGTGCTTGCTCAGATATGGAGTGCCATGTGCCACGCTGCAAGTATGCACATGTTCCTCTTCTTGGTTTGCTACCTTCATCTTGTATTTTGTCAAGAAACTGATTGTCACTGTGAATTTCTTCCAGGGATCTTAAGAATTACATGAAGATGCGCGAACAGCCTGGTTTCCTGTCGGCGAGTAAAGAAGATAATGGGCAAACAAGGAGGTGAACATCTGAGCCAAGTGCTTGGCCAACTGGACAATTTTGATTGCCTATAGAGATCAGAGATGAAATGTCTCTTGGGCTTAGGTCTAGTTGGTAGATTTAAGCTCATTAGAACAAGTAGCCTCTTCTCTTATTCCTTTCCCTGACCACATAAATTCCTTGGGAATAAGAGGGAAATACTGTCTTTTTTTTATAGAAAAAGTCTGTATTTATTAGGTTGCCGTTGGTTTCCAACTGTGCAGTTGCGACAATATATAGGGATAAAGTGGCATGGGGACTGTTCATTTTTTGTGAACAGGTTGCATAATGGTGCCAAATAAAAGCACCAAATGCCTAGGGTTGGTCAGTATATCTTGGTTTTTTTTTTCAATAGAATATATCTAGGTCAAGAATCGCTGACATGTGTAAATTACATGATATATAATTCTTTTCGCCCAGTTGAATAAATTTGACGGATCAATTTTTTCCCTTGGTCTGCTTAATTTTTCTTGTGTTTGGCTTGCCTGGATCATGCGACGATGGGGCGAACACATTTGTCTATGTGGTTGTGATGTTCTAGGTAGCTGCAATAATTCTAATTGTTATATATAATATCTTATTATATATCTATATATACACTGATTTTGTCCCGCATATCTTAATTTTTCGATATCTTCTTTTATTAATAATTTAAATGACCTTTGATAATAATAAAAGATAATTTAAGTTAATAATAATATTTATTATTTTAAAAATTTTATGTTTTTTTAACATTATTCATGTTGATCACGAATATAATCATTTTTGTAATTTTCTATAATGTAAAATTATTTTTGTCATCATAAAAAACACTTGACATTCAATTTGTTTGGTAGGTTGAATCTCTTTCTCTCTCACCTGCTCCGGCTGTGGATTGTTTCTCGATGATTGTACAGACAGATCAATATATTATTCATATGTGCAGATATTTAATAAAATATTATTCCTTTATTTTATTCTTAAAACAATGGATTAATTAAGAGATAACATGAGGAGTTAAATAATTTAAACTAAAGGATTAGATTTAAGAGACTATGGACGAGAATCAGTTTGAGTTGGCGTGAATTAAAGTTTTGATTAGAAAAATAAAATAAAATTGTATGATGCCCACTTTGTTTCTCCACTTTCAAGTCAACCCTCCCCTTCTTTGCAAGATGCCCACTTTGTTTCTTTCTCGTCTTGGAGCAAATAGATGCACAAGAGCACGACGTTTGCATGCAATTCAAAGCAGCAAGGCACGATGGTGATCAAAGAAAGTATTGTGATCCGTGCATAAGCCAATAATACTTTCTTCAACTTATGATAGGCGAAATTCTTATATCAACGACTTCAGCCAGCATAGACCCCTGGATTTCTGCCCTGTATATGATGTATGGATAATTTCTTTTTTAGTAGAGTCGAGTACAAGTGCTTGCTAAGTATTAATAGCCGCAAGTTCGAGTCTTAGAGTAATTATTTTGATCATTTTAAATCTTTATCTTTTCAACTTCAAATGTTGATAGTCTTGAACATTGGAAGCCTCCGTAGACCCGGGCTGACGTCCAAAATATGGATAAATTTTTGTGGTTCATTATCTCGACAAAAGTATCAGAAGTTGTGTCGAAAGACACGACTTCGGGAGAACTATGAAATGTGATTTGAGTTTTTGCACTGCTCACATAGTTGAGGGGATCTACGGAGTTTGGAGGAGCATGGTCGGAATTTTGAGTCGTGCGACCTATGAGAACTTGTGCTTGAAAATTTCCAGATGTTGGTAATTTGGATCGGATCTTTGATGAATCCGACCTAATTCATGTTACTAGAGATAATTAGGAGAGGGCCCTTTAGTTCTGCCAATCAAGGATTATAGAGCCAACAAATTAAAAGAACATAGTTCCAATTTCTCGGAGCACGGGATGACTTTTAACAATTTTATTTTTATGATTTGAATTATACTTAATTTTGATTATCATTATATTAATTGTATATGATCTTATTATGATGATTTTATTATGGTGATACTGGTCTTGTAACTATGATGATTGATTATAGTTCTTAATAGGATCTTGTCGCACCAAATAAAAAGAAAAAGAAAAGATAGGTGCTTTAGAAAAACAAAGTAAAAATAAAAAGTTGTGAATTATCATGTCTAATGGATTGTCACTAAGGTTGATGGATATTTGTTATTAAATTCACTATGACATGTAGCAAAACTTGGGGAGTAGTACATTAATATTTAGCTAAAACCAGGATCGTCCTATTATATAATCCTTTGTCCCCACTATATA
The DNA here is from genome assembly GCA_030549335.1 of Pontederia crassipes. Taxonomy (NCBI): domain Eukaryota; kingdom Viridiplantae; phylum Streptophyta; class Magnoliopsida; order Commelinales; family Pontederiaceae; genus Pontederia; species Pontederia crassipes. Next base: position 55,115,569 of record CM060195.1, on the reverse strand, counting down.
ATGAAACTTATTAAATTATTATTATTATTATTTGTTTCGGATAGAGGCATATCATGATGTTGTGCCCACCATGGCCGCATGAAAGTAGCATCATGTTCCTTTAAAAATTGTTAGGACTCTCTCCACTGAATTGATAAGATCGAAAAAATTCATCACAATAATTTCTACATTGAGCTTGATTTGAATTGAATTGATAATTGGTATCCAATTGAATTGGCATTGTCATCGAATTAATAACTAATTATGGCGACTATTAATTGTTAGTTAATTAGGCTATTGATAATAGTTAATTAATATAGGTTGATAAATTTATTATTGCTTGATTGATAGTTAAAAATGGCTAAGTTGATTTTTATTTAGGGTTATTTTATTTATCTCCCCTAAATTATAATTTTTTTCTTGCATCTAATCCTGAAATATAATTTTATAAAATTTCAATCCTTGAACTTATCTTCTTCCATCAAAGTTTAATCCAAGTTCTGTTAGATTGTTTTTCTAATAAATGTGAAATGTAAGTTTTACTTTTACTTTCACATTACAATAAAAATATTTTAAAAATAATAATAAATATGGGTAAAATATATTTAATAATAATATTTTGTACAATATTATGTTCATGTTAATTTTTTTATAATTTTTTTCATAGTAGTAAATTTTGATTAAATTTTGAGTGTCAAATTTGGTTTGAAGACCAAAATATGTAAATTCATAATTTAAGGCTAGATGCAAAAGAAATTAAAATAACCTTATTATTTATGTTTGTTCAATTGATTACTATTCATTATTTTACATTTAAACATCCGATTGCCTTTTATACTATACACACTAAAATATTCGAAACTTACAAATTTTCTCCTGGATTCATCCAGTTGAGAAAATGATAGATTATTTACATATGATGTAGTCTTGGTTATTATGCTTGGTTGATTTATAATTGAATATTTTGTTTTATTTAAATTTATGATGTGCTGTGGATGCTAAATTTATGAGATTTTATTGTATTTTATATCTTTCACATTATATTATTGAATTGAAAATTTAATTTATAAAACTGATTAGGAGTTAGCATCGTGTCTGTTTAGTCAGAAATGGAATATGAGAGAATGATATTATTTAAATCTTTTTTTGATATATTTTTTATATTAATAAAGAAGGATGAGATAGAGTGGATAAATCTTTCAAATATCACATTTTTTTGTCATATTAAAATTAATTAATAATTTTAAATCAAATTAATTCATCTCTCTCCCTCTCTCTTTTTTCACGCACACATTGGTAAAAATATATTTATTATTTTAAATTTATATCTTTCTCTAGGTTTTATTTATCAAAATTTCTTTCTCTCATGATAATATAACATTGAATTCAATAAATAATTTTATTTATAAGTGTTTTTAATTTATACTTACATGTAAATTTTTTATTTGAATTTATAATTTTTAAACCATTGGTTGGAATCTGACCATAGAGTTCTTATAGTTGCACGACTGGCTCAAGCGAGGCTCCTGATAAATCAAGCCCGTGATCTTGCTTAAGCAATGAGCTCATGGACAGTGCAGCCGCTACCAACAAAACTGGAAGAAATAATTGAAACTGTTATGATGCGTCTAGGATTTGGAAGTTTGATGCTTGTGGTCGAAAATTTTTGTTGAGAGTCCATTAAGTACGCAATGTGACTGATCTTCAATCCGTTGACAAATGCTCTAGCACAAATGTGATTGATCTTCAATCCGTGGACAAATGCGCTAGCGCAGGATGCACCGTAAGCATCATTTCACATGTATCGGGGCGGGGCGGGGCGGACTACCAAAAAAAATATATACTTGTAGTCATATTAGATATTTGGCTCTTCAATCTAACTTTTTTTTATTATAATAATAATAAACTCTTTGCGTGCCTCCAATCTGGTTTGCAGCCGGTGTGAGGATCCACTTCAATCATCACAAGATTAAAAGCACAATCACTATAGAGAAACCTCATGGTGGATGTAACAAGTAAATGCCCCCCCCCCCCCCCCCCCCCAACCGGACCACCTCAATCAGAGAGCCAATTGAACCTACCCTTGAGGGTCTCTATGCAGACCTGCCTGCCTGACTGACACAAGAAGCATGCATTACATGAAGCCTGCCAGGCCAAGGCCAGGGATCCCTGTCGAATGCTCCGACAGCCTAAACATCCAAATCCAGGGCGTGGGTTCTGAATCACAAGTCGAGGCCAGGCCATGCATTGCATCAGCCCCTAGACATCCAAATCCAATCCAACTTGTGTTAGATGCCACCCTCCACTTTGTAACTCTCTTATGCATTGCCATTTGATTCTTTCATTCCAGATGGGCTTCTGTGGAATGATCAGGCGAAGGAAGGGGAATTTGGTTACAGCGGAGTCCAATTAAGAATATAAAATAAATAAAAGAACATCTAAGCTGCACCAGATCGAACATGTCCCCCCCTCTCCTTGCACCTTATCAAGATTTCACATGTACACTGACAGGATTTAAAGGTGCAGGAGGCCCAGCTTTGGTTGTTTCAGAGTCTGGGAAGGTGCACTTCTCGATTCACTTCCGGGGACTACGATACAAAAGGAAAAAGGTGAAGTGTCCAAGTTGTTGCGCGCACACACACACAACATATATCCATCGAATTATAGAAGAAAAAAACTTTGCAAACTATAGTTGCATCTTAATTGCATGAACACCAACAACTCAATTCTGTCAGGAAATCTGGTGTTTGATCCAAAGTTCTCCCCTTTTTTCTACCTTGTTTATAGTACAAAAAAAAAAGAAAGAGAAATCAAAGAAAAGATGTTTGTATAGGACTATGAAGTGACCAGTGAGTTTGTAATGCTCATAGTAGCACTGCCAAAAGAAACAGCATCACCATCCCCTGCACAACAATTACACACCACAATCCGGTGATCGGAGAAGCTGGAAACCCCACGGAAGCCAACAGACCGGAGCTGTGGTCGTGCTTGCCGTCGTACGCGTTGTCCTTGGAACCTGTGTTGTAGTCAGATGACAACTGCTGCTCCTTGCACTGTACCACGCCGTAAGGGACGTCCCCTGCAGCCACGCCCACTGGACTGTAGCACAGATGCGGATTGTTCCAAGAGGCGAATCTTCTCCCCATCCTCTGATAGAACTCTTGGGAGAACTCGAGCTGTCCGGTCAAGTTGTTGCCGTTGAGGTACAAAGAAGTGAGTGCAGGCAGGGCTGAAATCTTGGATGGAATACTGCCGGTGAGGTGATTGTTATCCAGGGCGAGGAATCTCAAGCTCTTCAAGCTTGCAATCGAGTCTGGAATTGCTCCTGTCAGGCCTGCGCGAGAGAGGTCCAAGGTGGTGAGGTTGGGCAGGCTGCTCCAGTCGAATTCAGATAGGCTTCCACCCAGAGGATTGTTGGAAAGGAGCAGGTCGCGCAGGGAGGCCATGCCTTGAAGTGTCAGAGGTAGCGGCCCCGACAAGTTGTTGCCCCTGAGGTCGAGTAGAGTTAGAGTGCTGAGCCTGCCGAGCTCAGGTGGAAAGCTCCCATGAAGGGAGTTATTGCTCACGTCCAGCTTCAAGAGCGACGTGAGGCCGCCGAGCGGAGGAAGCGAACCATTCAGAGCGTTCCTGCCGAGGTCTAAGATCAACAATTCGCCGAGATTGCTCCCCAAGGACCGTGGGATTTCGCCGGAGAAGCGGTTCCCGGCGAGCACGAGCTTCTTCAGATGGATCAAGTTACCGAGTCCTGGAGGCAACCCGCCGCTCAGCGAGTTCTCAACCAGCACCAGGGACTGCAGGTTCCTGAGCTCGGTCAAGCTGTCTGGGATCCCTCTGACAAGGCCTGGATTCGAACGGAACTCCAAGATCTCCAAGCTCGCAGCCAACTTCTGCCAACTGCTCGGTAGCATGGAGGTGGTCCGACGTGAGGAGAAGCAGTCGAAGAAGGAGAGGCTCCGGAGGTGCTTGAGCTCGAACAGCAGCGGGCTGAACTCTGCATCATCGGCGCAGTCAAGCGAGTTCTCGAGGAGAGGCCCAATGCTCATGCCGGTCACGTACCAGAGGCCATCAAAGAGATCACACGACACCCCCTGCATTGCAGTTTTTTAATTTAAAAATTAAATTAGAGAACTTGAATGCATGTCGATTACTAAATCACGCTGCAGGTAGCAGCAGAAGCATTTGAATTAAAAATTTAAAAGTTTTGAGCTGGACAAATCAACAAAGTGTCCAGTCCTATGTGCTTTCATCCAGTTCACAATCACTACAAAAAAACACTCTGGAAATTGAAGCATCACTGTAACAAAGATTAAAGATTGCAAATCATGCAAATGAGATGCGTAACTTTAAACGTAGCAGTCGGATGGCAGTGATTGGGATTGGATATATGAATGTTTTCTACCACTACCGTCAAGGCTAAGAAATCACAGAGTTCAAAAAGGAGCGCCGGGGGATGCATAGTCTCCGATTAGAACCTGTATCTGGGTCCATCCGCAGGGATCTGGATAAAGCTCTGAGCCGTTCCACCATTTGCCGACGAAGCCTTGGATCGCCATATAAAGGGCTTCCTTCTCTGCCTTCTCCATTGGAGCCGTCGACGCCTCTGGGTCGGAAGTAGCGTGGAGGATGAGGAGTGGAAGAAGCAGCAGGACGCTTTTAAGGGAACATTTCTCCATGGTAATCTGGGAAGAGAGGAGCCTCTGATTCGACTGTTTCAAAACATCCAACAAGTCCAAAGGGGGGCTAAACGAAGGAGCGGAGAATCAAAGGACTGTTCGCATGGATGGAGTCGCAAAGAGAACATTAGACAACGGGAAAAAATGCAGGAGCTTGGACAAGGAGAGAAGACCACCATGCAGGAGCAATTTGGCGTCTCCACAGTTCAAGCAAAGCAATAAAACTTGACTGGGGAGAAGAAGCACAAGCCTCTGATATAGTGGAAGGCTCTCGTACTATAAGAGGGCAAGTGCAGACACTCCTAGAGAAAGCAGCACTGAGGTTCACAACACAAGGAACAGTACCTGATGGAAATGAAAGTGGGATATGCAACTTTCATGGCCACAAAATTTAGAGGGATGGAAGGGGAGAGAGAGAGTGTGTGTGCCTACTGCGTACTGTGTAAATAAAGAAGTAGAGAACTTCTCTCCTTCTGTCAGACCATAGTCTATTGTGCTTCAGCTATCAGAAAAGAGAGCAGAGCAGGTGTCAATATTTTAAAAAAAAAAATAGACTTGCTAAGGGCCCATGCAAGGTTGAACTAGAAAACTAACCTAGGTGGAAGATACCGCATGAAATTTGGGTGGGTTCTTCAATCTTATCAAGGTAAGAGGTGAGAGAAAGTGGTTAAAAGCAAGAACAGTATGCGTAAGGGGAGAGAGAGAGGGAGGTGTGGATCTAACGCTTGCTATTTAATGGAGGTGCTGCTCCTCAGTCCCCAAGGCGAGTGATAATGGCAATGACAATGATCAGAAAAGTGAGGTGAGACAATGGAAGGATGAGAAGGAGATTGATAAACAGTTGAAAAGGATATAGGAAGGAAGAGAAAGGGCAGAGGAGGGCTGTTGACATTGTACTTTCGGTCAGTTGTGTTTTACTGTTGTCCCTTTAGAACCTCCTCATTTCAGTGCCTTCCTGCAATTTTAAACCTCGGGCATGTCATTCGCCATTGTGAAAACTTGGAAAAATGAAAGGTGTATGCGAGATAAAAAAAAGAGAGCATGTAGAAGAGAGAGAGAGAGAGAGAGAGAGAGAATACAACCAAGAATTGGGAGGGGACCAACGGCCATGTGTGCATGTGATTGCATGTAAGTTACATGCAGAGGGAATTCATTTTTCCTGTTAGTTTCCCCCACTTCTCTTCTACTAAAGAAGACATGCAATGCTCACCTACTAAAAAGGCTTGTGCCACCGGTTCATTCTGCCAAAAGAGTATAATTTAAGGAACTGATACTGCATGCCAAGTTTAGACACAACCTCCAGATCTCCAGATTTAAGGAATGCACTAAGGTTGACATTGATCTCCTTTGGCTCTGGTAATTTTATGCTTTAAGAAATCTGTCTGAATTTACTAATCCATGCAATCCTAAGAGTAAGTTCAAACAGCAGAAAATAATTATTACAGAGAGCACTTAATTGTTTGCATGTTATATATTGCTAATAATGTCTTGAATCTTAACCTACTTGTAACTTATATAAACTCCTATGTTAGTCAAGCGTTTTAAACGATTTTAAAATCATGACAGCGAATCATCCTTATAATCATCGATATTTCATAATAAAAAAAATCATCATCGCCCAAGAACGTAACCCAATTTAAGATAGAAGCTCGAAAATCTTGTATGTTTTTTGAGTTGTGTGATTACTTTTTCTCTCCCTCTTTTCGTGTATATATATATATATATATATAAGAAATCAATAAGAATTTGAAGAGGACCACACCACACATCTTATGGCCTAACAAGAAAAAGTTAACGGTGGGTGTATGCAAATCAAACTTCCTACTTCAAGTTCCACATTCACACATATTTTTGAACTGAAAATGACCGTCCTCCTCGATGTTCCTCCTTTTTTATCAGCAGACATCTCGTAGTCATGCTCACTCTGGGAAAGCACAGGAGGATGTCTCAACTGGTTGTCATACAAGAAGGTTACCCATGACTACAGTGCTTTAAGATATTTAGACTGCACATTTTCTCAAGATTGAATAAATTGAATTCTGAAGCACTTTATGCATTATTTTCTATTCTTTTGGAGGGAAGCTTTATGTCAGCTAACTGATAATCCGGGAATTATAAGGACTAGGAAAGCAAGTACACCAACAAGAAGGACAAGGTACTGAATGGATTCTTAGAAGAGAAAAATGAGAGTAAAATATGCACAGGTAATATGTAGTTTCAGCAAAAAGAGTATGTAGTTTCAGCAAATTCTTCTTTCTTTGTGAAGATTAGAAAAAATAGATATACAAATAAAAGTGTCCCTTTTGAAAAAAGAAATGTGTCAAAGCACCTTAAAACTATTTTATAAATTTTCAGAAAACTACTTTAAATCTATCAAATTTTCAGGTTTTGAAATCTTCAGAAAATGCAAGACAAGGTTATGACAAAATTCTTCAATATCATCATGAAGAATGTAGTGACATAAAGGAAACTAAAATCATTACGTCAAACAAACAGTACAAACCATGATGTTATCACAAAGCAAACAATAGCAAACTGTCAGCTTTGCTTCCAAAGCTCTTGATAGAATCTGCACTGTCATGCACTTTAACCCATCTGGAGAAACTGCTGCCAAAATTTCAAAATCTTGAGTTATGCCCATTTACAGTAAATGTGTTCTCTAGGCATACTCATTTTTAAATGAAATATGTATCAAGACTCACATCATCACATCACAACACCTTGAAGGACAAATAAGGGGCAAATGATTCTTACTTAGAGGGCTTTGCATTTTCTGCAATTTGTTCAAAAACTCCAGATGCCTCTCTTTATCAATTTGCATAACTTGTTGCAATCTTGCAAAATATCCAGTCCTGTAATACATAAGGTGAAATAAAATGACCACTTAAAAGTTACAATTTAGAAAGACAAGTATGTGACGTAAAACAAACTTAGACAGGTACTAGAACGTGCTTAGCCTTTTTACCTATTTTTGTGCAATAAAAGGGTCCCGGGTGTGCAAGCACTGAAGGCTTCTTGAAATAAATATGTCATTGTTTGTCGCTTGATTTTGTTGGTTGCATGACCTTCGCTTTTATCATATTCCTATATTGAAAAGCAAAGAAAGAACTAAAAACAAATGCAATATCAGACTTTGCAGTATGCAATTGGACACCAGAGGCATGTACCTCCTCCGCGCTAGACATTCCATCTTCCATCAACTCAAGTGGGTCCTCATCATCAAGAATTCTTGTACCCAGACTAGTTTTCTTTGATGAGGTACGTGTCTTTCTTTCCTTTTGGAATACCTACTAGGAAAAGTTAATTCCATGTTGTTAAGCCTTCTTTTTTTTTTTTGCTCACACAACTAATTACGGAGAACAAAAAACCAGACCACATTGGAAGCTCCAGCAGCCAAGCTATCCTTCTTTTGTAAGTCTTCTAGTAGTTCAGCTATTGAAGGTGCACCTTTGAATACATGAGGTACTGAATTAACTTGCACTTCTCCTCTGGCCTCATGAGCAAATTCCATTTGCATAGTCATTAAATCATCCCTGATTCTGTGCTGAGGATCACTTTGGCCTTCAGATGCCATAGAACATATTTGATTTCTTTCCGAAATGTGTGGCCACACTAACTCAGAATTTAAGTGTGAATGGTGAGAAAATTTAGTCTTGGCTCTGCTTGGACTACCTTTAGTAAACTCACCACATGCGCTATGACCAACATCTTGATGCGTCGAACACAAAAACAGAAAACCGCACAAATTTAAATGTTCTTCTCATCTTACCTAAAACTTGGTGCATATCAAGCATATGGAGCTATGTATTCCATAAAATGAGAAATGATAGAACTATTGAGAAATAAAACAAAAAAAATGATCAGAAAAGAAAGAGCTTTACAGTTTCTTTTTTCTCCACACAGTTGACCCCTACTGTGAATCTTTGTATGAAGACAAGCTAGCTCCCTGGCTTCTTCTAGACCAGCAGACAATGTACTACCTTCACCTTCATGTTTCTTATCTAAGTTACGATGATATACACTTCCTTGAACTCTATGGGTACCTGAAAGCTTCATGGATGCCATACTCTCCTAAATATTTCAGATTATATGAGAAATTCAGTTGACATACTCTGCTTCAAAAAGAATTATAGTTTGATAGATAACAGTTGATGGTTAAGAAGAAAGACAGAAATATTGAGATCACTAAAGACACCAGGGGTACTACTCCAAATGCCATACACGTATTCTACATATAGCATCAACTTCAAGTATACAATGTTGGCATCATTATGTGCTAGTGGCATAGAAATGACTGCTATGGCAGCACTAACATGTGCAAATGATCACGATCAAAAGTTTTTCAACAGAATTCTTTTTTCCTGTCAGTAGTAAGAAGTTTGTCTTATAGGAATGGCATATGCATAACTAATACCTGTCGTTAATACTTTTACGTGCATACTCTCGTGTGCATACCCCGGTACTATGTTGTTACTACAAAAATATCCAATTACTCTTCGTAAAGTTCCGTAATAGGAGAAATTGACGCAAACGACACATTAACAGCAAAAAAACTTAAGACAATCACCTGCATCTGATATTGTTCGTACACACTAGAATTGAAGTCAGAAACTCAAAACATTATACGATTGCAAAGAAAAAAAAGAGTAATAAAGAGAAGATGTTGATCGACTCTACCTCATCAGAAATTGATTCGGAAGACGAATTAGAAGCAATATGTTCTTCATTAGACTGCAGCTGAAGGTTTTGACGTTCTTGATCCCGGATCCCATGCATTTCATTATTGGCATCAGATGAAGGAATGTCCAAATTTGTGGCATCCTTTACCTGAAAAATGAGCAATGAACCATCTGATTGAACAACAACATTCTTATAGAGCAGCTCCTCAACCAAGATCATGTTAGAAGCAAAAACATAATTAAAACGACGAATAGAGGGATTGGAGATCGACGGACTAAAAGGGAAAGAAACTAAGAGATTGAAAGACGGGCGATTGGGCACCTTTGGCCTATGGGAATAGAGGGACTGGAGGTCGCCCGTGCAATCGAGATCGTAGGTCACCTCGTCGTCTCCTTCTGGATCAACCGGGGCGTGAGAAACTGGAACTGAATTGGGAGCAGGGGAGAAGGGCGAGAGAGGTACCTGAAAGGCTGAGATCTTCTTCGTCGTTATCTCTTCCCGTCTTCCGCCATGAAACAAGAAGTATTACTCTACTATTAGGACGGAAGGGGAGGGGGGGAGAGAGAAAGAGAGAGAGAGAGAGAGGAACCGTAGTAGCAGTGCTATGGCGCCACATTTGGGAAGGGTCGAAAGCGCGGCAAACGAAGACGGCGATGGTACCACCTATTTATAAATTGAGGATGCAAATCAATATGTAACCGAAGAATCTGGGCCGTCGGATTGGTCCAAACACGATATCAATGATCGCCGACGATCGAACCTCGTCTTCTCGCTCGACAAACTCTCTCCAAATTATATTTATTTATATTTATTGGTAAAAACTTCGTTCGACTATTGAACCGGTTCAGAAGGGAGATGATTAAAAATTAAACCTTCAACTTGCAGCCGGTCCAAGCTGAGATGAAATCTCAGCCGCATAAATAAATTTAGGCCAATCCCAGAGCGCAGATTCTTTAGTCATTGCATCTTCTTTGGTTGTTATAGACTACTTAGCCACTAAAATATCAATTTGATTCATAATTTATTTTTTTTACTACTAAATTTAATATACAATAATGGATTTAAACGAGCAGCTAAAAAAGATCTATTACGAAATAAAAAATAAAAGAGACGTGTTGACTGCACATATTCCTCGATGTTCATAAAGAAAAATAAACCAAAAAATGTTTGCACTGCTCGCGTTATCTCATATAGTTAGTTCTAACTTGCAGTTTTTACCAAGAAATAAATATAATTCGAGATACATCTAAGAATCCAAGCTCCCATTCCACAAGAGGAAAATTTTAAAAAAAAGTTCCAGTTGCATCTTAATAAATAAAAAGATACTATTTTTTCCCCTCACCTGTTCATCTCCACAAGACTACAGCCCCATTTCACCTCTGCGATCTCTGGATTTCTTGATGGGTCACGAATGATACATCACACTAAAAACAGCTTTTACAAACGCATAAAGGAGAAATATAAACCTGGCAAAAGAATGCCAGAAAATTTTACATCATTTGCAGAAAGACGAGACAAAGCAACCACATTGCAGCCAAAATCATGAACCTTTGTATTCATGAAGAAAACTCTTCATCCAGCATAGCCTTTTGAGGGAGGGACCAGACGATTTACTTTGAGACAACCTACCATGCGCCTGCCCATTCAAAAAAGAAAGTTTGGTGCGAGTTCACTTTGCCCGGCAAGAACATGAGCCCAAAGGCTTCCGATTCTCCAGCGGGGTAACATTCACTCTTCCAATCTCTTCAGGCCCTCCTTTTTTAGCAAGAGTCATTGTCATTTTTCCTTTCTTTTCCAATTGCTCTAATAATTTACAATGCAATCGATAGATGCAAGGAAGACAAAGATCCAATGAAGATGTAAAACTAAACTTAGTTAATCTACTGGTCTGACTTCAAGGTATGTGTAAGGGGTGGTTGATTGAATACTTCCTGTTAATAATGCCTTGAATCTGAATCCAGTTGATCCTCCTACATAGTCAAGCGCTTCAACAGAATTCCCCTACGGGGGTCTCGTTTATGGGTATTCTATATGTGATTCGAATTTGATTTATTTCCTTATCACGAGATAGGTGTCCTATTTTTCAGGAAATTTATTTAGAGTCTCAGTCCGCATGTAATTCCTATCATCTGTCAAAGGGAGTGCCTATATAAACTCCCTAGGGGTCTAGACAGAGACCCATCATTGTAATCATCGTTATTCCATAACAAAGAGTCGCCGCCATTTTTTCTCTTCGCGTTCTTCTGTGTTTCGTGCGACCCCTCTCTCCCTCTTTTCGTAACACTTCCAAGTATGCTGTTGCGTCTCTGCAACCGGCTATTGGAGCTAGCTTCAAGAAAGAAAGAAAGAAAGAAAGAAATGTCCGAACTCCTAGGCATCATACATTTGACATACTAGGTTGAAAGATATATACTAGTGCACTATGAAACCTTATTTCACTCCTAGTGATGATGCTTCCCTTTCTTGTCCAACCTTCAAGGTAACCTCAGACAGCTAAATGCTTTTGTGAACATTGAATTCGTCATGGGTTTGAACATACAATACACCTCTAAGTTCAGCTACTCTTTATGAGAAGGTAAGTTCAGCTACTCTTAGATATAAAAAAAGACAAAATCATGATAAATCATTTATGCCGTGAATTCCAAAATAAAAGACCATATATTCTTTCGGCCATGACTCACAACATTTAGTATTATGGAACCTCAAATCTGAATGTACAGAAATATACAATGTATAAAGAATGTGTACAAATGCATATCTAGCTTTTCTTTCTTTTTAGAACTTCCGCAAACAAAAAAGTTTTTCTTTGAGAAAGAAATCCAAATCTAGCTTTGTCAGATGCAAACAAGTCAGATTGAAAAAGTCTAGGTCCTCTAGGATGCATCCACCCTCTTTAAATCACCAACAATGATGCATGCTAGCCAGGCAATGCCAAATATCAGAGAAGGTAAATCTTGAATGTAGTAATCCCTTTTCTTCAGAAGGTTAAACTAGTGAGGACTCATGCAAATGCCAATTTTTTTCTTGAATCTATGCCACCTCAAGCATCATGTGTATTAAATTTTGCCTGGCTAAAAAAAATGTGTATTAAATTTTGAATGCATCAACAAGCCAAACTAGGTAAGAAAATGATTATACCAGAAATACAACTAAGAACCTTTTATGACCAAACATAACTTCAAATGAAGAGCAACCTCCTTTCTTACTGAAGTTTCCACTTTTGGAGTAATTCGTCATGGATATGGACCTTTCCAATTCTCAATAAGCTTTGCTTCAGCTTCGTCAGGGTTGCTGAGCTTACTTTGATTCTTCTATCTATCATATCCTCCGCATATTTACAAGCTTCTGGGAGTCTCCCCATGTTTTGCAGCATTGTGACAAAGGCATTGCCACACCCCTCCAATGAAGGCAGTTTGTTTTCCACCATCAATTTCCATATCTTTTCTGCCATCTCCCACTCACCTTTGTCCAGTAAAATCCTGATCAACGATTCACAGTCTTCAGCATCCGGATAACACTGATTTTTTACCATCTCATTGAATATGGAGACAGCTTCTCTTAGCTTATCTCCCTCGAATCTTCGCCTCAATCCCTTGAGCGAGAAGTGAAACAAGATATTGTAGGACCGCGAATCCGGGAATGCCCCATAGAAAACCATCTCGTCTAAGAACTGCATTGCCCTGCTCATTTGGCCAGCAGAGCAGACCAGGGAGATCATCGAATTGTACAAGATGGTGTCCGGGATGCACCCATTGCGCCCCAACAGCTCCTCCCAGATTATCAACGCACTATCGGGGTCCTTTCTCTCGACAAGCTCCTTTATTGCAGTGCGGAAGAACTTGACTCCGGGGAAACACTGGTGCCGTGCCATCCTCCTGAGGGACCTGACGGCAACATCGATACAGTGAGACGAATCAGAGACGATGAGGGTCGTGAGGAAGGAGTCGTAGGCGGGGACGTTGCTCGGGTCCCAACCGACTGTGGCGATCATGTCTTCGAACACCTCGCGGGCAGCACGGTGGTCGCCCTCGTTCTCACATCCCTCGAGGAGGATGGCAAAGGTGTCGGCGTCCGGGGGCGCGGCGCCGCGCGAGCCGTCGTATATGAGGCGCGCAGCGCTTACGCGGCCCTCGCGGCAGAACGCGGAGATGAGGGAGTTGAGGGCGGCGGAGTCGCGGGGAACGCCGTACTGGTCCATGGTTTTGAAGGCCGCGAAGGCGTCATCAGGGCGCCCAGCAGCGGCGAGGGAAGAAAAGATTGAAGCGAAGGTGGCGAGAGAGAGGATACCCTCGAAACGCATGGAGCGGACGGCGTCCCACGCGGCGTCAAAGAGGCGGTTCTTGCCGAGGAGGTCGACCACGAGGTTCCAGGAGTAGGGGGAGTGCCTGCGGGCGAGGTGGCGGGAACCGGCCCACCGGAAGAAATCCACCGCCGCCGAAGGATGGGAGTACGAGAGCTTGAGAACGGACTCTACGTCTTCCGTAGAGAGGCCTCGGATGCCGGCATCGTCCAGGGAGCGCTCCAAAGATGATGGAGGGTCCGCCTTGGCCAAGATCTCGCAGAGAAGACGCACCTTAGGGTGGAGTCCGGGGCCGGCGTCGAGGTAGGAGGGAAAAGACGGCGGCGGGGACTCGCCGCGAGCGGGGACAGCGGAACCCGAACGCCCTCGCTTCCTATCAGCGTCCTCCACCGGCCGCCGGGGCTCGCCGGACGCCGGGCGCTTCCGGTGCGACATGGCTGGACTGAGATTCTGAGACCTAAAGAAACCCGTGGAGTGGACTGATGGCCGCTGGAGGAAGAAGACGACCCAGATCGAATTGAACCGGGGGCCAAACAAATTGAACCGGTTTAATTGAACCAACTCCACCCGTCAAAAATCCGGTTCGTTTTCGCTTCCAGTTCCATTATCACAGAAGCACCCTTCTAAATTGCGATAGTTATTATAAGTGGAATGTCGTATATACCCCTTTGCATGCTCGTCATAGCAAATTATGAACTTATTTTGATGAATAATTCAAGCATATTTATAGGGGCAAACGGGGAAGGTCACTTGGTCTCCCGCCAAAGCGACGGAGGGAATCTTTTCCATTTGAATTATTTTAACATTTTTATTCTTTTGGTTTGCGGTGTAAAAATGGGGAAAAAGGGCGAAGGGACGGCGACGAGGGGGATGAGATCGAAGAACCCAAAGGGGAGAGTAGCGAAGGGTCGGGGGCGAGGGGCGCCGGCGGCGGCGAGGTCGGCGATGGAAGAGATCGCGGGGAGATCGCCGGCCGGAGATCTCAGCTTGCAGCTCGAGCGGGCGCCCTTTTTCCACTTCGAGGACTCCCTTACCTCCGCCGACGGCGACGGAAACCCCACGACCTCGAGGTTCCAGAGGCTCCTGGACTTGGAAGACGGGTGCGGCGTCGGAGGGGGACCTATGAGCGCCGTCGAGATCGAGGAGGTATGCGAGGAGAAGGATTGCATCCTTAGTCAGGATTTCTTCTGGTAATCCGCTGCCCTACTGTCTTGGGATTTTACCTTTTTTCTGTGAAGTTTCTGTAACTTTGTGTGCTCTCTCTATGGATTTATAGTACTCCGGATTATATTACGCCAGATGGGCAGCAGATTAGCAACAGTTTTGACTTCAATAAAGTAAAGGGCTTCCTTTCTACTGGTTATCTGTTTAATAGCATGCTTGTGATTATCAAGAATCCTTTTCTTAATAAACTTTGATGTCTGCTTACGTTATCAGGAGAACACTCCTTGCCCCAGATCACCGGAGAAGACTGTAAAAGGAAGGAACAAAAGGCATAAAGGAGGTAATCTTGATATCCCCTTCCCTGTCTTATAGTATTCGATTTTTTATTCATAATATTTTATTATACAGAAGATAAAATGATTGAGTAGGGAAAGCTCATTTGGTCATGATGATTTTGCTTCATAACTTCATTGGCAGCTGATAAAGTTAAACTCTTTGTACATATCCCTTTGCATTCTTTGTGGAACTTCCTCTACTTGTGTCTTTTCGTCCAAAAACATTTCAATGTCTTCATCAGGAATGTTAATATAACACTTTATGCATGAGCTAACCTCGTGTTGCAGTTTTGTCTCCATGTGATGCCTTGTCCCAAGTCCTTCCACGCCAACAACAAGGTTCAGAAGTCCAATTGGATGAATATGATTTCAATGAAACTGTGGTACCCAAGTCAGTTGGAATGGGGTCAAAAAAGAAACGGAATTATGTACCTCAATCTGCAATTACATTGCGTTGTAGAGTTATGCCTCCTCCCTGCATAAAAAATCCATATATAGACAGACATTCGTCAGCAGTTCTTGATGTCTTTGATAATAGGAGATCAAAACTCACAGGTATGTTTTCCCTTCGTTTCTGTGGCACCTATGGAATTGAATAATTTTATTTTTGCTTCTTCTAAAAAAAAAATATTTTTGCTTTTGTACTAGTTGTTTTCTTCGATATTAGCATCCACCAGCTATAACTTCATGGCAACCTATCTGTGTTAGCACATACAATTTGTGCCCTTCTGGAAAAGTGGAAAGCATTGTAAAATCGTCATTCAGTTGCATACTAATTTAGTACTCACTTTCTGTTGTTCTTGAACTTGGTAGCTGATTGGTAGGAGTTGAAACATTTGCAGGTTTCCCCTCATCAGTTGGTGAAGATGTTCTTTCACGTTATCACACTGATTTTCATGAAATTGAGGTCCATATATATTGTTAGATTGTTATGTTATTATAAGATTCATATTCTTCATTTCTATCACCAGCTTTATCTTTTATACTTTATTGGCATATTATTAGAATTTTTGTATTCTTAATTTCATTCTTTAATCTTTTTTTCAGCAAATTGGTTTGGGAAACTTCAGTCGTGTATTCAAAGCTCTCAAGAGGATAGACGGTTGTTTTTATGCAGTGAAACAAAGCATTAAGCCTCTGCGTAATGATATGGAAAGGTACTTCAAATTTATATTTTTGAAGTCCAGATGTATGTGTATTTGCCTCTAATCTATTATCAAACAGGAAGCGTGCATTGATGGAAGTTCAAGCTCTTGCAGCTGTAGGTATGATTAGATTGCATGCAACTACTTTTGGTTTAGCTTTAGTATTCATCATGCAGCTAACTTCTTCCTTTTTTAGGTTCTCATGAAAATATTGTTGGGTATTACACTTCATGGTTTGAAAATGAACAACTCTATATTCAGATGGAGTTGTGTGATGGAAGCTTGTTGATAAGAAAGGGACAAAAGCAGACTCTCAAGGGTGGTGAAGTCCTCAGAATCCTATATCAGGTTAACATTTTGATAGCTTTACTTTCACTTAGGAATCCAACACTTCCCTACTTTTTCTTTCTTTCTCTTTTGGTGCATGTTTGCAAATGTCCATGAGATGTCAATTAGTTTGTTATTGTTTATAGTTTTTACTTAAGTTTTTTTTTTTTAATTAGTCATTTTGAATTCTACAGATGGCTAAAGCATTGCACTTTATGCACGAACGTGGCATAGCCCACTTAGATGTGAAGCCTGAGAATATTTATGTAAAGAACAGTGTTTATAAACTTGGAGATCTTGGTTGTGCAACACTGATAAACAGGAACTTGAGTATTGAAGAAGGTGATTCACGTTACATGCCTCAAGAGATGTTAAATGATAGGTATGAACATCTTGATAAGGTGGATATCTTCTCCTTGGGGGCAGCCACCTATGAGATAGTAAAAGGTACCCCTCTTCCTGATTCTGGCCCTCTGTTCTCTAATCTCAGAGAGGGTAAAATTCCGTTACTTCCTGGATATCCCATGCAGTTCCAGATTCTTCTCAAGGTACGTGTTGGCATAACCTATTATTTTTGTTTTGCCTTGTTTTTCCTTATCTTGTGTTATGTTTCTTTTTGCCAGCAACTAATTGACTACTAATTTATGAAACATCATTTCACTTGCGAGGTAAATCCCCCACCATATTTATGTAACCTTCTGATATGCCCACGTGGAATTGTGGAACAGGAAAGCTCTATCATTTACTCCAAACTGTAATCCATAAATCTCTTAGGTTGGACAGTGGCCCTTTTAAAAACAATATTAAGTTGTCATGCTTTACCATGTGTGACCAATAGTTCTCAAAGAAACACAACAAACTCAATGTAGAGAGCCATTAGGCATGTTGCTTTCCAAAATAATAATAGTAATAAAAATGATGATGACGACGACGATATGATTGATGATGACACTAAACTGAACATGATGTTTGATGATATTCATTTTTTTGTGAGCACATCCTGTAGAATCACCTGAACTATAAATAAGATTATGCTATGGATCTGTTCTAACAAACTTGGAATTAGCACGTTTATTTACACTGTCTCTTTAATCTTTCATTTTCTTCTCTCAATCTGTAGGCTATGATGGATCCAGACCCTGTCAAGAGGCCTTCGGCCAAGGAACTACTGGAACATCCTATTTTTGACAGGTCACCCAGTCGGATATGTTAGATTGTCCTGCTGGTCGATTCCCAAGTTGTATTCTCTCCTGGCATTCGTCTCCGTTGTTTGTTCCAAGATGGGGCCATGAATTCCACTTCTCGTTTTGTTCTTAGGATGTAGAAGCCCCAAAGTTTCGCACAAATATTCCACGAGGCAATAAGTTTCCTTCCGATGAAGGCTTTTGTCTACCTCCATCAAAGGATATGTATGTCCATATTTCCATAAGGATGTTAGACGTATTGGCCAATTTGGAAAAAAGTCAGTGCAGATGCAAGTAGTTATACACACTTCTGTTCGCTGCGTAGGCATTAAAATGCTCTTTCAATGAAGAAGGATGTCTGTAGTGCTGAGTGTATATATCTTTAGAAATATTTGAGATGCTGATAGCCTGCATTAAATCAAAAGGCTAAAGCATGTCGTTTTAAAAACATAAAACACTTGTTCTTCTCTTCTAATCTGCAGAACAAGCATGGCGTGGGAATCTTAATTCTCACGTGAACATCAGAACCGTCACATGGCAATGTCAAATAGTTGACCACCAAATGATAAAATGTTTGGTATTTTTTGCCATTGTTGGTGTTGGTACACTCTGCCTAGATATTGATCGCAATAAAGTTACTAGAAAACTAGGAGCATAGTTTGTAAAATGAGATACAACTAGCCTAATCGCTTTAGCTTATCACTTAATTATATATTGAGCAAATGAAACAAGAAGTCATGAAAGAGACAAGTAGCTAGACGATTGTTAATGTCACTTAGATACATATCCCCTGGAGCTTCTTACAAATTTCCCAGAAACTAATTAACCTTCTTGAGATTACGATTAGTTAAGCAACAGCGGTAGAGGGGGCAAAAGGCTTCTGGTGGTAGAATTAAGCTGCTAGTTGCTGTTCAGGAGCTTGGCCTGCCATGGAGAAGGCCACCTACGTTGACATTGGGGGTGACACGCTCGCAGCGCGGACACATGACAAGCGAGGAGGAAGCCGGCATGGGTTGCAGGCGAGAGTACTGTGGCGAGAGAGCCGCGGAACGCGGCGGTGCCACCCTCATGGCTCTCAACTCCTCGACCTCGCGTTGAAGCCTTCTATTCTCCTCTGACAGCGAGCCAAAGCACCTCTTCAAGTATTCACACTCCATCTCCGTCTGCTTTAGCTTGCTTCTACAAGTTAGCAATTGATTAATTCATGTTCATGATATGTATTCCAAGCATTCTGATTGACAATCAATATCATAAAAGGGTGACTTTCTGTGAATCATGAAAGGAAGTAATCCTGTAGATTAACTAGAATAAAGCAGACTATTAATCTTTTGTATTTATACGGTTCAACATGATCCACAACTGAACTAATTTGCTGAAGGCAACTAATATCGATTGAAAAAATGCCACATGAATCAATCAATTACCCTCTATCGATTACAAATCCTGACTGAAATATGCATGCCAAATTACAAACTTGCGTGTGTATGCAACCCCGTGCATATATTCGTTAGTACAGACTACAGAGTACTTGTTTACATCATAACTAATCAGAATGAGCATACACATGTTGCCGGCTAAAAGAGCATGTATGATTTCCTCCAAATATCTAGAAGTACAGTCGATATAATTACCTGGCCCTGCGATTCTGGAACCAGACCTCTACTTGGCGTATCTTAAGCTTCAGCTTTGAGGCCAAGGCTTCCTTCTGCCTCTGAGATCCACGTAATAAGTGAACACACTAATCAGTCATTAATGGGTTATCCCGTAGTGCATACCAATGAGAACTCAGAAGTGGCACTATGCTATTGATGTGTTAGGTTCTCCATTAATTCTAATTAGAAGAACTGACGCTACATATGCAAGAAGAATCTATCCCGGGGGTATTGTTTTCTCTTACAGGATTAAGGGTGTGGTTGTGCCTAAAACACTCTTCCAGCAACCTTGTCTGCTCCTTCGACAGCCGGAGCTTCTTAGGCCGGTGAAGGTTTCCGGCCTCTTCTTCTTCCTCCTCTCCATCTTCGACACTCGCCAGAGGTAGCTCCTCCTCTGCGGCAGGCAGCTGGTTGATGTCTAGATTCCTCACGCTCTGCTGTCTGTCCTCGTCTTTTGTCAATACAGAAAAAGAAATAACATGTAGAGAGACTTAGAGCCAGTTTTTGCTACATGATGTTTGCTGTAAAGACCTGCAACTCCGTGCATATACGAGGCAACAAAATGGAGCGCAAAGGTACCAGACGAAGGAGAGAAAGGAACACAGGGAAAAATAGAAAAAGGAAGTTATAGTCGTCTTCTTACACGTCCATATAATCTAGAACTTACATGGAGAGACAGACGAAGATCCAACACCACGAGAGAGGGGGACCGCAATGGTCAGCTCTAGATTGTTACGGCTATTCGTCGTCCCTGAATCCCCCACCATCTCAGCTTCCTCTTCCTCCTCCTCCCTCCTCTATCACGAGGCCAGACAGACAAGGGAACCAAACAAGAGACTGTAGATATAATTAAGAATCGTAACGTCAAGTAATCTAACGTGAGTACGGAATGAAAGGGGTTATTGTACTTGGATGGTTTAGAGAGAAAGAGAGAGAGGAGTGGGAAATAAATCATCGTGCACTGAGATGCTACAATAGACATGAGAGAGAGAGAGAGAGAGAGAATTTGACCGGCTTCGGGAGGAAGCTTTGTTAAGCTTGCAGAGGAAACGTGCATGCGCATGGTGCCGGAGAATTCCCGGCAGCCTCGCCCTTGTCGGCTTTGATGCTGACTTCGCTTCGTATTAACTGCATTGTCGGGTCTGACTCATTCACTGATCACTCGCTCCTCCAATGTTATGCGTCGCTGCATGGTCATGATGTATAACTGATAGATAGATACTGATGACTTTTCACCTGTACATGCGAGAGAGAGAGAGAGAGAGAGCCCATTACTCATTACTCATTAGCATTCCTTCTGTCAAGAGAAGGTGCCAATGCGAGGGCAGTAGACTAGAAATAATGGTGCTTGCCTCGGAAGTAGCATATTGCTAGGAATCAAAGTCCTTGGGCGCGGATGCTGAGGATGCAGCGGATGCGTTGCATTACCCACCAGACGCTCCAATGAAACCTGTTAATCGACCCACTTCTCTCTCTCTCTCTCTCTCTCGCAATGATGTCGCAGGTACAAAATGCATGCCAATGTGCCATGCATTTTCTGCTGCTGTTCGGCATGCTGCGTGCAAATGCCTTCCTGATACAGCCTTTGAGGGCGTAAGAAAACCTCTGCGTGTTCCAAACAATTAGCTAAGGGAACGACCGATCTAATACTTTTTCCCCCTTGAATGCGATAACGCATCAGATAATTAATTTCGTGAACAAACGGAAACTGATAGTAAAAAAAAAAAAGTTCACATCTATCACCTTTGGAATGAGAAGGATTTGAAAGAAAATATGCATCTTTCAGCAATAAAGAAAAAAGGAAAGACGTGGATACATTCTGCACAGAGTGAGTTGCAGCAGGCACTTCCAGCAATCTTTTCATGCTTGATGGGATTGTTCTTGACTTGTCAAAGTTTTTCGAACTAGCCTATCAATCACAACAGCAGCAGCAGCAGCAGCGATGTGGTGATTCAAACAAACGTGCATGAGGTGGAGCGAGACAAGCGAAATCATTTGAAAGCGAGCAGGCGTCAGGAATCCAACACCCTCCGACATGGCAACAGTTTGCCTCTCCAATCACGTTTTTCCCAACTTTTCTTCAGCTGCGCCTCTGGGGCGTTTCAGGGTTCAATCCGATCGACAATAATGCATGCAATTCTCCCGACCATCAATGAATTAATTCCACTCCAAAAAATCTTAATGACACTTCATTTTACCCATCTCGCCTCTATTTTTTTTTCTGCCATCTAAAAAGACTAACTCCTCTTAATATATATATATATATATATATCACTATCCAAGGAAATTTTTTAATAATATATTTCAATAATTTTTTATTACTTATCATTTAATTCATAACTTAAAATAAAATTCACGAATTAAATTATTATTTGCTGAGTTTTAGATTATCATTAAATCTTACATGTTTTTAAATATTTTCTCAAATTGAACAAGCAAATTATATTGAATATTTTTAAAACTTGAAGGATATAGCAATAATTTAAAAAGTTAAAGTAAATTTAGCTTAGGATTATTTTTTATTAACATAACTAAAAAAAGGTAACCAATAGTATATATCATACACAAGTACAAACTTAAAATAAATTAAAAAAGATATTAAATTAGCTAACTAAAATATGGGATTTATGTGCATCCTCCCACTTTGTCTTTGAGATCGTAGGATGGTCCCCCACTCGCATCCATCATCCGATGAGGAATAGAGCGCGAGAGGAAGGCACAGTTTGTGGTGCACCAATTCGAGGGATGATGATCGGTTCATGGATGGCTCGCCGGTTTGCATTAGCACGAATGATTTTTTTTTCCTTTTAGGGTGAGGTCGTCTCCTTCACAGTGTCAGTGACAACAACGACAGCCGCATGAGATGAAGCTTCGACGATGATGAAGCTCAGGCCGCAACGGCGATGAAGCTCTGACGGTGACGCCAACGACTGTAACAGGAGATGATGGAGCTACAATAGAATGACAGACAAGTGAGTAGTTTGCGAAATGACTACCATCGACATCCCACCCCTCCTCGTCTCCTCCCCTCACCCCTTTTTCGCCTCATCACCAACCCCATCATCATGGATGGGGACCCTCCAGTCCCACACCCGTGCCAACAGCTTCACCCTTGCCCTCATACCTACATCCAAATGACCACGTCCCGCCCGACCATTTCACCTTTCCCACTGCCCTCAAGGCCGCCATCGGCCTTTGGGACCTCTCCATCAGCAAGCAACTCCACGCGGTGGCCACCAAGCTTGCAAACACTTTCATCACCATGTACACCCGATGCGGCGAACGCCAAGAGCACCTTCAAGGTGTCTGTGATCCAGATCGATGTCCTGGAACTCGATGATCGCGACATTGTGTGCCTGGTGATCCATCCATAAACCAACCGTCATCCCTCGAACCGCACCTTCATCGCTCCATCCAGCATTAGACAATGGATGCGAGTGGGAGGACCATCCTACCATCTCAAAGTGGGACCATCTTACCATCTCAAAGTGGGAGGACACGCATTGATCCCATAAAATATAGGCACCATAATAGAAGTATAGAACTATTGTAGTAAAAATTGTGAAAGTATAATATCAGTGTTGATTATTTACAATATTAATATTATTGAAGAATGAAAAAGGGACTTTTGGTCTTCTAATATTATAAAAATAGACTTTTTATGTTAATTAATGTAAAATAATAATTCTGTTATTGAAAAAAGAGTAAGAGACTCTTGATCTTCCAATATTATAACAATATAAGATTATTTGATGTAAAATGGGCAAGATAGGAGTGACATTAATGATTATCGAATGACATCAAGGGCACCCTCATGTTATATCCTCCCGACTCATTCACCATGGCATGAGTGTAAATATATCAACTTTTTTAGGCAATTTTAAAAAAATTAAAGATGTGAATGTTAAGAAGATTTTTAAGCCAAACTTTTATGAGGATTTAGCATTTTTCTTTTTCTTTTGACACAAGTGACAAGAGAACTTGGAATATGCATGTGACAGCAGGGGAAACAGGAACAATGATAAGTAGTGACAACAACAACAGTAAACAATATAAGGATCTGTTACTTCCAACATTACTGGCTTTCATCCTTTTCACTTGTAAGAATCATTTACTACAAACAGATGAAATTTCGAAATGTGTTACTGTCTGATTGGATGCTTCATGTATGACAAACTGGGCCTCATTCGACAAACCGTGAAAAGACGAGCTCATAAACAGACAAATGGGGATAAATTACCTTTTATGTGCAACTTTTCAAGTCATGGCATGCAAAAGATGAGGACAATCATGGCGTCCCAGCTTTGCCAGCACTCCCTTCAGACTTCAGGGACATTGATAACTTCGCGGGAGCGATCACACCCAGCTGTCTTGGATCATCAATCAAATATCATCAAATAATAAACGCGAATATGAAAAGTGGCAATTTTCATGATGACATTTGGGACAAAAGTCACCCGGTAACTGTGCACTTGGATTCTCTTCTCATATCTCATCGTTCTTTTGAGTACAACATACTCGCCCCCACATATGGGGTTGGCTGACAAGTATTTAAGTTATTAGGGAAGGCTACTTTTGCTATAACAAAAATGAGCAAACGATCTTTATCTAAAAATTCTGAAAAATAAATAATCAGAATACAACGTCTAATCTCAGTCACGCAGATGCTTAAACCGATCTTGGCGTTGATTTAACAAAATTGTACGCCGCTGAAGCTGCAACTGCCACTTCATACTTCTGCAACTGTAACACTTCATACTTCAAAATTGTAAAACCTTCTTAATAAGGCCCCACCAACGGGTTTCAAGTTGATGAGTGTTACAGTTTATCTTCTATCAATCAATCTTGTAAATATTAACTGTTAATTCACAATTCATCATGGGGCTCAGCTTCTGGAGCTGCGTTGCTGTTTTCTTGATCACCGGTCTCAGAGGTTGATTCCTCAGAAGATGTGGAATCTGGAGTAGACGTTCCATTTTCCTGGTTCGCAGGTTCTTTCTTCAGAGTCTCCATTTTAGGTTTGGGTTTAGGAATCCTATTTACACTAGAGACCTACATGGAAAAACTTTTATTCTCAATCAAGCAGCAAGAGACTGATTATTACGCAATAAATTTTACATTGCAGTAGAATTACCATATCCTGAAGTTTGGAAACCTTCTCATAAACTTCGTCTGATGTGAATGCAGGAGTGCTGAATCCAGAAGTCCTGAAGAAAAAAGTTCAAACTACGATCAGGAACAAATTCGGTCGTCTGGTATGAATAATGGTCAAAGGGTAGCAATTATGGCCACTTCGGCAAAGAAATAAAAACATCACATGCTCTAGTTCAACAAATGAATAAACCAACTAAGTAAAACAGAATATGATAGAGTTATCTCACAAAGAGTAAAGAAAAAGGAGAAGCAAGCTTGCAGATGGTAATTTCTAAGGCCTTGAAGTCATCTAATTAGACTATGTTTGATACATACAACATAATGTCAAGTGCAGAAACAATGGTCTGGGAGTGTTCCCTATGAGATCTTCAACAATAGAAACTCCGAGGAATATATGAAAGAAATTTTATTGGAGCACTATGGAAAATAGTTGTTGAAGCACAAATCTTCAATTCAAATAAATAATGCATATGGAAGAATATAAGCTTGGAAAGTAAAACCATATGGAGGACACACGCAGTTTATTTCATAAATAGTTTCTGACATAATTTATGATAAGTCTCAACTGTACCGAATGAATAAAATTCAGAATAAAAATGTTAAGAAATGAAACTTCTTTGATGATTGTGGATATGTAAATCATTAGTGGATCAAGAGAAAACATACTTCTTTTGTTGTTCCTCCTTCTCTTCTAACCACTTGCTGAGTTTGTCCGCTTCGCTCAAAACCTAGATGTCAACGCAAGCATACATTTGTAGATTACAACTCTGGTAACTCGAATAGAATTATAGTAAGATGACTGAGAGGTCCAGAACATATTCAAAATCTCTTTTATTAATGGCTAACAAACTGCATGTTATGTGAGTTGAAGAGCATACCTCATCTACTCTAGACTTGGGAAGCCATGATTTGTTTGTCTCCCAATTTTTCACAATCTGCAAGATTTAGAACGCGAAAAGCAGTTAGTAGAATGAATCATGCAACTGTCAGCCTGCCTAAAAAAATTGCAACTGTCAGTTGCTATCAGAAAATTATCTAACTGTCATGATCCATACAAATATTGATTAAAGTAAGAAAGAAAACAAATTGTAATGCCTGCTAATATTTGCAAAATCCTTCATATGGTATAACAGGAAGTCGGCTCATGTAACCTTAAGAACAAGATATAATTATATCCAGCAAGAACATGTACCTTCTGCACCTCAGTAAGGTAAACTCGACCATGTTCATAGGCAAGAGGTCGCGAAGTTAATTCACTCAATCTAGAGAAGAAAAAAAAAGAATCAACACCTGTAATTTATGTAATCTAGAGAGATCACCAACTATATTTTTCTGAAAGAATAATTTATGTACGACCTGAAAAATAAAGGGTCTCCGATGCCTTTCAGTAACTCAAAATGTTGCTTGAATTCACTAGCTTGAGCATCTTCACCATCAGTATACAACCATTCTTGCACCTGCATTGACACAAAATAAACGTTTGATGCTAAGACAGAGAAAACACGAAGTAACTTTATAGATACACTAAGCAAGCTTACTTGATTGAGTTGCTCCATAAAGGATTGTCTTTCCTGTTCGGTGGAAACTTTCTCAATGTCAACATTTTCTTCTAACTGCAGGAAGTTAGATCAATTATAGCAATAGGAATAAATACTAAATCTAAGACATGGTATCTTTGGATAAATGTAATGAAACACAGAAATACAAAAGTAACGTCTTCAAAGAAACTGCAAATGTTAAATGTAAACAGAAAAGATTGTGACATATTTAACAGTTGTGTATTTGATTCTTTCTTTTAGTAATAGTATTTTGATAATTCTAATTGCCCAGAACAGATAAGTTATAATCTCAACCTTTTCTTTTGTAGAATATATGTACGCCTCCAGGTTATTCTTTAGCTCTGCAGTCTTTCTTCTTTCAGCATCCTTCTTATCAAGTGCTTCAAGCCTGTTTTTTGCATCAGAAAATGAATCATCTGGGAGAACTGCTCCAGGCCCAATTGATTTTTCCACAACCTGCAAGTCGCTTTTGTTTAAAAAAAAAAGAAAAGAAATCCAGGAAACATTACAAACCATCCAGGACATACCTTTAATGGAACTCTAAAAGTCCTCTTTTTTAGTACTTTTTCTGTGTTAACATCTACTCCGGCATCAGTAGTATCTGTGCCATTTTCAGAAGACAAATTTTTATTGCCATCTTCCAAATGGTTTGTGGTGGTTGCTTCAGCAGATATGTTACTGGTACTAGTAATGTTATTCTCCAAGGTTTTGTTTTTCATGGGAACCTCAACCCACTCTGTAATCTCAATCACTGCTTCTGCTCGATCAAGAGATACAATACCACTTCTGCTCAAAGAAAAATGTAGATTTGCTTTTATGGGTGCTGATAGGTTCCGCGTTATGTACCTAGGAAGGAAAAAGGAATCTAATGTTAGTTCACAAAGGAAACACAAAAGAAATCTATAACGACCAAAAGAATAAGTTCACTCTTGGTCATGTAGTAAACAACTTGACTCTGTTCTTACTTTTCATTGGCTTCAGACAAACCCACTACTGAGTACTGTGCAAATTTATGAGAGGACACACCCGGAGGCAATTCAAAATCTTTTTCATAGCTTAGTGAAACCTCAAGATCCTTGTTATGTTTGATTGACCTGAATAGCTGTCAAAAGAAAATGTAATAAGGCCATAAAATGATTATTACATCAAGCAGATGGTTGGGGAACTCGTAGCATAGATTTCAAAAGGACAGAACTCTGAACTAACCTTAATGGCCATTTTCTTCATACGTGGAACAAGCAACATATCGGTGGTTTCATCTTTCACAAGATCTTGACTGTCAATTTCAAGTACAGTTCCATAAGAAGAACCATCGATCATTCCGAGCCTACGATTGAGCTTAATTCCATCGCTTAAATTTGCAGCATGCAATGATGCACCAAGGACTATTGCTTCATCAGCATCAAGATGCTTGTCGAGGTCTTTCCTTCCAAGGAACTCCTGAAGTTTAACCTACAAAATTTGTTGCAAAGAGAAACTGCTTAGTCATCATTGTTTCAGGTTGTTGAGATAGACCCTTATGCAGAAAACTGATGGCGGATTGACTAAAATATGTGCAAAATATGAGTAGTTATAGTTTAATCAAAATGTCATGCCACTGTGTTTGATGAAAGAAAAAGCAAAACGTAAAACTCATGAGCATTTAAGGCACATTATATATAGTTGTATCAATGCCATATTTGCATCCAGAAGGGCAAAAATTTTGATATTGCAAAAGTGGAGTTCTTTATGTGCCAGAAACTCCTTGGTATGACACAACATGGGAAAATCCATCTGTCCTGTACCCAACCTTAAATTCCAGGGAGGCCAGGTAAAATAACATAACAGTTCCTACTCGGAATATTTTAGCTATCCATCTTCTACAACGATTGTCAACTCCAAGATATTATCACAGATGTTCCAATGTATGAGCCATCAGTAATCATGAACAAGCCTCAGTTTTAACTTGCATTAAAGGTGCCAAGTTGACTTAGAAATCATACAAATGTTCTGTATGAATTGGACTTACATTAATCAAGATAAAGTCTGTCACATATTATAGGTAAGGTGCCAGGTTGGCAGGTTAGAAATCAACATAGATATATTGGGTCAGATTGAAGTTCAACCAAGGAAGTTATGGATTACCTGCAATTTTGGCACACGAGTAGCTCCACCTATCAGTTCCACTGCATACACTTCATCTAACTTTAGTCCAGAATGTTTCAGAACCTCTTGTATAGGTATTAAGGACCTTTCCCACAAATCCTGACAAAGTTCTTCAAATTTCTCCCTTGTTATTGTGCTTCTGAGAAGTGAATATAAAAGGACTGTCAGAATCCATTCTCAATTACAAGTAACATCAGTGACCTCGACTTTGAGAAAGTTAATGAAGAGACCAAGAAGCAGCGGAACACCATCCTATAACTTCAACGAGATCAAATGTACTGATAGTACAGTTATTAATAGTTAGGATACCATGAAACACATAAAAAATGTCACGCTTGCTACCTGCGAGCAAGTAAAACACTGCTTCCAGATTTTCATAAAGAACCTGATAAGCCTTCTGGTGCACCTTTTTTTAAAAAATCATCTTTTACTTATCCAAATTGTCTAGTCCACATTTTAACTAATTCTTTACTGCAACTTCTATGTGTACTGGTAAGCAAGTATGGAAACCATCAAGATCAGCATTAGAAACAGGCAATCCATACCTGAAATCGATGTCATCGTACAGGGATTCAACTGATATTGGAGCAACCGTATTTGCACTTAATATTTCTTTAGTGCGCTTCACTTGTTTCTTCAATTTTGCCATTGCTTTGGGGGATTTCCTCACATCGACTCCATTGCCTAACTGATTGTTGAACTCGTCAGCAAAATACTCCACTAAACGTAACTCCATATCCTGACCTCCGAGTTTGGAGTCCCATCTGACATCCTTGACCTATCAGAGAAAGGTGTATTGGCATTAACATCATAATACAACATAGTACATACGTAGTGATGAACTGACGATAATACAACACTAGTAGTGAAAAGAACGAAAGTATAATTCCTGCAATGCCAGCACTTGCTTACACGTGATGGAAAACTGGTTACGTAAGCTGCATTTGTGATCATAAACAAGTTATCATATGGAAAGTTCATAAACTAGTCAAACACATATCTTGTGTGTTACCTTTACTCAATTAAGTGCTCAAATTACTCTCTTTATGCAAGAAGCTACCTTTTAACTAAGTCAATAGATGAACCTTCTGAAGCAAAATAAATAGTTTTCCGCATTTTGTCCACCACACAACGATTGAAAATTTTCTAATGTCAATAATTTCTTTCTGTAATTGTCTCGAGAGATTTTTAGCGTTTCTGAATAGTTAGAAATCTATAAAGAAATCTTTAACAGAAGGTAATCCAAATGAAATGGGCTGACACTCACCTGGAATTGGTTTATCGATACATTCTTCCCAAATTCCTTGGTGGTGTACGCGGAGAAGTAAACCAGAGCTGCATACGTACTGCTAGAACCCATATCGTAGAAGATGACATGTCGGGACTCGTTAGAGAAGTCCTTATCAATCCCATACTGCAATGCGGCGCCAGCATGCTCGTTGATGAGCGAGAGCACGTTCATGCCCGCCAGTTGCGCAGCCCGGAGGACGCCTCGCCGCTCTGCCTGACCAAAATAAGGCGGCACCGCGATCACGGCGTCCTTCACAGGAATCCTCGCATGCGAGTCCGCCAAGCCCATCCCGTACTTCAACACCATCGCGAGCAACTCCTCCGCCGTGTAAACCGTGACGCCGTCGTCGACTCTGATAACCGCCGCGCCCCTCGAGTCCTCGACGAGATCGAAAGGAAGGTAAAGACAGTCCACGAGGCTCTTGACGTGCGCGTATGGCTTCCCAATCATATCACGGGCCTGGGAGTAGACCTTGTCGGGGTAGCGGGCGACGACGCCAGCGGCCTCCTCTCCGACGAGGCGCGCGCCGGCGTGGAAGCCGACCAGGGCCGGTGACTTGCGCTTGGACATCTCGTTGATGGCTACGGAGATGGGGCTCTGGCCCGGCTTCAGGTTCACGACGGCCACCTTCATCCACTCCGAGCCGAGATCTACGCTGGAGACCGCCGCCCGCGAGGTCACCGCGAGCCAAGAGGCAATCAGGAACAGCGGGAGGAGGAGGCGAGCGCTAACTCGTAGTCGCATCTTGGCCAACGGGATCTGGAGCTCCTGGGCAACGGCGGCGATCGAGGAGAGTCCGGCGAAAGATCAATGACGACTTGTTTGGAGGTCGAGTTTAAATAGAAAAGAGTTTTTAATAAAGTTTTTGGAAATCTAATGGAGTTTAGGAATTAAAAAACCTCTTCTTGGATAAAAGTTTTCGAAAAATAAGTAAAGATGCATGAATGCTTTCAAACTTATTAGAAACTAATATTTTTTTACTTTGGGCCAAACTAAAAATAATTGTTTTATTGTTTAGATAACAAAAAAATCATTCTCAATCTATGTATTAATTTTTTTGTTTCAGATAAAAATAATTTAAATTAACTCAATTGGGTTTATGATTGTTTTCTTCATGGAAGTTGCAAAGGTCGACTAGGGAAGCGAGGTTTTATTTAAATTTTTTTTTTATATTTACCAGAGAAAAAGTATTATTACTATTATATTATTAGTATTCCAATTAAGGTGAAGGAATTGGGAATGACTACATGGCAACGAGGCTACGAACGAATCAAAGCGAGACACGTTGGAAACCGGACACGTGGCTGAACATGGTGGGTCCAATGTGTTGGAAGGCCAAGGTGTTGTCACGAGATGGGCTGAGAAAGGCGAACAGCCCGGTTCAATAGCTCAATGCATTTGATCTTGTCCGTTGACATAGAACGGTTAAATAAACTTAACGGCCAGATTGATATTTTTATATTTTTCAGAGAAAAATATTATTATATTTTTATTCAAATTTACGTTAAGGAATTGAGGAATGACTCCATGCAACGAGGCTACGAACGAATCAAAGTATGACACGTAGGATAGCCGATACGTGGCTATAAATGGTGGGTCGGATGTCTTGGAAGGCCTAAGTGTCGTCACCAGATGGGCTGAGGAAAGGCAAAGAGCCCAGTTCAAGAGATCAATGGACTCGAACTTTAAGGGCGAGATTGGCGAAAGGTGGACAAACTTTATATATAGTTAAGGAGCCCAATTAAGCCCAAAATACAGCCCATTTGAGAACTGAGTAGTAATCTTAAGACAAACTAAGCAATAAACACAAGTTACATGATTGTGACGAGTTTTTATTAGTTTTATTTTTGCTTAATACTGTTCTCACAGCTTGCTTACAGGCAACGCTCTATTTATTACATCGAAAATAATTATAGTAATCTTAGGACAAACTTCGAATATTTTATTCAAAATGACATTATAAACTTTTCTTTTAAAATATCACCAAAGGCATAAGGCCATTTTTTTAAGAATTTTAAGGAAGATAAAAAAAGGTTACCTTTTTAATCATACAAGTTTAGATGATTCTATATATTAATTAAAAAATGAAAAAAAAAATACACACAAAACTCTCTCGAGCATACAAGTTTAGAACGTAAATGACTCATCCTTTGACGGTAGGAGTTATATGCCTACTTATTTTATTTCCAATTTATCCTTTTTATTAAGTTTTTTAGTCTCCAAACGTGGTGTTTCAAACATTGACGTAAGAAATTAATTGGATTGTGCAATTAGAATTTCCATACAAATTAAGAGGAACTTTCATTAATGAAAGGAAGAAGAGTGGAAAATAAAATTATTGCTGCACTTAATAAACGAAACGAACAACATACACTAAACCACATCAACCACCCCATGAGCAGAAAATAGAAGGAAAAAACAACAAAAAGTAGCCCGTCTTATTCCTTCACCACCATGCACCACGACTAAACTACGTAACATGCCTCGAACAAAAAGAAATAGAAGAGAAACAAAACTAAATTCTTCACCCCCCTACTTAAAAGTAAACTGAAAGCTACAAACGTCTCACGCATGCATCAGAGTCAAAATTAAAGACGGAACGACGAGCAACAACGCAAACTAGCGGCGGCGGTTCGCCGGCTCCTTCTGCGAGTTGAAGTAGACGGCGGCGACCGGCAGGCCGAGGTCGTACTGCGCGGCGAAGGACCGGGTGTTGAAGTTGGCCCGGGACGCTGGCGGGGGGATGGGCGGGGCGATCCTGGTCTTCTGCTGGAAGAGCAGCATCACGTACCTGTGGATGCCCACCGGCGGCTTCGGCCCCATGTAAGGCACCACCTCCTCCCCTGGAATGCACGGCACAAGATCATGGTCAGCGGTCGGCCACGTCACCTCGACAGATGTCCCTCGACAGATGAAACGTGTCAGCACAGCATGCTGGATTAGGTATCAAGTGCCAGCTGGGGGTCGACATGCGGAGGCGTGCCAGAATGGTTAAGGTGGAGTGCTTTGTTGTTTTGTTGCATGCATGCATTTTTTTTTTCCGGTGCATGCGAGTTAGGTCATCTGACGTAAAGTTTCCTACTCTTTAGTGGTGACTGGTGAATGCTAACAATGGCATTGTTCAATGAGGAAAGGAAAACTGTGAGACCAAGTGGCAACACCTTTCTCACGGTGTGCAAGCATGCAAGACATGCATGGTGATGGGTGATGCACTGTCGATCGGCAGCTTGCTTGTATACAGCTATTAAATTCGATATGCATGAACTAAAGAAGTCGATGAATTGGAGCTCTATTTGGTTATTACCTTGAGAGGGATCTGTTGCACCTTGTATGTTGATCACCATCCTGCAATTAGTTGGCAACGAAGTGTAAACCGACATGCGTGGATGCATGAGATATACAAAGAAGAGACTGGAGAGAGCAAATACAAGGTAATTGACTTGATTACCAGTGGAGCCACTCCCGCATGGTAGGGTCACTAGGGCTGGGAGCATCCGGATCAGTCATCACCTTCAGAGTAACACCGAGAAACGAAAGAGAGAAACAGAATTAAGATCTATCGATCGAGCACAATTAACTACTTGATTTTTTCTAAAGCTAGCCATCAAAAAGTCGATTTGGGTTCATACGAATAGTACTACTCATGACATAAATGAGCACATATGTACTGACCAGAGTGTAGAACTCGCCAGGCCGACCGGCAATATGAACGGCAGGGGGATCGGCGGCCATCGATGGCTTGATGTCGCAACCATTGTTCACATGTTTCGATCCGTAGCGCACAGACATGCTGATGGTGGGCACGAAGAGATCTATCACTTCCCCAATTACTCTTCCTACCACAAGGGGATCCACATAGGACGCCATGGTCGGTGTTGGCAACTCTGCAGAATTCAGAATTAGGAAGGTTGAGGTGCCGGGAGTGGGATTTTATAGCCGACGGAGCAGTATTTGGGAGTTGATACTAAATTTTATTACCTCAAGTGGGGTCCAAAGGGACAAGGTGTGTGAAAAGAATGGAGGGAGTCGGCAACAAGCACCACGTGGATGCCAATGGGCCCGGGCAGGGAGCGTGTCATGCTGACAGGTGGGCTATGGAGATTTGAGGACACAATCAATGAAGCAGCGTGGGTTCTGTTTTTGCTTCTGTTTTTATCGATGCAATTGAACTAACTGCAAATTTACCATGAGGTTTTGTTCCATCAGGGTACTGGGAACTCGCCAATTCGACTCTCAAATCTGACAAATGCATGCACGGACCTCCCTCGGCCACCGCTTACTTGTACCATTCTCCTCGAAGCCCTCCTATATCTGGACTAGTATGTCAATTAAGCTGAGATAATAAATTGGCTAGAACAGCTAACGTACCTTGCAACCCATAACCCCGGATCTATGCTGACCAAACCTGTTTTATTGCTTCTTGAAAGGTTTAATTGCTAAAGAGATTGATATGAGCCGATGGAGGCAGAAAATAATGTGCTGCCACCGATCCAAACCGACCTAATCCACCATGCAAAAAAAGAGCTGCAATCACCTCCGCAATCGCCTTCAGATAATTAAAAAGGCAGGAAAGTTAAAGCACCGATGTGATGATAAAATAGTACGAGTAATGGATTGTATGACTCCAACAAGGCCAAGAATTATCTCGGAAGTCACGAGAAAAGGGATCCCAGGTTTAGAAAAAAAATTGCCTCCGAGGACGACGAACACGTGGCGAGCATTTAGGGAGGAAGCACCGAGTGGGAGGCATTGACAAGAGAGCCGAAATGTGGAAAGAAATAGGCCGCCACTGATGAGCACCAGACTGACAACAACAAAAGTAACGCGTCTCCTCGGATCATCAATATCTCCTGCAGTCCCTCCCCTATTATTCACTGTCGCATTGCAGTTGCACCAAGCCACCAACAAATATTTGCCCCCGAACATATCGGCAGAATAATTTCTGTGCCGAAGCATTCGGACGCCCGTAGGTGGTAATTAGTTGCTTCATCACTCCTCCCTGCACACCGTAATCTGCAAAAGACGACACGCTTGAAACTTCATGAGATCTTTCTCTGAGACAGTCAAAATATTTAGTTACCTGAGAAATGGAGCACAATAATTTAACTCTACTAAAGCAGAGGTTTCTGTAACAGAAAAAAAAAAGCAGCAGAGGGCTCTCGGACAACAACTTTATAAAGAAACCTTTGCCGACGACTGCATTAACTAATATTGAGGTATCGTATCGAACATAAGGGCTTTAAGAACCGACACAAATCAAAATTTGCCAACCACCTCAAAGAGTGGACTCAGGACAAGTGCCAGATCAGACAAGCACATAACAATGAGTTTCACCAGAGTAATTTCCACCTTTTTTCAGAACTTCTCTTTCCTTTTCATTCTTACATTTTCTTCAGAATTCATACCACTGAGAAGTGCACCTATAGACATAAATATATACAGAAAGTGAACTCTAATAAGAGCCTAAAGGGAATCCAAAACTTCAACTAATTTGAAACAAATTAGCAGATTGAATGGTTCATCTTAGAGTTCACTTCTTTCTTCTTTTGCCCCCCTCAGTCTCCAAGTATGCATAGAGGTTGCCGCATGCTAAGTTCAGCTTTGAGCTTCGGGAATGCTTCTAAGTCATTACTTGTGCCCAAAACTTTCTGCACTCAAGAAAATAAAGTTAAATATCTAATACGAAGAGATAATAAATCCCAGGTAGAATATGAACAGTAAACTGCAAAGTCGATACTTTCAATGTGAACAAAATGAATGGAAAATCAACTAAACATATTAATGTATCAAGGCAAAAATATTCAATGATATTAATATCTTTTTTTCAGTTCGGGAATGACATTAATAAGTTATACCGTTGGTTATACCATGACTTCATTTTAATTGCGAGACCATGCATGTCTATAAGTTAAAAAATCTTCATCCAGTGGTATATCACTCGGGACATTTCAATTTGAAGGCACGCCTATTTTTCCTCTT
This sequence comes from Pontederia crassipes, assembly GCA_030549335.1. Classification (NCBI taxonomy): domain Eukaryota; kingdom Viridiplantae; phylum Streptophyta; class Magnoliopsida; order Commelinales; family Pontederiaceae; genus Pontederia; species Pontederia crassipes. Next base: position 55,080,002 of record CM060195.1, on the reverse strand, counting down.
TCTCCTATTTAGCTGTGTTTAACCTTTTACACTTGGACAATAACCTGAAATTCAAACATGGATCCAAGTAATTTTGCTTCTACCTATGCAGAGTAGTAATCTTCGGTCGGACAATTGACATCATATTAGCTTGCAACTAATTCCAGTACATATTTTTTCAGAGAGAATTACAACACAAAGTAAATGAATCTTTTTTCAGAAGGTAGTAAATGGATGTTCAACGAAAATCAGCATGTAGAAGTAAATTTTTCAAAAGTATCTTCCAGAAAACAATAGTCATCAGAAAAAGAAAACGGTCAATTATGTCATTCTATTTCTATCTGATATTGTGTATATGTGAAAGGTGTAAAGAGTTACCAATGCAGCAACATGAGCTTCCTGCAGAATGTTTCCATCAACCTCTAATCGAGCTATAGGGAATTCCGGAAGGTGTCCTGATTGCTTCTTCCCAAGCAAGTTGCCAGGCCCACGAATAAGAAGGTCCACATTTGCAAGGTAAAATCCATTTGATGATTTCTCAAGTACTTTCAACCTATCCAGAGCCCCAGATGTTGAAGACAAAAAAACACATTTAGATTTCCTTGCTCCACGTCCAACCCGCCCTCTCAGTTGATGCAACTGAGCAATTCCAAATCGTTCAGCATTCATGACAACCATCATGGATGCATCAGGAACATCAACACCTATCTCAATCACTTGAGTTGCAAGCAGAATACGAAATTCCCCTGATCTGAACTTCTTCAAAGCATCATCTTTTTCATCACTTTTCATGCGTCCATGCAGCAGCCCACATTGGTAGCCTTCAAATTTCTCTGATATTGACTGCACATCAGCAGCAGCAGCATGCAACTGGGGCAATTGCTCTGATTCTTCAATCACTGGATATACAAGATATATTTTCCCTCCTTCGACTAACTCATCTCTCATCATCTGCATCAGTATGACAAATTGTTCGTCCATGATTCACATAAAATCAGTCCAGACTTGTTTCAACTAATCAAAACAACCAGAACTGTTTATTCATTGATTCATTAACGAGTATTGATTCATGGAGTGAAACAATCTTAGTCCAGGACAGAGAATGCCAAGTACCACAGGTCAAGTTGTTCTATCAGTACTAGTTCTATTTGCTAGCTCCTAAATTGCTTCTAACTGATCCTTCTTCATTGTAAGTACAGAAGACTAAAAACAGATATCAGATGTTCAACCCTAAACCTCTAAAAATGTCAGGTTTATCAAGCAAAAATTATCTTGAATCAGTGAGTAAATATTTCCTGAGATTTAGTTATAAAAAAGATATCCATGACGTGAATTAGAAAGACAATTTGAAGAGAGGTTCCTAAACACATCAACATGCATTCTAGTAAACTCAACATGATGAGAACAGGACTCAGGAATATGATTTGTCAACATCATTAATATAAATTTGGTAGAAAAATCTCATTTTGCAGAGCAATATCATATCCACAAGGAAAAAAAATTAAAACAACTAAAAATTTGAAAGGGAGCAAATCTTGAGCAATATTGTATTGTTCTCTCTTTTCCCCTGCAAGCCACTGACAAAATTCTACAAAATCCGGAAAGGAATCACAATAAATTTCCCACAGAACAGAAAGAAAGATGAATATACCGTCATTACCTGAAATACATCTTCAAAACCTTTAGCATTTCCTTCAATAACAAAGGTCTCTATTGGCATTCTTCCTGGGGGCAAGTCTGTAATCTGCATACACAGAAAATTATGATTCGGAGTCCAAAGTATGTGATAGAACCTGGGAGATGGTACTTATGATAATCAACTAATTCAATAATAAATAAGGTGTGAAAAAGAACTAATACAAAGATTTCTAGTTTGACGTCCATTAAGAAAAAAGGCAATGCAGTTCCATGCACTCTTTTGACAAGCCTCCTCTGACGACGACAAATTGTCTGAGGTACTTGCATTTCAAACACACTAGTAATTGAGAGACAATATCAATATAGGTTCAACCAACAGATAACTACATTCCCCCTAAAAAACAACATCAGTATATTAAAAAAGACCCTTTTATCATCATAGTTATCGAGATTCAATGTTACAGGAGTCTTGAGCTTCTTAATTCTTTGTTTCCACTTTTACAGCTCATGTACGCTGCTTGTTGCTCTTGCTTTGTCCTTGGGCCATAATAAGAAGAGAACTTGTGAATCATTGATACATAGGTTTAACGGCACAAAATAAGATTCTCAACAACATATTTAACGCACTATTTTTTTGAGAGGGTATTTAAAGCACTATTTAGAACTCTTAAGAGTGTAATGGATGGACGACAAGATCCAAGCAATGAAATTTGAAAAAGCGATTTAAACTGAGGTATTTACCAAAGTGTTTGCCATCAGTGCCACATTATAGCCAAGGTTCAATTTGTAGAAGAAAAGCAGGAATGCTATCTTTATTTATTTTGTCCTTTGAGTTTCCATTGAAGCAGACCAATAAAACAAACAATTATTTTTAGGCTTATGAGACACCCTTTGTGACTAATAAAACAAACTTCATTGCAGGAAAAGATTAATCCTACACCTTCAGAGTTAAATTGTTAGAGATTGTGGGTTGACCAAAATGACAAATGAAATGAATTTTGTAACTTCAAGTAACCAAATTCAGAAGAATCGATTGAACAACAGAGAGATACTAAGCTAATTGAATGATTTTGAGACTGAAACATACCTGAGTTAGAGACATGTCACCATATAATGCCAAAGCCAAAGTCCTTGGTATAGGAGTTGCTGACATCGCTAGAATATGAGGAGCCATGTAAGATTTATCCTCAGCAGACCAATTAGCATCTTTCTCAGTCATTGTTAAGCTTGAGGAAGCTGAATATAACTGCCACATAGAGGTCACTCATCAATTTATATATGGGTGGGGGGTCAAGAGGAAAGTATGAAACATAGTCCAAAAGAAACAATCATTCTCAAAGACACACTGACGGTGTTTGGATAGCATTGGCCAACATTTTTTACCTAATCCATGTAATATGATGCGTCGGGATGTACACAATAATGATATGGTGTATTCTAGATGAAGTGGCATTGTATGAGAATCCTTCACTATGAAAAATAGCAAAGAATTGACACATTAAATGATAGGGAACAGTTAGCTATTGCATCTTCCAATAAAACTTGAACAATTTCCTGAATGCATCAATATTTGTTTTGCAATATTTTAAAGAGGCAAACTCTTTATATCAAATAAATGTCGTTGGCCCAAATTCAGGACCTTGTTTTTCATAAACAAACAGACAACTTTAATTTGTTTTAGCAGTTTGGGCACTTATGCAATTATAACAAGTGAAATTTTCCCCAGTTATGTGTCTGAGAAGTAAGCCCAACCAAGTTTTAAAGAGAGACAACAGGACTGATAATCATTTATTGTCTCCAGACCTACTCTCATACAGACACTGGTCAGAAATAGCATTTGGAAATTAGTGCTAAAGTTTGGTTACATTGAGAAACCTCGCAATCAAATGATGCATGATCCGAGCGCCTAGCATATAGACATAGCATATGCTTCAATTATGTATACTATATAACACTCTCACTTTTGCTTGTACATGGAAAGGAAGTCAAGTAGAAAACTATATAAAGAAATCACTCAGCGAAACAAGCATAGCCCTTGGTAATCTTTAAAACAATTAAGGCAATAGGACAACTACCATTCTAGGAATCGATAAAAAAACTACCATCTAGGAAAAAATTCTTTGATTCTTTCCTACTCAATACTAAGAACTTCAGATTATCAGAAGGCATACTTTGTTATCACCAGGTCTATGATAAACTGGGACAAGGAGCCACGAAAGGGACAGCTAAAGTTCAAAAACCTCGGAGAAGATATCTCATGTGAAAAATGGTGGATAAGAATCGTTTGTACATGAAGGTGACCAAAATACAGAAAGAAGATAAGAAACAGATAGAGATGACTTAATAGTAGTTCTAAATTAGCTAAGAAATACTGCCATGAGCCAAAAACGACCAACCTTATTATTGAACCTCCCCCTCTGGATGACACCAAATCGATGCTGCTCATCCACGACAGCAATGCGTAAAGCTGAAAATTCAACCTTGTCAGCTATTAAACTATGAGTTCCAATCACCATAGCTATCTCCCCTGTCTGAAGACCCTGTAGAGAAATATACACCAGAATGAATATTGAATACACAAATGGCACAGCAGAAATCATATATTCTCAAGGAAGGGAGAGCATGGAATTTGAAGAACATGCCTTCAGAATTGTCCGTGACTCTCTTGAGGAGGTGGAACCAGTTAGTAAGGCAATAGAAGGTTTACATTCATCACCTCCAATATCATTCAATAAAGAAAGTAAATGCTCATAATGTTGAATGGCAAGTAATTCCGTTGGGACCATAAAAGCAGCCTGCAACAAGTTTTGGTCACTAGTCACTACCATCACGTTATCCTTTGCCCCTGTTTAATTGATCTTTTGTAGGCCAAACGGACATCATAATGCAAATTCGAAAGCTTAGTGACATCATTTAGTCAAGCACCATTCCTTTTTAAAACAGTTATCATATTAGTTTGAAGAGCCCAACCTGAAATCCTGATCCAATAACTTCCATACAGGTCAAGAAGGCAACAACAGTTTTCCCACAACTGACATCACCCTGCAAACAACCATGTTCATGCTATAATGGAAATCATCACAGGATTCACAAGCTCCTTAATATGAAATGTCAAGAAAACCCATGAAACTGTTGAATCCTAAGTTGAATAACTAAAAGTAACATTATCCTCAGTAGAAGTTGCTCAAAGCCAAAAGTTTTCATTTAATCTGAAATATTAAGCTTTAGCATGAAATGAAAAAGTTGCACTGGACATGAATAGTTCAAAAAATGGATGGTTGCACGCATTGACAGCCATCATTTTCCCCGGAGATCACAGATTCCGAGGATCTATGGCCGGATTGCAGATTTATCTGGCGGGCCCGCGCGCCGCTGAAAGTCAAGATCTTTGCTTGGCTTCTACGGCGAGAGCGGATCCTCACCAGAGTCTACAGAGCGCGATGGGCACCACATGCTGACACCTTATGTGCCTTCTGTGGGGAGATGGAGGAGGATGTCACCCACCTTTTCTTCGGATGCCGCATGTCCCGGGAGGTTTGGTCGCGGACGAGCTCCATGGGTGTTTTCCCCCAGACGGCTGCAGACTTTTGGCTGGCTATCAGACGTCTTGCAAGACAGAGGCAGGACTGGAGAGCTATTTTGGCGACTTTCTTGGCTGGTACCTGGGCCATCTGGCTCCAGCGTAACCGAGTCATTTTTTGTGGGGAGAGATGTCAGGTGGATAGTATTGTACATCACATTTTTTGCTTTCTTCGGGAGTGGGGTCATGTTTAGCTTTGTTCCTCCCCTTTTTTTCCTTGCTCTCTACTGGAGAGCCTCTACTTGTATATGATGCTTCTTTTTGGTGATATATATATATCCGGATGACACCTAAGGGCGGTCATCCTTTGCCTTCTCAAAAGAAAAAAAAATTCCCTCTCAAAAGAAAGTTCAGAAGCAAGTAAAGCCAAGTTATTTAATCATCATGTTATATGATGTTCATTGGATGCCTTTAATATTTCTTATGCATTTCAGATCTTTATTTCTTCTAGGTGGGAGCATCCATCTAGTTGAAACATTTCATAAGCAAACTGCTCCTTGAATCAGGATGAACAGCACTAAAAAAGAGTAAACAGATGCATATTTCAGGAGGAATCTAACACATTACGAGGATAAAAAAAGATCTAAGCAAAGCTTATAGGACACATGTCAAACTATTGACTTAAAGATCAGGATACATTTAAGCCGGAATAGCTGAACTTTGAGAGTACATTAGGTTTCTTTTCTTTTGTTTTCGAGAGGATTAAGTTTCTTTTCTTGAGGAATACATATTAAGTTTCTGTCCTTTTTTAAGGGAACTACATATTAAGTTAAGATATTCCTCAAAAAGAAAAGGTTATGATATGAAGAATAAAAAAGTCAGATACAAAAAAGGATAAAATCAATGTCAGTACCTGTAAAAGCCTGTTCATTGGAACTGGCCTCTTGAGATCCCAAATAATCTCTGAAACTGCATTTTGCTGACTAGGTGTAAGAGAATATGGAAGAACGTCTAAAAATCTCTTGGTGAGATTAGACCATTCCTCTATGCGAACGGAATTCAGCTCATGATTTTTGTACTTATCCAGCAATTCCTCCTTTTCGATTCGTGTACCGAGCGCATCAAGCATTTGAAAGAATCTAGCCAACTGAAATAAAAAGGATAACACTCAAAAAGCTATCGAGAAGAAGAAGATTACTTAATCCATGTCATAAATATCAGTGTAGATCTTCTCAAGAAGCAAAAAAGACTTTGTAACTGTGAAGAAAAGGTGGGATGTTTTCTAGTTACAACCAGAACAGTAGGTAAATGAGTGAAAAATAAGGCAATTGATTTCAACATTCGAATAATTTTAGCAAAATTGAACTTTCATTAGTAACAGATCATTCAGAGAACAGTGCATAAAAGCATAAAAGGTCACTGTAAATGGCATGAAGGCTATAGGACTTGCAGATGACAGATTCCTCCGGATTGAACAAATACAAGAAAGCATTTTCCAATAGCAGGATTTGCAGATAGCATGGCTGATAAGATATGCTAATGTGTTTACACAAGTAGAAACGGAACTTTGTCTTTCTTTTAACGGTGTCAACTTTTGCTCTATGCATATCCTCCTGTCAGATGAACTTTCCTACAAATGTGTCATGGATTGGGACCTTTCCACAACAAAATGGAATACACCTTCAAATAGATTGTTCATAATGGCAGATGTGGAATCAGGTAACTTAATGCATGTCAAGGACTCAATTTTCTGCACATATATTAAAGCATGTGAATTGTGAATGACAAGACCAGATTCTTTTTTCTCTATTTTTGAGCTTAAATGAGGTATATAACTGAATACTTTTGAAGGGGTGTATATCACACAATATTTACCTGAAGATAGAAAAAATCATCAAATATCAATCGTCTGCGAGCTAGATCAGCCTCATTTAAGCTCTGTGGGTGGTGTATGCCCATGTAGGCCTGCATTAAGCAGTTAACTAGAAAATATCAAAAGAGTACATGCAGGAGTCGTCAAACACAAAACTTGAAAATATGACAAAGAAAAGACAAGCTATTCAGGAACAGAAAATTAACTTTTCGGCTATCATATGTACATATACCTATTATAATTAATTGCAATAATCTCAATTTTCCAAAAAAGCTTTTTCCAGGTGCATAAAAAAATTATCTTACATCATTGAGATTAAGTAAATTAAATTCCTTGAGAATGTCATCAGGCATTGGATCCATGTTGACAGTCAGCATCTTCAAGGCTCTGTTTTCAGTGACAAAATGCATCATCATCCAAATCTATGATTTAAATAAGTCAAGGTTTCGCAAAATGAAATTATGTACTCTTCCACAAGACACAATTATATTATTGGAAATACCCAATTCTAAGACTTGATTATTAAACAATAAATACTCAAAGCACTTCCATATCAGCTTTATAACATTACCATACAAATGAGATATTTAAATGTAATATATTGTCACATAGTGAAATGTAATATTTTATCACATATGTATAAATGTAACTCCGCCTATGTTTTATAGCCGGTCCCAAGCTTTGTTGTTGTTGTTGTATGTACAATGAAGGATGACAAGCAACAATTCAAAAGCACCAAAGGATAGACTACACAAAAGACTATATATATATATATATATATATATATATGTATGTATGTATGTATGTATGTATGTATGTACAGAGAGAGAGAGAGAGAGAGATCTTTAGATAAAACTAACCTTCTTATTATCTCAGAAAAGAACGAAGGCTTCAGTCCTGCTTTAGAAGGGTAGATAGGGTATGGTCTCCTGTCTACATGTGCATCTAATTCCTCCTCTTCGAGCATGTCAATGCTATATTCCCTCATCTCATAGTGGTCTTGCATACGCATTTTTCTAACCTTCAAATTGCAAAAAGTGTGAAACACGAAGGTGAATAGGTAGTAGTTTTTCTTAGGAGAAAAATGATTGACGCCAAATTAGGGTTTCATCCATGGATATATATCACTATGATGTGGAAAATGTACAAGTGTAAGCTCTCATGGAGAGAGCGACAAAAGAAGGAGAGAAACTACAACCACTAACCACAACCTCACTCCTAGAGAAGAAAAGAGCTATGGTATACAATAAGTGGACCTATCTTCAAGGATATGCAAGTAACAAATGATATTTGCAATTAGAATCATATAATTTTCATACCCATAAGGAATGAACAAATAAAAACTATAGAAGGGAGCACATATAGAACAAGTCATCCAAATAAATTGAAAGGAAGTTTCGATAACACAACTGATGAAAAAGAGGGTAACAGTTGAAAGATGAAGCCAACCCACCTTACCACTAACATAGACAAGATCCCCCTCTTTGTATTTTGACTGAATATTTTTAAGAAATGGCTGACTTGTGAAACGTCTTCCACGAAAAAACTTCTTCAGATGCAAATAAACCATCTTCTTTTCCTCAATGCCAGAGTCTTCATTGCTAATTTCAGAAGCTTGTCCATTTTTTTGGAACTCACAGCTTACAATAACTTCCAGGAATGAGAATGAAGAGCTAGCTCTGACTCCCCTGATACGATAACAACAGAAACCAGGATTGATAAATTGTAAATGTTAAAAATTAAGGACGCAAAGAAAAATCTTTCAATTTGGAAAAAGGAGTAAAGGCTTAAAGAACAAAATATATAAGGGAAAATCTTTTGTTAAGTGCCTGTGCATATCAAAGTTCTAATAAAAAGAATAATCAATTCAAAAGGAAACACCATAAAGATGTGCAAAACAACTTGCTTCTTGAGAACACAGATAAGTACAGAGGTTGATCCAATAAATGCCTTAGAAGGAAAATGTGAATTGACCCAATAAGTGCCTAAGAAGGGAAATGTGAATTCATTTCAAAAGAGTCCATGATTAATCAAAGAGGAATAAATTGTAATTTGCTCTTCTGTTTTAGAGTGAATTGGCATTTGCCTTTCTTTTTGTCATTTCACCAAAATTTCTTATATATTGTTTCTCAGCCAGTGAACACTAGATCACGTTAATTCTTATATATGAAAGAAATACATTACGCTGGTTTCCTTTCTTATCCTAACTCCAAAACCCTGATAAGTACACATAGATGTTTATATATGAAAGCAGTACAAAAGAAAAAAAATCAGTTTCTCATTGTAGCCACCATTTTACAAACTATTTTTTTTCTTATATATTTTGCAGCAATGTAGTATAAGAAATGTATATTTTATTCAGATACAAAGTGAAAATAGCTAGTTAGCTATATAGCTAGAGAGGGTAAAACACAGAATTTTATGCTTATGGATAAAACTTACTTAGAAGATTTTATGGTTCCATCAAACATCACATAGTATCCATCATCTAGTGCTTCCTGAGCATTTCTAAGATCAGCATATGTTCGAGGAAAATGTTGCAATAACTTCCGCACCTATATAGGGAATGAATAATGGTCCAAAGCTTAAAGACTTTAAAATTTTGAAAATATCAAGAGGATTTAGCTGATATCCATGGACATACCGTGTAGAAACCATTATTTTCAAGCTGGCAATACTGCCTACTGCTCAAACCATGTAAAGATCTTATTTTTTTGTCTAAAACTGACTCAGTCAACATTATGGTTTCTGATGAATTCTCATCGGCGCCTTTGCCATACAACTTCTCTTTTGAACCGTTTGAATCTACTTCTTGAAAAGTTAAGATCACAGATGCATTATCTTCCTCAATTGCGTGAGAACTGGTGTCTGAGAGTGGACAGGCCAATGAATCCCATGCTTCAACAATTGCTGTTTCTGCTAACTTCTCATCGGATGTTGTTACATAACTAATCCTATGAGGGATAGGTTCAGCCCACTTCTCTCCAGGATCAGCCAGGTATTCACTGGAGCTATCAGATTGCAAAAGATTTGTTTGTACTTCTGTGTGTTGAAATTCATATAGTTCGACATGTGATGAATCACCCAATTTGATGCTGGGAAATCTACCACAAAGTAACGAGAAATCAAATTCTTCTACCATGCCCTTTGCATCTGCCCCGGATTCCCTTCGAATTCTTTCTTGTTTGATTAGATCTTGGGTGCTGTCATATCCCATAAGAACTGAGATCTAAAAGAAAACACAGTACAATGAGAATTAACAAAAGAAACTCTGCTGCATAACAAATTCCTTTTACTGTAATAGCATACTTTAGCTGAATAAGGCAAAGAAAAATAAATTGATGTCCTGATGTCTAGCAAATTCCGGTCATCATTTTCTCCCTCAAAAACAAAAAAAAATAAAGAAATGACGAAATCAGCATCACACAAAGCATGATGTCAGTACAAGTTTATATGCTTGCAAATTCTGTTTTGAAAAAGCAACTATACCTTGTTTAAAAATTTAGCCCGCTCTGACAAGCTTGCTGTGTTGTATCCACTCACTTCTTCCAAAAGTTTCTTAGCAGATCCATGACTGGACCGGGAACACCACCTTTGAAGTTTAAGATGAAGAAAACTGCTAAACCTGTGAAAAGCTGGGTCCTTCGTAAGGGAAATGCTTCTAAATTATTACCATTCAATAGAATTCACGACACTCTTTACCTCATAGTCCTACCGAACGTGTTTCGAAACCCTCTCTCGACTTCAAAAGAAATGGCGCTTCTCAGATGACGCTCGTTAAAGCCCTATTTTAAACAATAATTTGCAACTATGTAGTGAGCAAGTAAAGAAACACGACGCGACAAAATAATCTCTAGAAGTAGTAACAACTGCGCACAGATGCTCAAGCTTTCAGTGCCTATCTATCTATAAATTTCCAAAGCCCGAAAGCAGACCAACTAAATAATACAAACACTTAAAAATTAAAAAGGAACTCAACAATACCTTGCAACATGCTTGAATAAATGACGAAGCCAGTTGCGCCATGGAATTCGAGGACGCCTTTATCGCTTGGCCCCCGCCAATAACTCAAGGTCCACAAAATTGGAGGAGTTCTTGCTGCTAATAGCGAGACCTCATCAACGACTTCGACCGTCGACCATCTTACGAGCACCTCTCCTGCCCCTGTTCCTACGCCTTCGTCTTGAGTTGGTGCCCGTCGTCCACCTGCACGGGCCGGAGGCAGCAGGGGAGGGGAAGGAGAGCCAAAGATTGGAGGGCAAATGGTCTTGGCGCACTAGGAGAGGGTGAGGGAGGAGAGATGCGTGCGGCTAATGGAAGGAGGGAGGTTAGGAGATTTTTTTTATTTTAATCAAGAAAAAAGAGTGCTAATAAAATAAAATTAAAATATATGAAAAAAAAATAAAGCACAATCATCAAATTTTAAACCTTCGCATTCTTATTAATTTTATATCCTCCTAATTTAAAAAAATTTAGCCTCTTAACACAGTGACATAAATTCAAATTTAGCAACTTTTTGGGGCAATTTAAAAAATGTGAGTATTAAAAGAATTTTTAGGTTTAGGAGGATTTAACATTTTCATTTATATATATATATAATATTTATACAACTGTTTAGTGAAATAATAAATATATATATAATATTTTCATTTTTCACATATTAATAATAGCATCAATTATCTAGATACTATATTAAAAGGAAATAAAGAATTAACATTTGGCACAATTATGAATGGACAAGTATCACTAGAAAGATCAATTACGAATTGAAAGATTTTGAACAGCTATGAATATAAAGCATAATAATTATATAATTTTATTATCAATGTAGTTATATTAACTATCTATTTTCATTTTAATCAATTAATATATTAAATATAATTTTAGTCACATTTTTTAATGATTAATTATGAGAATTTATTACAAGATTCATTAGTTATATATTCAATTTAAATATTGGATAACTTATTTATAACCTTTACACATAATAATATTTAGTTATCAATGAATTAAGTTTTCAATTTTAATGATGTAAAAATGATGTATTGATGGAAATAATTAATTATGATATAGTAATAAAATGTCACACGTTCTCTCTAGATATCCAATGTATATACAATTTATTATTATTATTATTATTATTATTATTATTATTATTATTATTATTATTATTATTATTATTATTATTATTATTATTATTATTATTATTATTATTATTATTATGTTTCAAACCAGTTAAATCCGAATATAGATATATATATATGTGTATAGAGTTATAAGTTATTCAATAAATTGTCATATTATATAAATCCGAAAATAAATCAATTTTAACAATAACATAAAAAAATATACATCTATACATATTATATCATAATAATTAAAATATTAATCAATTTTTCATAATATTTATTGGATGATTAATTAGCAATACTGTTAGTTAGCAGCCGTCTCCACTTTGTGTAATCCTTCGAGCAAAAAATATTAGTCATGGATAAGAAAATTTTAACTGAACATTTAAGTTTCATTGTTTACTTTTATTTCTGTAAATCTAAAGCATGATTACATATTGATTTGAATATTAATGTGTCATTATAACATTATTTATTTCATAAATTATTAAATTTAAGTGTTAGGGTTTAAGTAATAAAACTCATTATGAATTTTTTTAAATTTTTTAAGATAAAAATATTTATGGTTTTTATTTGTATTGCGATCTAATCGTAAGTCATTGTTTTACAATGAAATTAAATAATTTAGAATATGTATATATATATATATTCCAATTAAATCTAAAAAAATAGCACGCACTCCATAGCATCAATTTATATTGCGCTTAATTTTTTGGGTAATGAAATATATTTATTTTGTCTTTGACAATAAACTCCCTTTATAGTATATATTTTAAAATATATTTGTCCTATTGTTTAGATGTCTTTCACGTTCTCATAAAAGTTGATTTGAAAATATTCATTCAAATTTACCTCTTGAATGCGGAATGTAAACATTCTAATTTGATTATGAGACCTTTTTCGCTTGCATATGATTTGATAAGAGAGTAGACTCATAATTACAATATATATATATATATAACACATTTTTACTATCAGCAAACTAATTGCTTTCTTTAATGAATTGCTTTAAATATAAAGCTCCATATTGAATAATCATAAACACATTATCACATTGAATTGAATTAATGTGGAAAGTTAGAATTACATATGTAAATACAAAAGGGTACTTAAAGAAAAAATATCCAATTCAAGCTCCATCACAAAATTATCATAATTTCATAACACAGATTTTATTAAGTCAATTAATTTGTGTTTTGATGAAGTAATAATTATATTTAAAATTATTATGATATTTTTGTAAATACAGTTTCAGTCCACTAGTGTTTAGGACTACATTTGAATTGGTATTTATTGTAGAATAAATTAACTTATCAAGATTTAACTATTATGTACACTAATTTGAAAATGCCATTTTTTAAACTATTATTTGAACATTTAAACTTTTTCCATGTTGATGAGGGCAAATAAAATAGGATATTACGAAATTTCAAAAAAAAATCTTAGGATATTGAAAATATATTTTATATGTTTCACTACATATTGTTATTATGTTCAACTTAAAATACATATTTTCTAATAAAACAACTTATTTTAAAAAATTTCATATATTTTTTCACCATGCATCGTGTGAGTCCTATACTAGTCATTTATGAATAAATAATATTTTAGTCATCAGATATAAAATGTAAGAAGTTAAACAATATATACAAAAAGAACTAAAGAAACAATAAAATTAATGATATTTAATATATTACATACTGATAAAAGTTGATAATATCAAAATCTATATATTCTATACTATATTAAAAGCAAAGCAAGGAGGTGAAGACACTTGGTATAAACATGAGTAAACAAGTGTCCACAAAAAAAATATTTTTAAATTAAGAAATAACAGGTATGGTTATAAAAAATGGTAATTATATAATGATCATATAATCTAATTACCTATGAAATTATACTAATTACTTACTTTATTTTTTATTGATTGAATATTAACTTGTAATTATATTTTCAATGATTAAGTGAGAATTAGATACAAGATTCATAAAATAATAATATTTAATTAATTAATTAAATATAAATATAATTTTATAATGTTATTGAAGTAATGGACAACTTATCCATAACATAATAATATTTATTTATCAATGAATTAAATATTGAACTTTGAAGATGTAAAAAATGAGATATTGGTGGTATGCAATAATTAATTAAAAATGAATGAAAGTCACTCACTAGATATAATATATTTAGTTATTAAAATCAGTTATAAAATACCATAATAATATAATAACCATAATTACCTATATCTATCTTTTTATTAAATACAAAGTACCAAGCAAGGAGAGATAATAATACTTGACTAAGATAAAATGTATGGACTTCTTATAATAAAAAAAATTCAAATCAATAATGTCATCAGTCTCAAATAGCACAAATATACTTATTTTTGGAATATCTTAATAAATTAAGAACGTAAGAAACTTAAGCAAACCCAAATAATAAACAATCAAGATAAACTTTTGCATATGTGCTCAACAAATGTCAACTTTACATAATTATGCATTTAATTAACATATTAAGTTAGTTTGGATGTTCATTTAGTGATATTTTGTATATAGTAATTAATATTTCGATTATAGCATAATTATTAATTAATTATCGATAATATTTATAAAGTAATTATATAACATTATTAAGAATAAATTATAAAATTTATAAATATTGAAAAATATATGTAATCTTAATTAGGATAAAAACACTTAGTTATGATAAAAAAAATGTAATTGACCATCACTTAGGTTCCAAGTAGCTGAAACAAATAGATAACTGCTTAAAGAGATATTTTTCTGAATCATCATATGACGTCAAAAAAATTTTAAAAAAACTATAAGCAACCTATCTTTATTCTTTCATGGCCGAAAAATTATCATAGGTAAAACATGATAAAAAAGACTAGGGAAATTCGAGGGCGTCGGTTGTTCAATGTGAGTTCTTGATCACAAATTGTCCTTCTGATTTAGAGGATTATTCCCTCGTGGTTATTCAACCATAAATTATGAAATTTTGTATGATTAATTCATTCGAAGTTACCTTTCCATGACCCTTGAAATCACCTAAAAAGGAGTTTTATAGATAAATTGATCAACTTATCTTCGCTAATCACTCGTCCTATCCCAAGGCAGATACATGTTCAATTTATAAATTAGAGTACGATTATAATAGAGCGAATTGGGGTTTAGGAATATACTTAATTATACTTTACAAGGGTTCGGTGAAAAGTGAAATCATCCAATTTGAATGTGTATATTTGAAGAAATTAATTTTTCATTTCATGGCGATTCTTTTGTCACGATCCAGGACATTGACAGACACGATCCGAATTGACTATTTTTGTTATAAGATTATACAAGTATTTAAATTCTCTAATTTTTATGACTAAATAATAAGAAAGTATAATTTTAAAAAAAATATTATATCGTTAAATAGACAAGTATGAAGAAATATATAAATTAATCTTTCAATGACACAGTCTGATATAACACAAACTCTGTGTCAAATTGTCTTAGATTTTATGAATTACTCACTTGAAATTAGTTAATGATATACTAATTTATCTAGAATCATAAGCTTTGCACTTATGATTAAGAAGTTATGCATTATTTATTGATAGCCAATCAGTCTGGAATCATGAAAAAATACCTAGTTAAGTTATGAAGGATTGAGAAGTTCTAAGTGTGAAATAATCTATTTGAAGTTAGAAATTAGTACTAGAATATATTATATGAATTTTAAGATGCATAATGATTCATGCATTATGAGCATGCATTGCATACTATTTCAATGTGATTGGAAAGTAAAAAGGCATTATTACTTGTAGAAAAATCTCAAGTTATAAGTGAAAGGAAGAAAATCTAGTAAACCTCCTTAAAATAATTAAATACCAAAGTGAATGGGTAAATTTACAACATAGGAAAATGATATGTGATATTTCTTTTATGTGTGGCAGTATTTAAAGCGAGAATTATGATTATTATTTTATTGAAATTATATCTTAGGTTATGAAAAGTATCTATCATATGTTTCAAGATTTTCATATGAGATGAAGCAAACACATAATCATGAAGGAATACGTATTAACTCATGTTACGCTATTCGAAAATCGTGATCATAATGTTCTACTTAATTGTATAACACATGATCATGAAGGGATATATATCGACCCATTTTGAATATGTGCAGTGACACGTGTGTGGAGTTTAACTGAGAATATGATGACATCTTCGATTACTTTTATTTATGTAAAAGTTCATATGAGACAATGTGTTTATCTTATACGAATTATGTTTTAAATGTTTTATCATATGAGACAATGTGTTTATTTAAATGTTGTATGCACTCACATTGTTCCTCTTCGTTGTACATTTATTCTAGTCAATGAGTAAACGATTGTTGCTCATAATATCCTATTTAAATTTTTAGATACTTGTAAGTTCTTGAGTTGAGTAAACTCGAAGCTTATTTTGTTGCATATAGAAGATGTTGAACTATAAGAGCACTTTTATTTCTCCGTTCATTTTTGTTAATTCTAGATGTTGTAATTAAGTTCGTAAGAAAATTTTTGTAATATTGTATAGAACTTTATCATATGTGGTGTTTTATGCGAGATGGTTTGTAGAAAAAAAAATATAGTGACAATATATGAATATTATGTATTATAGCAAATAACATGAGTTAATTAAGGGAGAAGGTTTTGTCAATTTTATTTTTAAAATTGTCAAACAAAGTTAAGTTTTATGATAATCGGGATTAGAACCATGGAGTTGAGTATGACATAAACTGTATAATAATAACAACAGTAATAATAATAATAATAATAATAATAATAATAACAACAGTAATATTATTATTATTATTATTATTATGGGTAACTTATCCATAACATAATAATAATATGATCGAATCTTTCAAATAATTTATCATAATTGAATGAAGATCTGATGGTGAAGAAGATAAAAAACAAGACAAGGTAAAGAATACCTTCATTTTTATCCTAACTTAACTCAACTAATAGAGTTATGTTTCAAGAATAGCAAAAGCTACTAGTCCCTTGTTCAATTCATAGATTGTTAATTTGTTCATAATTTAATATTTTGCTCCAACCGAAACATCAGATTAATCAAATTTTAATAGCCCCCAAAATAAGTGAGCTTAGATTGAAAAAAGGATAAATTGATATTATTAAAATAATCTTATATTGATAATTTAAATTAAAAATATTTATGATTATTTATTTATGCTGTATTAATAGATATCTCTTCTTTTCAATTGAGCATTTGATATATGTTTTTAAAAATCAATAAGTATTGAATATTTTCTACTTATCGAAATCTCTCCCATGCTTTTAGATTCATACAAATGACAATATAGTAAGAGTTTTTTTAGAAAATAAAAAATAAAAAAATGAATCTAAGGAATTGGGTCACTATTGGGCTAAACATTCAATCATTTGAATTCCATCTAAATAGTCACACAAAGAAGCCGAGATAAAAATAATAAAGAAAAGCTGCTTTGTTTCTTAGTTTAGTGTCCGTGAACTTAATATGTGACGTTAAAGAACACATTGTCCATTAAAGATTGACTCCAAATATTTTTTTTTTTCATTTACAAGAATTGGACCTTCAAAACTTCAACATGCAAATGGAATTCGATCGTGGAGATGTTATCTGAATTCAAATAACTTTTGGTTTATATTATTCTCCTCGAAACAACATGGATTGTTAGGTTTATTTTTCGATGACAGAGATGAAAAAAACTTATTAAATTTTTGTGGGGTTTTCTTGATAAATAAATAAAATTTTAGGCATTTATCACAATTTGAGTATAGATCGCCAGTCTAACATTTCTCAAAATTGTAATCTCTAGAAGTGTTGGTTCTGCAACTAGATTATCAGATCAGGTATTAATAATGAGTAGAAATCAATCTGCATTGTCTAAATGTTTAGATAATATCTTGATCTAGAATTTTGATTCTTTACTAGTCACCTCACATCGTATATGAATCGCTTGTTGTCAATGTCTATAGGAAGAGCCCTTAAAACATAAACAATTGCCGAGATTTATCTATTCATTTTATTTACATAATAGTAGGAGTATAAGAAAAATCCGACGAACTGTTTATGATGATTTTTTAATAGAGCAAAATCGACCCGTTTAAATTAGGACACACCCTAAAAAAATGTAAGGGTCGTGGAGCCCATTTTTATTTATTATTTTTATTTATATAATTAATTTAGTTGTAATCAATTATTTTACTAGTGGTGTAATAATTTTTTATATAGCTTAATATATTCCTATCACAAACTCTAATTTAATAGTTCTAACACTATATCCTATACTTAGTTATAAAATTAAATACATTAATATTAATATTAATATTAATTTATTATATATTTTTATAAATATATTATTTATAAAAATAAGGGGTCAAAAAAAATCGACCCGCTAGAGAGTGATTTTTTTCCTAAATAGTTTTAGAGTGATTTTTGTGATTTTAAAAATCACCCCAAAAAATAACAGATATTTTTTTGACCGAAAAATCGGTCTGACCCGGAGTTCTATTTATTTGTTTTAGGGGTGTATTTTGAGAACAAATGATACCGTTATAACTATTTTTTCTTCACGTAGTAATTTTATGCTGGCATTAAAAATCGTAAAAAATCTATACTATATTAAAAGCAAAGAAGTTTGCAAGGAGAATTTGACACTTGGCATGATGAGGTGTTGACAAGGGTTCTTAAAATATTAATTATAAAAAATTAAATTAGTAAACATTTTTTATTATGAGATCTAATAATTATATATGCAGTTATAATAACTATATAATTTTTCTATGTACACAATTATATATAGTAACTATAATTTATAATAATATAATGTAAAATCTATTTAAAAGTATATATAACAAAACTTTTGCATGAACCTATGTGTTGGATAAATACAATTATTAAAAAAGATAAAATATTATTAAATATTTCAAAAGTGTGATAATCATATTAAAATTTATTTATTAGTATAGGAGTAACTAATATACATAGTGTTGTAGTGTAATTGTCTTATGGATTATTTATTTATCATTATATTAGGGATTAATATATTCCAGTAGATATGTATGTGATGAGAAAGTAGGTATTCATTGTTATAGACATTAGTTAAATGCATGGATGATTAATTAATCTATATATATATTAAAATAAAATAAAAACGCCCAAGGGAAGTGTTTAAATTGTGAAAAAAATAATATTAATATATATATTTCATGATAAATTTAAATATTCTATTAGAAATAATTACTTATTAATTTTTATATAATATAAAGGAGAGACACACGAGATATTAATATAAAGATTCATATCACAATGAAACTCCCACATTCGGTGCCGCAAGAATGAAGATTATTTTAGTATCATGGAGTTGGAAGATTTATTTACTGTTTAATTTCATATGATTGATTTGGATGTCTTTTTGTTCATGCAAATACTATATCTTTATGGTGATAAACTATCTCATTGAATACTTAATGTTGTTTGATAATGATTCTCTTGCTTTATCTTTAGGTCATGCAAAGAAAACTTAAGGTTCAAAAGATGATGATTCCGAAGGATTGATATATTGAAAATGATGTTTCAAGAAAGAAAGATTCATTACTTTCACTATGTTATAGATATTCTTATATATATTTTTTAATTTCTCTTTGCAATATGGCAGAGATAGGATGATATAATGTATAATGTTGACATATACACGGATAATCATATTGGTTCACATCCATCTTCTACATTTTTATCATGCATTATTTCATATTGCTTGCATATGGAGTCCATTGAAAGGTTATAGTCATATCCATGACTTTACGTGTTGCATGCAAAATTATATTTCAAGAATCAAAGATATATAATTCTCACTATTTTACAGATATTCTGATCCTTTATTTTTTTTCTTTTTTACATGTCATGGCTTGGTAGAGAGCACGAGATAAACATATTGGTTTACATCCAACTTTTATATTATTTTTTATCATGTATTTTTTTCACATATATTTTACACATTGAAAAATGAAATTACGAGTCTCTAAAAAATGTTGAGTTGTTGATTTTGTTATTGTATAATTAACCATGAAATCATATTCACTTTTTTAAGAAAATCTTATTATTTAAATATATAATTATTTGAGAATAGTCGGAATGGAGTCCTGGGCTCCATTGCAATATTATATTTTATTATTTATTTTTAACAATAAACTTTTAAGCTTATTTTTTTCCTTTACCACTGTCGCATATTTTTATAAGTTTATTTGTTTTTTTAAATATATTGCCTTAATTTTTAAATGTTCATTAGAGTGAGAGTGGTGTTTGGCATTATAATATATTGTCACGTGTTCTTAAACTTTTTTATAAATAATTTTTCAAAACATATATGTATAATAATTAAATGTGATAACCATACAAGTAACTAATTATCATTAACATATCCAACATCTAACAATAATTATAATATATATATACATGTATATTATATTATATTAGAGTAGTGGATAATAATTATCCATAACTAACTTGACTCCACAATTTTAGATTTTTTTCCTTATCACATTTCTCGTTATTTAACTATATACGACTATATAACAAAACTTATAACATAATGATTTAAATATTATATATATAGTTTGTGAAACCTATTATCCTATGTACCTGATTAAAAAGGATTTATTTACTAATTTAAAAATATAATGTGTAAGGAGAAGAAGCAACTTTCGAATAAATTATGATTAGTAAAATAAAATAAATATATTTAAATCCAAATTTATGATATTATTAAAAATTATATATTTTTAATAATAATTGTATATATTATTTAAGGGTTAATGTGTTAGTTTCATTTTATTCTACAAATGTTTTATTTTAGTTATAAATAACATATAATGTAATATATATGCATCTATATCTTATTAAAAGGAGAATATTCAATTTTAGTTATAGATAATATATATGTATGCCCGCAGGGGTGTTACGCTAGTCAATAATAAAAGATAAAAAAAAAAGACAGGCAAGGCAACACTCTATATGCAACAAATTCAAAATGTCAGCAGAAAATTTTGGAGCATCCATCAGCCAAATTTTACAACATGAATCGACAAACAGAATCCAAGCAGGAAAAAAGAACAGTTAATAAACGCTAAAGCTCGTGGAAATGGATATAATTACAATACAGTCGCGTGCAGCTATCCATCTAAGATTTCTTTCTTCTTTTTTTTTTATGTTTTCTTTGAGCTTGCAATTTCAGAGCAGAGATCACAAGCGCATAGATCGCATGAGGGAGAGCGTGATCAGAGGCGGTAACAAGAGACCGAAGGGCGACGAGGACAACGGCCGGAGAGTAGAGGACCCGCCGGCGCCGTTGATCTGGGATGACGCTACAGCAAGAGGCATTTCGCCCTGCGAGAGGGCGCAGGAGGTCGGGTCCGAGCTGCCAACTTCGTCGGCAGCCATGAGGACGCGGAGGACGGAGGTCGCGGCCGGGAGGTACTTCGTCCTGTTCCTGGAGAGCAGCCATGTCACCCCCATCAGCTGGCATTCCCTGTCGTGCACGCTGCTGCCTCGTCTCCTCCTCTCGGATACGGCGTCGGCGTCCACATTCTTCTCCTTCGCCTTCAGCTGAAACAATATAACTCAACAAGTGAGCATTCAGATCAAGGAGCAGCAAAAGCATCATGTTCTGACTCTGATCAAGTGTTCAGAGCTCTCCGCATCTTTACTACTAAATTCACGCCTAAACTTGATGTGAATGCCCGTGAAAGAAGACTCCAAAAGGATTGGATTCGTCTGATCATTCTCCCCGTATGGTCCCGCTGTGTTCCAATTTTTGTAGCAGAAGAGTGTGTGCGCTGTGCATCGTATGTTTTGCAGGAAGCATATCTGCAATCACGAGCCCTCTCATCGGTTTTGTTCTTTGACTTCACCAGCCGCGTTAGGACCACAAAACTGAACTAACTAAGAAGAACAGGAACAAGAACAGGGACAGGATCAGGAGGACCCATCGGCAGCTGTACAAACTTGTCTTATGCTCGCAAAGATCGCAGAGCTATAACGACAGGGACTGCAACTGCACCACTGAATGATTGCTCATGCGACACTTGCATCCTTTGCTTTCTACTTTTCTTCTCATTCTGGATATGTTTTTGCCGTTTCTCAAGCAACGTTACTGTGCGAGGTTACTTGGACTTCATCGGACACTAATTGAATCTAAATGTGGCTGTCCAAATAATTCGGCATCAAGTTATCAACCACAGCTGTTCTTCCATTCCAATCAAATTATGGGCCACAAAGAGAAGAACAACTTAATTGTAACAACTTAGAAGTATCGAAGTATTTTGGATGCGTCTTAAGTCTTTACTTTTTAATTCAAGAAATGCAAGAAGAATTATGCATAAGTTTCTTCGACGCCTTGGATGGCAATATGAACTCTTAGAGCATTGTTTCTTCGGCTACTACATGGCTACATGCACGAGAGCCCATGCATTGTGACTGTCTCAGTCAGATTATGGTTAACTGCGCGGTAGTCAAAGTCCAAATGTGAGATGGTGGTGAGAGAGAGAGGGAGTGTGTGTGTTGACTCACCTGGTTCAGGGACCGGAGGCAGCGATTGCAACCAGCGAGGCCGGACCGGGCGCAGTCTCGCTCCAGCCGCCGGCCGCCGGCCCCAGCGGGCACCCACCGGCCCTGCGCGGCATCGACGACGAATGCGCCCCCGGCGCACGTGAGGCGCCGGAGCCGTACCCCGCAGTAGCAGTAGGCCGCGTCGCACGTGCCATTGAGGCGCGGCAGGGCCACACCGCGGCTCCGGAGCGCGCGCTCCGCCCCGGCCACGCACGACTCCGAGTCGTCCGGCAGCGCGGGAAGGTCGTACCCTGCGGCGGCTGCGGCGGAGGTTACCGGACGCGCGGCGAGGGAGCTGGCGGAGTATCCGGCATAGAGCCACGCGGCGAGGACGGGGCAACAGCGCGCGCGGGATGGTAGGTGGGAGCGGCCGGCGTCGCCGGAGACCGAGCAGGCGGCGGAGACTGAGGGAAGCAGATCCTCCGGGAGGTCGAGCGGGCACGAGGAGGAGGCGGCGTCGGACTGCTCGGGGAATGCGGGGATGGTGGCTTGACTCGCGCTGGCCCCCCCGGCGCCGGAGTTGACAGGGGGGGCGAGCTGGACAGGGATAGGGGCCGCGTCAGGCTGGGGCAGGGCGGGCAATGCGGGCAGGGCAGAAAGCTGCGAGATGGAGAGCAGGACAGAGGAGGAGAAGAGGAGGAGGAGGAGACGTTGAGAAGGCATTGCTCTCATTCCTCGTCTGTTTGCTTTCTGGACTCTTTATTCTCCTTGCAGAAGAAGAGTGCCCGCTTTTTAGGCTCCCGAGTGCTTGTGATGATGAGGAGGAGGGGGAATGGTGGGCTCTGTTGCTGTCTTGTGGCTCTATAAATTATACAGTTTACCGTTGCTTTAGATGGCTTGCTTTAAGATAAATATACTGGTCACTGGTGCTGAGACTGAGGGCACAATGACCTTGGAAGAAGAGGTGGGGAAAGGGGAACTGTACTGCGTGTTTGTCTAGTTGATACGTGACTGTGAGAGTGGAGTGGATGGTGGCTGTGTCATGTGTGCCTTCTGGTCATGTTGTATATGATTGAGAAGAGAGTGACTAGTAAGAAGAATGAATACAGAGGGAATTTGAGATGGATGTATGTAGGGGTGTTCACTCGTCGGGTTTGACTCGACTCGTGAACAAATTCGATCCGATCCGATCAAGATCGGGTCGGGTCGATCATCATTTTTCTTTTTTTTTTAATTTTTCATTTATTTTTTTAATATAAAAAGTATTTATTAATTTATTTTTTAATACAAAATAAAGTATTTTTAAATACCAAAAATATTTATATACTTTTCTACATTTAAAATAATTTATTTCATATTTTTTTAGATTTTAAATAATATAAAAGTATATATTTAACTAAAAATAATTAAAAATTAAACAAAAAAGAAAAAAAACCGAATCGTCGGATCGGGTCGGGTCAACTCGGGTTGAAAAATTCCAACCTGAACCCGACCGGTCGGGTCGGGTCGACCCGACCCGGTGAACGCCCCTAAGCGTATGCATGCCTGTCAGCTCTGTCATGCATGGTAGTTGTAACCATTTGGTGGTCATCTTTTGATTGTGCAGAGATAGAAAAAATGGCCATGGATATTACTGTACATGCTTTTGTTTTTACTGTACAGCCTTTTTCTTTTAATACAATGGATGGACTTGCATTTTTTTTTCCCAACTTCTTACTATATTCAATTTGATCATGAACTGGATCAAGTGGAATGATACCTGGACTGTTTACTACCATGTCACAGTAAAGTTCAATCTCGTGCTCTGCGACTGTGACGAATGCGCCCAAAATTGTTTGGTTCTTTTGTGCACTGTAGGCATCGAGGTGTTTGGTACCAATTTTGAGTCACAAGTTACAACTCAAGTTTGTGAGAAATCCATGTCTGGATTCTTCATTTCACTTTTGTATGCAGACTGCAGAGGGGCTGAAGCAGGATTAATGAAGGGGCATCAAGACTCGAGCACATAGAGGCGAAGGCCTTAAATGGATCTGTGTGCTTCCTCGTGTTCCTGGCTTACAATAAATGTGAGGATCTTACGAGTCAACAGCCCCCATTTTGGTTGGAAGATTAGGTTCTCTTAATTATCTCGTTGAAAACAAAAACACTTTTAAAATACAATATTCATGCTTTCTTCCAGATTAAGATTTTTTTTCTGCAATTTGGTCCAGTCAAGAATTTGGTCAAGCCTGCATTGGGTAGCATACTCAAAAGGCTGTCACCCCAACACACATTAAATTTTGCTCGTTAACAGGGCAACAAGGAGAGTGACTAGTAAGCTACCATTATGTAGGTCCATTGCCCCATAGAATCCTTTTTTTCTTTTTTTTTTCTTTTTACTTCAATGTCCAAAGCATCAAATTGCCGGGCAACAAAGAAAAGAAAAAAGGGCTTTGCATGCAGAAATATGTCATGGCAAATGCTTCATTCCATCTGGTGTAACAGCAAATGCATTTCATATGATGCTCCAAGTGCCTGAACCTGAATTAGACCACCTGATTAGATCAAAGGAAGAGCAAACAAAAGTGACGAAGTACTCTGTTTCCAACATAATGATGGATTCTTTTTAACTTATTCTCCAACCCGTAGCATTTGTTTTGAGCACGATGCCTTTTTTGTCTTCGCAACAGCATGAAAAATTTTTTGCGTTTCGTACCGAGTGCCATTAGCACCTTGTTATGGCAGTAAACAAGTCATCCAAATCTGACGCAGTGGATTCTTCAGCAGGGCACCGAATTGACAAATTGAGCTCGGTGCACTGATATCTACAAAGAAGTGGAATGCAGGGCAGAGCAAGGAAAAAGCTTTGAAATGCACACCATTAAAGCATGCAATAAAAAGCAATCCTCTCTCTCTCTCTCTCAACGTGGATTGTCATTGGGGTTGTTGTTGGCATTGCCTTTGGTCACTAGGCGCGCGTGATTGTTAGGTGGTTGGGATCATTGGTCTTCGATGCTAATGAGCACCCGCTCGGGAGCGTGACGAGGGGGGAAACAGCAGGACAGAGGGACCTCTCTCTCTCTCTCTCTCTCTGCTGTCAGGACCCCCCTCCCATGGCCTGCCTCTACGGATCCAGCTTTTGTCTGATTTATGAGATATCTCATCCCAGCAGCAAAAGGTTGAAGCTTCACGGCATTGGATTCCATAACGGCACTTGAATTGTAAACACTATCAGACGACGTTCTCATTTCTGGTTGCTGCTTTCTGCACTGTTACAAATTGTCTGATATTGTGTGAGATTGTGGGATTGTCAATTTCAAATAGGCATGCAATCCTTGGCGACAAACAACAAATGCAGAGCATACGAATCCACATGTATACATATGGATTTAACATAAAAGTCCAAGTGCTGCTGATCTAAACGGCAACCAGTACACAGAGCTGAATTCAATAAGGCGTTGGAGTTCATCATTTGTGTTATTCATAGTCGCTTTGTATGATTCGTCCGAGTGATTAAATAATTCTGAGGTGCATGACGTACTTGATAATTCAAGGCATTACTTGTTACTGTTGCAAGATATGAAATTTCAGGTTTAAAGTTTTTTTTTGAAAAAAATGTATGATCAGCATGACTTAAAGTATACGAAGGCGTTGATGATTGAAGTTGTATTTTGTGTGTGTAATCCGATTAAAATACGCCTTAGTATATGACAAATTAAATCGATATTAACATATTGAGATCAGCTTGATTTAGAGAATGCAAGAAAGGTGGTCAAAACTATCACCCATGAATGTGTGTATAATTATTTTGTGTAACAACTCAAATCTATTAGACGCGGAGCCAAGCAATTCATCCCAGCAACATAGATTGCACCCATGGACAGATACGGCTCCACCTTTGGACCAGCTCCAAAATTAAAAGAAAAAAAAAGAAGAAAATATGCAATTAGAAACTTAGATAAATCATATTAACTTCATAATCATGTATAAGTTCAGCTGTGAGTGAGATCAATTTTGGATTTGTCAAAGGTATTTTTCCTGGAAAGGGTGGAGCTAGGTTTGGGATAAGGTGACCCCAAATGTCACTTCAGGGATTCCATCTTTTGATATTGGATATTTGGATTTCCAAAATTAATGTATTTTTTATATTTTTTCATTTTTAATATTATAATAATGAAAAATATAATTTTATGATAAGGGGTTTTTAAAAATAGCCGAGATTGACTCTTAAATTAAAATTTTCTAGTCTTATCTTTAAGTCCATTTGGATTGGAGATATCATTAGAATTGAGTGCCGTATTCTCATTTTCAAGTGTCATATTCTCATTTTTTAACTTACTATTCTCTTCTTTTATTCTTTTATGCGTTCAAACTGACTTTTTTTATGAGCTATTTGGTACATGAACAACTCCTTACACGAACAACCACATCCCTCTTTTGTTCCTCTTACATGAACATAATGAGGTCAAATTTCTTTAGGTCGGAATTGATTCACATCCTAAAAAATGAGATGTCATTTTAGATCCGATAACAACATATAACACCTCGAAATTTCATCTCCAAATGTCAAGGACAATTAGATCATTTGATTGTATTAGTTTGTTCGCTATTACATGATCATAATAAAATATAATTTTTTATTAATACAGCGAAAGCATAAAATGATTAAATAAGCTAAAAAAATATTTTAATTAAGTGCGAAAAACTTCATGAAAACTTCATTAAATAAGTAATGTCATAAAATTTAAAATATCACTAATAATAATTAAAACATATTAAAATTATAATCAAAATATCTCTTTAAAAACTCATAGTCCAATAGACTTAGTACACTTGACTCTAAGACTCATAAATCACTATGCAATATTTCTTGTCATGAGTTGAGCAGCCATCATCCATACTTTAGTTACCTGCACGGATTCAAGGTGTAGGATTTTCAATTAGAGAATGTAAATGTCGATGCTATGATCGTAGACAAGATACTAAATGATATGCATCATCATTTTTAATAATAAGAATGGAACAATATGCATGATATGTTTAAACACGTGATCTACATGTCATTCATTCATACTATTTTTTATCATCGTGCAATAAAATAAAAAGCATGGAAAGACATGTAATCACTATCATCAAATAGTATGGACATTCATAACAATCGTCAATTCAATCCACACATAAGTGAAGCATGCCTTTGAACTTCCATTTTTATAGGACATCATTCCAATCGATCAATCGTTGGTCATTTCATTAACGTTATATCTTCTAATAGTTGAGATTTATGTTATTGTCCTCTTAATAGGCTAGCTAAGTATTGGAGACAATGCTTCCTTCTCGCCCTAAGGCAACATCACATGCACACACCATTGCCGATGTGTGTAACGATCATTTTGGACTCTCGCCTAAGGGCGATATAGGAATGACACACCGTTGCCGATGTCTGTAATGATCATTTCGGGTAAAAATCCGATAAAGAGCAATAGAGGATCAACATGTAACATCACCCACAATTGGATTCATTATGCTTTTCAATCGACAAACAATTACGTAGCTCAATTTCGAGAAACATGCATATATGTATCTAGGTTCTTATACAATCAACAAGCATCAATACATAATATTAATACTTTGAAAATAACATTTTATATAACATATATGAACTCGTGAAAGGGTCGTCACGACCATGACATAACACTGAAAAATACTATTTCTGTCATGGTCGTGCCAAGATGCAGTCACGCCCGTGCCCTGACTTTGTCACAACCATGACATGGGCGTAATAGAAGTCTACTTTTTTGGTCGATTTCGACCCTTTTGTCACGTGCGTGACATGATGCGTCATGATCATGTCAGACAGAACTCTAAAGTTCCGTTGTCCAGCTCGATTTTACACGATTTTTATCGAAAATTTGGGAAAAACAATATACAACGATAAGAATCAAAACATATGCAATTCCTAGGCATTCTAGAATTAAAAGAATATTTAAAAAACATAATAATCCATAAAATTTCTAAGATCTAGGGTTCATCCCCATCATAAACAACATGAAATACATATGAATCCTAATAATTAGATCTCTACATTTCTAAACACATAATCTCATGGATCTATGCAAAATATGTAGATCTAGACATTGGGAAACAATGTGCCCTCAATCAATTTCAATATGAGGACATGCTCTCAACCCAATACAGGAAGAACATTAAGAGAGATGTGAGAGGAATTTTGAATTTCTTTTCATACTTTGATCTTGAATCTTTCTCATTTTTCTTCCTCTTTGTTCATCTTTTTCTCCTTCCTCGAATCCTAGCCATCAAGGGATGTGGAGAAAAGAGGTGAACAATAGAAATAAAGGTCTTTTATATAAGAGAGATCAAGAGGATTTGAGCAAAAAATCCAATTTATTCTCACTTAAAATATGAGGTATCAAACAACAAATATATAAACATACGTTAACAAAAAGATTTTTTTCCTTGTATGATTTATTCTTGATTGAATGTGGAGGAAGAAAACCCTAGATATGAGATAAAAAAAAATGTGCTTTTTGTAAAATACACTTGAAAAATATTCATAGCTGCAACAAAAAAGTCATATTGAGACTTGTGAGACCATAATTGTGCTAAATATTTAATATACCCCTTTTTCTCTGTCATCAAATAATAATAATATCATTCGCAAGTGATTTTAGTCGCATGTCAAGTATCACTAAGGTGGTTAAGAGGTAAATAAATTATTTCTCATTAAGAATATATTTTTTTAATCAAGGATAAATATTACGAATCCCTTTATTGTCACTTCTAGAATCATCCTATGGTCATTTTATTCTCATACAAATTTACTATCGCCTAAAATGGATGGATAAAGTCTAAAAATAAAATTATCTTAGAAAAGTGTCAGCTTCAGATGTTTCTCATTGACGTTTTCTTTAGGAAAATAAATAAATGAGAAGGAAAAACAAAAGCTATATGTCATCCTATTTTTTCTTCTAGTTCTAGCAGTACTAACAGAAAATTTGGGCCCAAACAATATCTTGGTCATGGGGCGAAAAAAGTAAATTGCCTATAAAAAGGCAAAAATAATTAATAAATTAATAATTTGGGCCAAAAATAAATAAATAATATGATAAATAAATTAATATTAATATTATCGACAGATTCAATTTTAGACTTATCGACAAATTTTTAATCCATCCGATAATTCTAATCGTACTCGTAAAAAAAACTAATTTCTTTCCCACTCGTCCTATTTGCGCCTATTATTAATACAAACTCTTTCTCCTCCCTCTCTCCCAATATCTCATTCTCTTCCTTTCTTTCTCTTCCCATCCGGCCGTCTCCCCTCTCTCCCTATACATCTCTCTTCCCCATGGCACCGGCGACTCCCACGACTCATGCGGCCCTCTCCCTCTCTCTTAACTCCGTCCGCCCTCCACCTCTCTCTCTCAACTCCGACTGCCAGACGGCCGATCTGGCCACAGCCGGTCGGACCGACCGATCTCATTAAGTTTAATATATAAGTATATATATAATAAAATTATTATGTAACATTTATTCTATTTTTCAATTATGAGAATAATTATTCACTTTTATCCTTTTGCGTTTTTTTTTTGTCATTCTTTATTTTTTTTTAATTTTCTGAATGAACCCTAATGAATTTGGCGCAAACAATATCATGGGCTCGGGCCGAAAGAAGTAAATTATTTACAAAATGGCCTTGTCATCCTGCTCCTCCTCCAACTTAGGGTTTTTCATTCTCTTCTTCTGTCGACTCCGGCTCCTCCATCAATCTCTCTCTCTCTCTCTCTCTGTGCTTTTGCATTCTTCTTCTTGTTTATTTTTGTTTCTGTGATAATATCAATCTCCATGTATCTCTCTCTCTGCTTTTGCTTTCTTCTTCCTGTTTATTTTTGTTTCTGTGATCATATCATTCGGGGGTTGTGGTGCGAAACGGGGAGAGCAGAAATCACGTTGTGGCTCTGAAACACCCGCAGGTTCTCTGCGGGGTGCCCGGCACTCTCCATGAACGGCCCCCTAAAGCAAGAACGTGGTCTCATAGTACGGGCTTTGCTCCCTTTTCTATCGCAAGCCCGCCTCCAATGACCATTACATTTCTCAATACTTTTTTTGTTTTTGCTTCTGTTCCTTTTTCTCCCTCCTGGTGATTGCTTTCATATATGATCAGGTGTTAAAAAAAGTTTTGCCTTTTTTTTTTCTCATCTCAATTCTCCCGAGTAAGATTTGATCAATTTGATTCCAAGTAGTAGTAAGATTTAAGTTCCTGCCTCTCGACTCTTTTTTTTTTTAGAACTGAAGCGTAAGCAGTGATCGAATCGATATATTGAAGCTAAAATTAGGCTGCAGTTTCGTCGGCTTCATCGATTATTATTCATAAAGCGACAATTCAAAAAAAAAATATATATATTCCCAAATCCAGTGGACGGCTGTGTCTTTTCTTTACATCCGGAATGTTTTCATTCATAAAATAGTCACGATTTAGTTGATAAAATTATTAGGAAAATATCTGATATATAATCATGCCCACATAATAATATGATGATTCTTTCTAACAAAAGAGAGAAGTGATTTTTTTTTCCTTTTAGTGAGAAAAAAAGGAATAATGCACAGGAGAAAACACACACCACGGCACAGGAAGAGGAAAATGATATGATCCGGACCGCTATAAATATTCTTTTCAATTTGTTAATTTTGAAAACTAACCGAGTTAACATAATGATAAAAAAATTTTAAAATTAATTGATTTGATAAAAAAATTAAGTTAATATTTAGATGGAAAATATAATGATAAAATTTTTAAAAATCAATTTAATAGATAAGGTTTAGTGAATATTTAAATAAAAAATATAATTCTTCAGTGCTATTTGTGATAAAATCCCCTCTCCAATTTTGAACTAATTGTGTGTAAAAATCGTTAGGCTGTGTTTGGTTAGAGGTGAATAGAAGTTTTATGATTTTGGAAAGTTCTATCTATATGTTTGGTTTAATTTTGTTTTGATGACAAGAATTTTTTACGTAGAATTGGAGATCGCTTCGAAAATGGAATTTATGACATAAATTTTTCTTCTCTTTTATTCAAACAATTGTCAACCTCATCTAAACTTTCATATATGTTTGACGAAAATATCGCATTGTATATCGTATTATTCGCATGATTTGTTCCCATCTCAACGCAACCTTATTGTCCAATCAATTTCTCATTGCATATATCTCGAAGATTGAAACATGAGCATGAATTTGGACAATAAAATAGGATGGGTACATGCATGGCAGCTATCCCTTCACCACTAATAAAAAAGGCAATATAAATGACAACCGCCTAGGCGCTTGAATTCGAAAACTATAAATAGTATAATGAAAACATATTATCTCCAAGGAATAAGTAGTATTTAATATTTATGATTTTTCTAGTTCTTTTTGCATATTCTACTTAATTTGATGCATTATCCCCGGTATTTTATTGGATGCAATTTTTTATGAACGTGTTCTATCATATTTTTTATGCAAATTAATCTTTCTGCTTTTTGTTCCATTTTATCATATTTTATCCTCATTTTTTCTTTAATTGATCTTCTCTTATCTCTATACGTGTCCCTTCCATTTCCGTTCCCACTTTCCATCCAATATTTCTGAATAATTAATCCAAACTACTTTTCATTTCTCTAATCTCTCTCCCATATTTATCATGATAAAAAATAATACTAATATTATATAGTATGGTATGAGACATACATATATATCATTTTTCTAGTTATATAAAATTAATTTAATATAATATTGTAACAAAGATATAAATTAGGTTTGAAAAATATAAGATAAAAAAGTTCCGAAAAAAAATGAAAAGGCAAAAATACTTATTGAATAATCAGAAGATACAATCATTTATAAAACTTATTTTTAAATTTTGTCTATTGTGCTTTATTTTTATTTTCTGTCCATTTTATTTCTTTTTTCTAATACTTTACATATTTGATGCAATTATAGTTTTTCATATTAATTAAATTTATATGTATGTCTTTATCTCATATTATAATAAGTATTATATTTTATATAAAAAATAAAAGCACTAATTTGAAATTTGAAAGAGAGAGAGTAGAAGAAGGCAAATATATTAGAATATTCACTAATTAAAAATGATTGAACACGGACATCCATATCTATGAAGAGGTGAGAAGAATTAATTAAAGTAGAATGAGGGTGAAAATGTGGAGTGGGACATTAGGCGGTAAAACATATTTTACCCTAAAAAAAATTATGATATATTGGTTGTTAAAAAGTGTCATATCATAGTTTATAAATATACTTGATGAGTGGTGTTTGGTTACACAACGTAATGGTATAAAAAATAAAGAGTTGATTGCAAACCTGTGTAATCATACGAGGTGTTATTCAAAGAGAAAAAATAAGTAGGTTAGACCTCATAATTTTTTACCATGATTTTAATTCTATACTATAGTTTTAAACCTAAAAAAAAATGCATCCAAACGCTGTTTTGTAAGCTTTAGGGAGATGGAAAAAATTCTGTGATTTAACTTTATTAGTTTACTTTTCCAACGTATTCAAACAGGGCCTAAAGACTTCTTCTACCGTGGATAGAATTGTTAATTTTCATCCTACAAGAAACCCCTGTTGCAAAAGTTGTGGCATCACAATGGAGACCTCCACCCATTTATTCTTGGAACGCAGTGTGCAGGGCTGCTTGTTCTAATATTTCATTGCTAATTAATTTAAACATTTTACGATGACCAAGCTCAATACTGGTGGACCCTTCGATAATTGTGTAAGAGGCCTCTCTCTCTCTCTCTCTCACATCAACATTCCACTCCACTGAAGCAAGTACTGCCCTTGGAAGTTGGAAGATAAAGCACGCCATAGCGGACTACTAGACCTAGCTCTTTCTTTGCTTTTTGATAATGTGAAATTAAAGCATATTTACAGAGAAGCCGACCAAGACCAAATAGCTAATTATATCTCAAAACTTGGACCGTAGAAACTTTTGGATGTCTTTTTGGAGAATCCACCTTGTAAAGAGATTCTTCATTTTTTGTTCTCCCATAATTCGGAACCTTCCACTAGAGATGGATAGTTTCTTTTGTTTTTTTCCAAAGAAAAAGGGCAAAAAAAAAACTAGAAATAAGTGGATTATTTCCACGAGACGAGAACAGGGGTCGAAGCATAAAGATGTAAACACTCAGCTAAATCTTCAAGAATCTCGTTTACACACAAAAAAAAAAAAGAGATCCCTTTCGAGATGGACGGACTCTGTCCCAAGCAGACAGCTAAATGGAATCTAATCTTCTCAGTAGATTACAAAATCCACGTCGAAATTGAAAATTATAGGTGCATGTTGTGATCGATCCTCTAAAAGACAAATTTGACGGCATTTTTTTCCAAAGGCCAGAAAAGCTAAGACGAGAGCGAAACAATGACGAAATGCACCTAGATATTTCTCATCAATGTACGAAAATTTCGATAAGTTTTTCTTGTTTGTTTTTTCGTTAGTGATAAGCCTTTGACAGCAATTTCTTTAAGCAAAATTTGCAAGCAACAACATTTCATGCAGCCACAGGAAGAAGAAGAAGAAGAAGAAGAAGAAGAAGAAGAAGAAGAAGAAGAAGAAGAAGAAGAAGAAGAAGAAGAAGAAGAAGAAGAAGAAGAAGAAGAAGAAGAAGAAGAAGAAGAAGAAGAAGAAGAAGAAGAAGAAGAAGAAGAAGAAGAAGAAGAAGAAGAAGAAGAAGAAGAAGAAGAAGAAGAAGAAGAAGAAGAAGAAGAAGAAGAAGAAGAAGAAGAAGAAGAAGAAGAAGAAGAAGAAGAAGAAGAAGAAGAAGAAGAAGAAGAAGAAGAAGAAGAAGAAGAAGAAGAAGAAGAAGAAGAAGAAGAAGAAGTTAACTGGATGCAAATGGGGGAAAACAGAAGAAGGGATTCAGCGAAGAAATTAACTGGATGCAAATGGGGGAAAACAGAAGAAGGGATTCAGCGCGGTTCCACAACTGTAAGGGTGACATCGTTTACAGAGTTCGTCTTATTTGCAGGACTCAATTTGGAGCTTAACGACCGAGAGGTGCCCGATACCTTAAACCTCGTGAATGACGACGGCTCGCTGAGCGGGGGCAGCGGCATCTGTTCGCTCTTCAGCATGAGAACCACCGTCGACATGGTCGGCCTGTCGTCCGGACTCTCCTGCACGCACAGCAGCCCGACGTGGAGGCAGCGCCAGGCTTCGTCTGTGGGGTAGTCGTCTCCCAGCAACGGGTCCATGAACTCCATGGCACTCTCCGTGCGCCACAGCTCCCATGCCTGCGATATTTTGAGCTCAAACAGTGTCAACTCAACTATCTGATCCGATGCATGCAACGGGATGTATAGATTTCGAACGTAGGAGCAGGCCGTACATGTCGGAGAAGGGTTTGGCCGTGCTGTTCGATGTGCGACCCTCCGTTTCTTCTCCCGCTCAGAATCTCAAGCAGCAGAACCCCGAAGCTGAAGACGTCCGATTTGATCGAATAGTTGCCTTCCATTGCGTACTCCGGAGCCAAGTATCCGCTGTCCAACATATACATGTCAGCATGCATAAGGGGGAAGACTAGATTGAGTGCTGAAAGATGTGTTCTTGCAGCTACTTAAAAAGTTTGGAAATTGCAGATGCAACAGGGCAAACAGTTCACTCACTAGGTTCCCACGACCTTGCCAGTTTTGACTTCGTTGTCATCTTCCTTGTGTATCATGGCCAGGCCAAAGTCCGATATCTTTGGGTTCAGCTTGTCGTCCAGCAGCACATTGCTGGCTTTCAGATCCCTGTGGATGACCTTAAGCAAGGAGTCCTCATGGAGGTAGAGAAGGCCCCTGGCGATTCCTAAGATGATGTTATGCCTTAACCTCCAGTTCAACTGCTCCGCCCGCTTGCTCGGATCTGTACAGAGAACAACACAGAGAGAGATAAAAAAAAAGCTTCTTTTTCGAATCCAAGTTCCGCAACTCTTGACAACATGTAAACTGTGGAGGTGGTGGACTCACCAAACAGAAAGGAAGCAAGGCTCTTGTTTGGCAGGTACTCATAGATGAGAATCTTCTCTTCTTTCTCCACGCAGCAACCCATCAATCTCACGAGGTTGCGATGTTGAAGTTTGGCTATGAGTTCAACCTCATTCCTGAACTCCTCAGTGCCCTGCTTCGACCTTGACGAAAGCCTCTTCACAGCAACTTCCTGGCCACCATACAGCACTCCCTGGGAATTTTAAGTTTCTTTTTTAGTACTTCATCGAACTATTAGAGATTAATTTGTAGAAATCAACTTGGCTAGTCAGCAACCAATTGGATTTTGGATCGAGCTTAATTACTCTGTAAACAGGTCCGAAACCACCTTCCCCAAGCTTATTATCCATGGAGAAGTAGTTGGTAGCCTCTTGGATTACGGAGAGATCCATCAGAGGCAAATCCGAGCTCGCCACGGTCCTCGAATTCTCCAGCTGGATCTTTCTGATAGCTGCGATTGTTGAAGGCGGAGCTAAGAAACTGAAAGCAAAAGCTCTGCAAAAAATAGAGAGACAACAAATAACACGAAGGCTTCGTCTGTCCTGTACCGTTTCGTCTCCTCCACCTCCAGCAGTAGACGCAGTATGCTAAGGAACAGAAGACGACCACGACCAGAATCGAAACCATGATTCGCATTGAAGAAGCTGAGCCCGAACTATGCCGATCTCCTGGGATTCATAATAAAGACTAGATCTTTATCAAGTGCAGAGCAAAGGAACTCCTGGATGCATGCTTGAAACTTGAATTAATAACCTTGGGGAGCGGCGGGCGATGGCTGCGACTGCGAGGAATTCAACAAGCGCCGGTGATGATTGAGTACTAATCTCATGGCTCTGGCTTCAATTGTACCCTGAAACAGCAGGATGAGAAGCTTAGCAGACTCTGCTGGCACTTGGCAGTGAAGACAGCTTTGTTGAGGGGATTAAAGGCTCGGATTTGGATCTTGGAGAAGGAAAGGGTGATCAATTAGCAACAGAGGTCTCAGCATGCCAACTACACAGCAGGGTTTAGTTTGCATTAATGGAGAATAGAGGAGGAGAGAGACATGTCATGAGATAAGGAGTTGAACAGAGTCACATCCACGTCCTTTTCATGTAAATATTTGTGGACACGTCCTTCGTGTCACTGTATTTTTTTTACCGATATTTTTTCTTCTCATTTCAACCTAACTTTAGTCCTATGTTTTCTAACAATAAGGCATATAAAAACATGTGTGCTACAATGCCTCATCCTTTCTTCCATTATGCGAGATTTATGTAAATTTTTTTTTAAAAAAATTGTTACCTTTTATAATTTTTTGTTTGAACCTCCTTTTATAATAAAAAAAGATAAAAACATATCAAGTTAAAAATAATACGATCAACGATGCACTTTCTCCTAAAGTTCAATTGTGCTAGATTAGCTAGATAACCAGCAATACAATTTCTTCTCTTTCAACCCCACTCTCAACTAGTCACAACTACTAGTCTTAGCTCAAGTTTATGTGAAATTTATTAAGACAAATTATATGTAAGTCGCATGCAGTTAAAAATTGCAACACGATAGTTATTAAAAATGAAAATACTCAGTTTTATTTATAATAATAATATTATTAATAATTATAATAAATGTGATAGTTATTTTTCAGGAGGCGGCTTTGAAGAAGGCCAAATAAACAATCATGATTTCGGCCTAATATTTCGATAATGTCCATACGACTAAAACTAGAAGAGAAGACAGTGCCGATGGGCAGCTATGACATCTCCAATCAATCTTTGTAATGTCCGCAGCATTTTGGTTGTACTCGAGCCTCCCAGTATAATTCCAATTCCAACGTGCAAAGTTCCAACTTGAAGAAAGAAAAATGTGTTTTATATACAATTTTGTTGACGACAACATGAAGTCTTGAGATGCTCTTCTATGCCACTATTATCAGTAGTAGATATAAAGTTGCCCTCATGTTCGATTCACTGTTCATCTCCTTGTCTGCATGTCTGCCTCCTAGTTTAACTTTAAGATTTGAAAGAGTGACTAAGATTCTTGATTACTAATATGATATTAATGCACGTAATGAATCTCCAAACCTATTAACTTTTTTCTGTCATAGACTCCAAGATTACTGCACAGGAGAAAGAAAGTGCCGAGCAGAAAAATATTATGAAAATATCAGTTTACATTAAAAGTTCATGTTTGATCGAAGTTACATCCGAAGTACACAACAAAATGGCCTGGTCCCTTAACAGTCCTTTGGGTGATTTCACTTCCCATTGATTGGTAGGGAACTGCTACTCAGCTGTTGTGTTAAGTTTTCCCTATTCTTTGGAAAAAACATTACATTTCATGTGCAGCTTATCTAAGAATAGCAGTGCATGTGGCATTTTCATCCTCTGGATGAACAGACTTAAGGAGATCCAGCAGGGCATTGCATGACAGGCGTAAAACATCAATCTCATATTAATGAATACTAGGGTAGCAATGCTTTGCCATTGTATCATTTAGGAACATAATTCAGCAAGTTTATTGGTCACACCATCAATCATGCCGTCCGTCCGCTTTGCGACAGGTTCATCCTGCAGCAAAAAAGAGAAGGATCAAATTCAAACATTCTCATGATAAATTTAACATTTAATTCTGCTACAGACATTGATCTACTTACACCCTCAGACTACAGGATCAAGCATATTCCATGCAACAGGTACAGGACACATTAAGGAAGAGTGTGCTTTAGGGTAAAACAAGCACATTGACAGTGCACCTATTGAAGTATATTTTTCTTTTCTTTTGATTAAACCATATTTAGCAATCTTCCTTTCCCAAATGATTGAATAATTAGCCAACATGAAATGATTCACAAGCCTTGAACCAGCTTTTAGGTGGCATTCACTAATTTCACTTTCGAGCGACTTTTCAAGGTAATAATAATAATCCCTTGAATTGTGTACAAGAATAAAATGAGAACTTCCTATGTAAAAAACAGACCACACTTTTGTTTGGCAGATTCTCCGGTCAATTCATTTATTTCAAAGTCAAAAGGGATCCATAAATCTACTTCCTCTTGATAAAACATTTAGAGTATATTAAGAGCTAATCAGAGAGATACTTTATGGAACATAAAAGTTAAAAAAACTTCAAGATCAGTTGCATCGTTTGACTTACTTCGGCTTCCTTTTTATCCTTGACAACCACACACTTTGATGCGCTGATACTAGCACTCTTCAGAAAATTACGTGCATTAGAATTTTGATTGTTTATACCATTTTCCATGGTTGAGGTGTGACTAGCAGTCTCCTGTAACCTTGGAGGACTTTCAAGGGTGGTCCGAGCAACCGAAGCTGCACTCCTCTTCTCCAAATCATTTTTCTCATCACCAACTTCAGCTTTTGATGCGCAGACTCTCTCTCTATTACACAGGAAGCAAACATGGAGTTGTTAGTTTAATTGCTCTAAATAAAAAGAGCTCTTGGATATCTGTACCAAAATATTGAACATAATTGTGCATGATGTATACAAATAGTTATTGGAAAAGAACTGTTAATTTATCTGTAAACTGAATCTTACTGGAAATGTAAACAACAAATAGAACTCAAGAATACCTTGGCAATGATGCATGCTGGCGCTGGAGTGGTGTGCTTCTTTCGCCTTTACCATAATGCTCTTCAAGATGAGCAAACTGTTGCTTGAAACGATCAACACCACTGTTCATTGCACATCAGTTCAATCAATACAATAGCAACAACAGAAATTTACCACATATGATAATTGAGTTCCACACAAAATAGTTCTGTTAATCCATTCTCTTCACAAAATTAATAAAAAAGTGCATGACATGGCCATCTGAATATCTAACTAAACCCAGCTTTACTCTGAGGATCAAAATAATTCGACAACTGTTTTTTATCTTATTGTCCATCACTATCTTGGGCTTTGGTAATTGTCAAATATGATAAGAATGGGCTAAAGTAAAAAAAATGAGAATAGAAAGAGCCCAAACGGCACATAAGAAATCTCACATATTTATGCCTAATGTTTCTTTCTTGTAACTTCATGGATAAATCTAAATCTAATCATAGGTGCAGTCACAAGTATACCCCAACAAAGTATTTCAGTTTTGTTGTGAACCTGTGTAGCTTGTTCATGGGATGACATAAAAAAAACTGTGCTTGTTCACTGTACCTCAAGCAAACTTGTATGGTTACTAATTAGGTCAGAAAATACTCATGTATATAACGAAGAAAAGAACTTATACCTAGGATACATGAAATTAGTCTGTTCTCCGCCACACATATACTCCTGCAGCATTTGAGGATGATACTCCAGAATCTGTTTACTTTCCAAAGGAAATCATGTCACAAATTGGACATCTAACAGCTATGAGTGAAATAAGTTGCATGAAAAGAATGTGTCCTTGTACCTCTCTGTAAATTAGTTCTCTGACATCTTCTTTTGTCAATCTCCTCCTTTCAAACTCAAACTCAAATTTGGATATGGGTTGCGTTGATGGTTCACGATCTACATTGGCTAAACCCAGAAAGTATGGATCTGCTAGAGCCTGAAGATATATGTAAAAAGGAAGAACTTAGAATAAAGCAGCATTCAGAATTTCCAGCATTACAACTAAAACACCTTTTTTTGAGAGGACAACTAAAGCACATTGTTTTGCTGAAAGATGAACAAGTTTTAATAATGATAAGCAAAAATGTTGCAAAAACTACCTCCTCAGCGGTAGGCCTATCTTTTGGATCAAAAGCAAGTAGACGTTCCAACAAACGAAGTGCCAAAGGATCCACATTAGGGAACTTCTGGGTGAAAGGAACTGGTGATTTTCTCCTCATCGTGCCTAGATACCTTCTAGCTTTTTCATTTCGGATCTACAGATTAAAAAGTAAGCAAAAAGTTAAACTAATAAGCACCTGAAGCTTCAAAGAATTCAAGTTGGTAATCTATCCTTCACTATGTGCACTTAAGCAAATGGAATTTTTAAACCAAAGTGTAAACAAAGATAAAAAAAATGTAAGACTTGTTGACAGAAAGAGAATGTGATAATATTTGCTTTTGGTTGATTATTTATAAATTTATCCTATGTCAGTGTGGTGAATGAACACAAGTGCTTGTGCTGTTTAAGGAATGGCGTCGTATGATCCATGTAGCCGACCCCACCTAGTGGGATAAGGCTTTGTTGTTATTGTTGTCAGTGTGGTGAATAGATTTCCTTGTCCATCTATCCTTTTCAGAACATAGCCAGCCTGCAGTCTGTTACTTTCAATTTCCTCTTCTTTCAGTCACAAATTTGGTGCTGAACAATTTTTTAGAAGAAGCTGCTATAATTTTTTTTTTTAGAGAAAAGGATGACAACCAAAAGTTGAAGTTGTCATCCAGATTTATATATAGCTGTGACAAAAAACAACATGTACAAGCGAAAAACCTCAAGAATAGCGCAGCAAAAGAGGGAGGGCTGCACAGTCCCTAACCAAAACCCCACTCCCGAAAAAGAAAGGAAGCATGAAATACAACGCTCTCAACTGTGCCCTGCTCCCCACAAAAAATAATCCGATTACGCTGTAGCCAAATGGCCCAGGTACCAGCCAAAAAAGATGCCAGCAGTGCTCTCCACCTCAATCGCTGCTGTCTAGCCAAATCACGAAGTGAAAGCCAAATTGCTGCTGTCCACCTCAATCGCTGCTATCAAATATTACTGGTTCCGAT
This sequence comes from Pontederia crassipes, assembly GCA_030549335.1. NCBI lineage: Eukaryota > Viridiplantae > Streptophyta > Magnoliopsida > Commelinales > Pontederiaceae > Pontederia > Pontederia crassipes. The sequence continues at coordinate 55,038,557 of CM060195.1, read as the reverse complement.
TCTCATTCAAAAAACTTATTTGGTATCTGACTTAACTTTAATACCAAATTTGTGACAATTTAGATTGTTAATAGCTAAGCAAAATATGTCATTCATTCGTAAAGCTTTTTGACGTGATTCACCATTTCTTACTCGAGTATCACACAAGATAGCTTGAAATTTTTTATAATTCCTTCCCTACCACTCATGAATCATGATTGTTCATATTCCAATATAAACAGTATTATAAAAGGAAAGACAAATTAACACTGAACTTGAATGTCAATCAAGTATCAGAATTAGACTTAAGATGATACACAATAAAGGTATGTTAAAAAATAGAATCTTAAAAATAACAGATAAAAAAGAAGGCTCCGTGTTATGATATTTAATATATGATATTTTCAGATGAAAAAGTCATCATCATCGATGCATATGGTCATTAACAGACATTGTGCTGAAGCAAAATTGAACAAAAGAGATTGAACAAACCCTAGCAACGGTTTCAGCAGAAGGTGTACCAAGAAGATCAGTCATCAGATCCAACTGATGTACCACATTCTTCCCAGGAAATAATGGTTTACCAGTTAGCATTTCCGCAAAAATACAACCTATGCTCCATATATCAATGGCCGGTGTATACTGCAACAGACAAATGAGCAACATGTAAAGATTTGAGTAAAATGTACAATGTATGCAGCCAGATTCGAAGTATAAATTACTTCAAAAAAAGATTTGAAATATAAATATTGACATAGGAAAGTTCAAATGTTGTGAAATCTTACTTTCGAGAAGAAAGAACCACACAATTCTGGGGCACGATACCACCTTGTTGCTACATAATCCTGAAGTTTGATTTAGAAATTATCAAGTTTGAATTGCACAATACATACAAGGATAGTCATTGATAAAACAATCAAAGATAAGCAATATAAACAATGAGAGAATACATACAGTCCAAAAAATTGCTGATGGAGCATCATTAAATGAGGGACGGGCAAGTCCAAAATCACAAATCTTCAATTTGCAGTCAGCATTTGCAAGTATGTTTTTAGGTTTCAAGTCACGATGGAATACGTTTGCTGCAAGACGTTAATTTACACCATTAGCAACCAGCTTGAAAGTGGGATATTTACAAGGATTTATGAACAATAAGATTGATCAAACCTGTATGAATATACTTCAAAGCTCGAAGAAGCTGGTACAAGAAAAACTGAAAGTGTTCAGGAGTGAGATCATCATTTGCCTTAATGACCTGGTGAAGATCTGATTCCATCAACTCAAACACAACATATATATCTCTAAATTCCCTCCGGGAAGGTGGTAACATTATATGCTTTATTTCAACTATATCAGGATGGCGCAGCAGCCTGAGCAGCTTGATCTCTCTAAGGATGCGGGTGGCATCAGAAACATGCTCAAAAACATCATTGATCTTCTTGATCGCAACCCTTTCTCCTGTGTGAATATCGACAGCAGCAGCAACCACCCCATAACTGCCCTTGCCAATCACCTCCTGTATATGATATTGGCTTGCTTCACCGTACTCAGTGAAGAACTCATTGTCAAGCATGATCTAAAGAAAATTTTAATAACTGCATAAGAAATTATCAACTCAAGCAGACAAATCCATGAATAAAACAATGATCTTAGATCCATAGAGAAAAAAGGAAGAATCTTTTAAGGACTCACGCGCAATACGATTGAACTTTTATAATTCTGGCAACAAGAAGAATAGAAATAAACAAGGAAAAGAAAACTTCGAAACCACCCGCAGCAATTGACAGAGCGAAAAGATGGAATTTTTTATTCTAGACGAAATGAGAAAAGAAATTACTTCCAACTCACACTTCCCTCAACAACAAGATGGATTCGGCCTCCAATTATTGCGGGATATAACAACTAACAGAGTAACAGGTTCCTTGCACCGAACTACCACTTGAAAAGTCGGAAACAAGTGGAGAAAAAATTAGGATTTTTTTTCCAATACAGAACACTAGGGATCGAGCAAGTCGTCAAGCACAATGAGGAAAGGAAGTAAAATCTGATCGATCGGGATCCTGACGGCGAACCCACGACCTGAAATCCAGGGTAATATATGGAAAGGAATAAAAAGGAAGGATCTTTAACCTTCTTCTGGGGTTCGAAACCGGGCATGTTGGTGAATCTCTTGGGGACGCGGATGCGCCTGAACCCAGCGAGGTCCAAGTCCTCGACTATCTGGATCTCGCGCTCAACTCCTCCTCCCTCGTCGTCGTCACTATCAGTATCGAGGTTGCTATCGCGCTCCCCGGACAGCACGAGAGAGGATGAGGCCGGGCGATGGGGGCGGCGTTGAAACCAGCGACGGAACCCGTCGACGAGTGCTCCTCCCCCCATATAATGTCTGCGTTACCCTTTGGCGGCGGGTGGGGCGGCACAGCGATCACGGCATTCGCCTCTCCGCCTCGTTTCCCTCTTCTCCCTACGGCTCTGCCCCCGGCCGATCCTTTATCTCCGCACAGGCCTTCTTTTACTTCTTCTCCTACGCGTCTGAAGACCGCGTCACCGTCGTCGTGCTCCGCCTCCTATTGGGCTGTCGACCGTGTCCGACAACTGTTTCCAGTTGCCTTGTTCAATGTTTTGTTTAATTTTTGCGTTAATAATTTTATTTTGCTCTGCGGCCGCCGGTTCGAAGGAGAAGTGAAGACTGGAGAGTGGAGACGACGAAGATAGATGAAATTAATGGAACGTGTGTTGCTTCACTACGCCTTCCCCATTTATTTATTTAAATAAATAATTTAGAGTTTAGACGTATAATAATAATAATAATAATAATAATAATAATAATAATAATATCTCGAGCTCGAGTGTGAAGGTGATAAGATTGATAGTGTTTTTCAACTCAAGAAAATATGATTGCTTATTTTTTTTTGGTTGGAGGGGGGGGGGGAGGGGGGGGGGGGGGGGGGGGGGGGGCGTAAATAAAATATGATTGCTTTATAAAGGTGATAAGGTCTCTCTCTCTCAATATTAAGATTTTCAAAATTTCTTTCTCATTGATTTCATATATATATTAAAAAACTTAACTGATTGGTTAACATATGATAAAAAATTGAGTAACAATTTCCTCTCTATCACTAAATTATGTTACTGTGAATTTTGCTTAAATTAAATTAGATTTATATTATATATCTACTATTCCGCTTGGTCTGACCAGATTTATGAATGGATGATAATTGATAGGTTTTTTCTGGGTTGCATTTGGATATAAATAATTCATTAAATTAGTATTTTAACCAAAACTTATAATCAAATATCCATTAGAATAGACCACCAAGGTGAACAATTACATTATCTAGATGAAATGAATCATTTTGATTCTAAAATTATGGTGAATTAATTTATCTTTTTTTTAAGTGTTAGGACAATTTAATTATTGAATTATTTTTTTCTACAAAAAAGAAGATCCAAAATACATTATTGGGGTAATTGGATTATCTGTTTATAGTCTTCTAATACGTAATAATTCAATCAAACGCCCCTTCGAGTTTTCATGGGCTCTTTTTCTGTTTTCCCTTTTTTGTTTTATTTTAGACAAATAATTACCGCCCCCGAAACAAAAAAAGAAAAAAACGTAATGCCCTAATCTTGCCACGTTGTTCGCTGCTGCCTGGTCACGCCTTTCGCTGTCGCCGGCGCTCGCACCCTCCTCCAACTGCTCCGGCCTGCTGCTGTTGCTGTTTCGGGACCGCTGTTGTTGGTGCCTGGTTCCCTCCCTCCGCGCGAGCACTCCTACTGGCAGAGAAGCCTTCGCGAGAGAGCTCCCTGCTTTGCAAGTCCTGTTCAGGAGTAGGGGGATGTTTCTTTTCGGCGGTATGATTGCCAATCGTTATTATTTTATAATTACTATGCTATTTCTGCTCTGTTACGATCATTAATGTTATTGTTGATGCTTGATGGCTGTTCTTACTTCTCAATGTTCACTAGCATTTTATTTGAAGAAATGTTTCTTGAATAAGTATTAGTTAAATTCGTAGCTTAAAGTTTGAATCTTTTGCCTAAAATTGTTTCATTTTAAAAAAAATTTGCATAGTCCTCTTCTTTTCCCCGCAAGTGACTGGGTAAATAAATTTATTATATTTATCTGGTAGAATCGCCTGAACCTCATATGATTATGTAACTTTCCTACCCTTCCAGTTCGAGTTAGCATTATCTACTGTTGCGTCTAGCATTGCCGCAATGGCGGAAGCAATTGTGAGATCGTTACGGGACGGAGCCTTTGAAGGAGAGCATGCCCCTGCGCTGGCCATTGAGGACTCCCTCCGCAGCCCTCTCGGCTCCCATGTCTTTGACCACTTCTTCACCACCCTCACGTCGCACATCTCGTCCGGCAAAGCACAGGCTCGGTGAGTTTAAAGAGTGGCATTTTTGTTATAATTTTGCATCAGAACCTTCTCTTACGTCATTCACTGGAGACAGCGCTCTGGTCCTCGTAGCATTCGCTCGCAGTCCATCCTATTACTTTGATCTGCTGAGACGCAGGGGCTTGGATGAAATCTTGGTGAAGCAGTGGTATGAATAATTTGATTGAAAGTCGAAGATTTCATTCTTGTTTTCCTTGCGATTGGTTCAGTGTGTGTTGTGCTGGTTAGAAGTTAAAATGTTGTTTTTTAATTTTGTCTTTGCTGTTTATTGATTTAATTTTAGGGTTCACATACTGGACTGCTACTCAGACCCGCTTGGTTGGAAACTAGCACAAGACTTGGAAAGCAACCCCGCAGGAGGAAATGTTTCTGCTTTCAGGGAAGTGAAGAACCTGAATAAGTTAATTTCTTCAATTCTTGATCTGGGGAAAGGTACTGCAAGTTTGCCCATTGTTTTTTTATTCTCTATTTCAAATTTTTTTGCAGTTTAGTTCTAGCATTTATGTTCTGATTACAGGGTATGATGGCCATGGCAAAGGTCGTTTTGCAGTTGGCATTGACTTGGTATGCTCAAATTCTATGCATGTAGTTCAGTTATGAGTAACGAAGGATGTAGACAGTGAAATGCATTTTTCAAATGCTGTTTCCTTCGTTTGAGTTATCATTTTATTTCATGAACTAGTCCTTATGCTTCTGATAGTTAGCACAAGTAATCAGGGACAAAATTTATCATATGTATATTTGTTTCATGTTTGACGTGCATTTAACATATTAATTTTCAGGTTAGCAGCATGTTGCATCATGCTTCCTTGCCATCAGTTGCAGGTGTGCTTAATGACTTACGCAGTAATGGTATGCTTGTTTTCTTGTCTATTTACACCATTCTTTTCACTCTGAAACTATGTGTTTGCTCAAAAAAGACATCAATGTGTCCATATCATTTATTTTTCTACATGCAGACTCTCTTTTCAAATTTTTTAATGATCTCTGTGTGGCGTTTGTATTTTCTCCTTTTGAATCTAAATTTCAATTAAACTTAGCTTTACTCCTAAAGTATTTAGAAACTTGATAGAGTACTATCAGTTTAATTTCATTTTTTGATAGCCTTTACATGGATTTCTAAAGAGTATCTACATGTAATTATCTTTGATGCATTGGTTCTGTGAGTCAAGCCTAAAATCTTTTTTCGTAATGGATCCTACATTATTCTTATTGTTATTATTTTGCTCAGAAAACTTAGATCTTTAAGATGTTCACATCTTTATTTATACTTTTTGCATAGATATGGCTGTATTTGTCTGGTATGCTAAAAAATAGGCATGTGGGCATATGTATATGCATTTAGTCATTAAGATATATCTTTGAATGTTTTTAAGAATGTTATCATGTTTTGCTTTATTGGTTTTTTTCCTTCTAATTATCTTTTCCGGGGGGGGCATCACTTGTGCGGCTAATATTATTTTTATTGCAAAAAATAAATGCCATATTATTTTTCTATGGACATATGTTTTGCTTTATTTATACTTTATTGCTTTATTGTTATTTTATTCATTTATTTTAAAAAATTTTTGTCCATGTTGGGTCTTAATGTGGTCTTGACCATTAATGATCTAGGATGCAACTTCCACCCAATTAGTCAAGCCAACACCGGAAACCTCAAACACTTACTAACATGACATATCATGATTATGACTAATGAGATGCTGCAACAATAACAACAAACAACAACAAAGCCTTATCCCACTAGGTGGGGTCGGCTACTAATGAGATGCTGCCATTATGGTTATTTTGTTCATTCACCAATTCATTCCGCTGTCTTTCATATAATTTGCCAATCACTTTATGGCTACCATTCGCCCCTATAATCTAGTACCATCATGATGCCTCCACCTCGACCTCCTTTGGAGTTACTATATCTGTTACAGATTTTCTCTCTTTTTTTTTGAGGGAAGAAAAGGATGATCGCTAAGAGGTGTGGCTATCATTCAAGTATATTTTGAAGTGTTCTTGTTCATTGTGACATTTATCAACCTTACCTACCATCTCATGGTGACCTGGCTACTCTCTCCTTATCACTTCTGTGTGCACTTCCACTTCTCATTGGTCTTAACATAACACCATATGTAGCATTTAAGCTATTCTTCAACTACATCTAAGTCTTCTTCTGTTGTCCAACTTATCACAGACCAACTGCAGTAATATGCTTGAAGCTAATTGATGTAAAACAGATAGGCATCATGGCCGTCAACTGATAGCCTATAGTATTTAGTTGTGGGCCTTTTGCTTATGGGATGCCCTTCGGTTTAGGTTTTTAAAGTCCTTGGATTAGATTTTATTTCATTGAATTTCCCTTTTATCTAAGTTCTTTTTTTTTTCTTTTTTTTTTTTTTGAGAAGAGGTTCTTTGTTATTTGATATACTCAGTTCATTGCTATATCTATCATCATTCTTCCACTTTTGGCTGTTGGTACTTTGTTTTGCCACCACTGCATCCTCCAACTCACCACTACCTGCAACACTCATCATCCAAGTTTGTTGAGGCTTCTCTGTTCTGCGACATTAGCCAGCTGGTCTCACTGTCAAACTCCATATTTAATTATCATTCAACACTCGAGCATCACATGATTTAAATGAATCTGATTCATTGAGGCACACAATCAATGTGAAAGCATGATCCCAACTGAGGTTACGATGGACCATAGAGAAAGAAATAAATGTCAATACTTTCATGATTTTTATTGTTTTTGTGTTTTCCTGACACGAGAAGCAAGAAAATGCGTGCTCTGTTCTATTTTCTGCGACTTTATCACCCAAATAAAGACAACAAAGATCTGATAAACATCTAATTGTACAACAACAACAACAAAGTCTTATCCCACTAGGTGGGGTCGGCTACATGGATCCTTCATTGATCCATGTTCATGAGATTCGATAGGGTTTTACGCCTAACACAACCCTCCTCCTTTATCCGGCTATAAGACATCTAATTGTACATTCTGTTGAAATTCCATCATCATTTTCTATATTTTTATCTTTTCCAGTTCAATTGTCCTAGGCATCATGTGCAAACTCTGGTGGTGATTTGTATCTCTAATCTACTGATATTTTATCTTGCAATTGCAGATCAGGTTTCATGCATCTTTTGGTTAATGCACTCTGACCTTCATGAATCTAGGGTTTCAACAGCTCTTGAGTACCTTTCAACTATGGTGGCTACTTTGGAGCCAACATTACAATGTTTTGATGGGCAAAGAAGTTCACATAATCTTGGATGGAATGAAGAGAATTCTTGCAAAGCAAAATTTAATGTTCGCATCAAACGTCGAAATGGAAGAGTGAAATTAGTGGTATTCTCTCTCTCTCATGTTAGGTGCACATGCCTTCTGGATTTTCCAAGAATTTGAGCACATGCACATAAAACTTTTCTGCTGTTATATTCCTTGTATTTTCTTTTCTTTTCAAAAAAGAGCTAAAGAGGGATTATGGTCCGTGACTACAGTATGAAGAGGCACGAGTGGAGCAGTTTGGCATGAAATTTGCAACTGTATCATTTGAAGACACCGTTGTCAACAAGAATCTTTTGCCAAAAGTAATTGTTTATTTTTCTCAAAAAAGTATTTATTTATCAGTTCTCATGACTTTACCTTTTCTGTTCCTCCACAACTTTGTTTGTATGATGCTTTAGATGCCAAAGTGTTCATATTATGTCTTTCTGTCCTCTGTTTGACAGGTACAATTCAATCTTCAGCTATCAGATAAAGAGCGTGTTGACAGGGCAAATGTTATTCTTCCATTTGAACATCAGGGTACAGATCTATACAATTTAACAGTTCTGGTACTAATGTTAGTGTAGAGCATTTACATTTTTTTGGTTTGACAAGCTAAGTTGAGAGAGAAGTATAATTTAATTATATACGAAATTCTCTTACTGTGGTTATGAAACGGGCACCATAACAAGTTACTCATTTTTGGTTAGCTGGAGTTGACTTATGATGAATGGCAGATACACACGTATGAAAGGTTATTTATGTTGTCAACTGGGTGTAGTATATCAAATTATGTCTTCGTGGCTAGATTGATCGTTTCTTGCCATTTTTCAGCAGTACTTGAATCGCCTAACTTACTCATGCAACCAATATTAAATTTCATCAATTTCCTTTTTCTGAAAAGATTGTGAAATTTGCAATGTATGCACTCAGATAATTTATACGATCTTCTAAACTTCCCTATTTTAAAATAAGCTATATAACCTGGTCTTCTTCCTTATTTGTCTACTCTGTGATTCCGTTTTGTGTCAGGAAATGGTGAGCCTATACAAATCTATGATGGCCGGTATTCTTCAGTTGGCGAGGTTAAAAAAAGTTCAACTTTGCTACACCCTCGTACACTGTCTTCCACAGGGGACATCAGCAACAATTCTGATAAGGGTGAAATACATTATGTTCGTGATTCCGATGATGAGCGGCCTGATTCGGACGAGGATCCAGATGATGATTTGGATATTTAGAAAACTTTTGTCTTCGGCTTTCAGCTCTAGGATCATATAGCATTCTACTGGCTTATTGTTCAACTGGTACTCAGGTTGAATTTCATAGAGGAGACCGAGATTCTCAGAAAGAAGCTTGGCAAGGACGTCTTGGGAGAGGAATTAACTTTTAACATATGGGCGAACTTTTTGAGGACCATGTGAACTAATTGACGGTGGAAAGAAAGGTGCTGCAAGATCTGTCTAGTATCTTTCCATTTCCCTAGTTCTGTTGTATGAAAGGCTTTGGGGCAACTGACAAGTGACAACTCAAGGCCAAGTACCAATACGTAGTACGCTGTGTCGCACATTGAGTAGATCATTTGTGACTACCTAGTGATCATAAATAATTATTTGTTTGGAATAGTTGCTGGAAAATGCAGTTTTGTTTTACAATAATGCTGCTGTGACTTTGCAACTATAATTATGAGTTTATGATTAATTAGAGGAAGGAAACTTTCTGAAGGATATAACTGTGCTTGGCCTGTAATGTTCCATCTGAAGCTAACGATAAATATTTTTGTTGACAAACATTGCTAAAATCTACTTCTGTTGTTGATGTTTTCGGTGTGCACTTTGCACATGGAACTTCAAAATCAATTTGTGCAAAACTAAATCGGGTGAAAAATAGGACTGAGCTATGTACTCGGCAGACATATCAATATCTTCGAGATATACTAATGTTATAATTTTATCGGAGGCGTTTAATGGTCATGCTTATTCACACACGGAATAATAAAAAATGATATCTATATTTATTAATTCATTTTTAATCACAACAAGTATACAAAACAAATGATCTTCGAGAATAAACCTCCCAGGAGAAAGGACTTTCTTACCATAATAAAATATAACTTCAAAATTATTCTTCAAAAGTGTGGAACAGATACAAAATTTTGGCAAATACCAAAAGCATATAATACATCATTAAGGGTTAAATGCAATATCCTAAATCCAACCTATAATTGCCAACACCTTCCACGTTAAGATAAGTGTTCATAACCATCACAATTTATATTGAGCGTGAGATGCTTGCCTCGCCTTCATCATCTATTTCGAAGACTTCATTTTTCCTTTGCGGCCAAGTCTTATTCAATGGCGAGCTGGCAAGTCATGTCAAAACTAGGAACAAGACTAACAAGACTATTAACAACTTGTAAAGCTTCAAGAATCGTACGGCTCAATCCTTAATCATCACAAGACCTATCACATTTTTTACTATCTTACAAGTATAATTGAATCTTGACTTCATTTTTAAAGTCATATTTAGTCTTTATAATCATACATAAATTATAATCATACATAAATCATGTGTTGTTTTCTACAAACACCCTTACCAAATTATTTTTCATGTGTATAAACATGAAATGTCTTACTTTATAAATTACACGAATCATCTTCAACTTTTGATCAATATCTCTACTTTAGCTCACACAGAAGGCGCTGGCCAGCCCTCTTGCCACGTGGATTGTTATATTTTTTTCTTAGTGACGTGAATGAGAAGTGACATAGGTGGCGGCCACGTATACTAACAATTAGAAACCCACTATTAGAAATAAAAGTTGTACGTTATGATTACAAAATGAAATCAACCAATAAAAGTGAAATCAACCATTAGAAGCTCCCTGTACAGCCTCTTCTTCCATAGCAATGGCACCCATTTTCAATGAAGAGTCCACATCACTTCATCAGGTGACATATTACGGTCACTCCATATAAGGTTTTTATCATCAAATGGATGCATCTCACTCCATAAGACCAAGCACTACAAAGGCTCCCTTGTGTCAATTTATTTATGCCCAAGACTATCATACATCTAACAATAGTGGTATATAATAAATAGACAAAATAAAGCCAATAACGTAAATCAATAAATTTCACGCTAACAATAGTGACAGCATGATATCAAAATAGTTGCACACAATAATGGCTAAATGTTACTACCATCTTTTGGCTCGCCATTCCTATTGAGCTTTTGATGCAACGAAAAGCATTGAGGTAACGTGAAAAGTGGCTCTCGCCCACCATTTCCTAAAACACATAAGCCCAAACCATACCCAAGGGCTCTTGCAACAGGGACTGCTACAGCATTCCCTACTTGTATGTAACTGCAAAAACAAAACAAAAAAAAAATCATATTTCTAAGCAAATGTAACCTACACAAAACACTCAAGCAATCGGCTACATGGATCATACGACGCCATTCGTTGATCCATATTCATAAGATTCGACATGATTTTATGCTGGCTGTCGGGGCCTAACACAACTCTCCTCCTTTATCTGGGCTTAGGACCGGCTATAAAATATAGGCGGAGTTGCACAAAACACTCAAGCAATTAAATGAAAAACAAATAGAAATACAAATGGAACAAGTATGCAGAAGAAGTTAAACCTTTCAATTCTTCAAGATATTGAATAAAAGTCGAACTTGTAAACATAAGCAATAACAAACTTGAGCTTTCACAGACTCGAGCATAACATGTAATGGCACAAACTTAAGTTGCATACATACAAAGCATATCTATCTCATCAAATTTGAGTTTCACAAGCTTAGGCATAACATCTAATGGCACAAATATTTTAATGTATAGCAATGTCTTTCTAATGCATATACATGTTATACTTTATTTTTTGCATTTCTATTTATAAATTCCTTTCAAAACTTCATTGAAATTACCGCTCTTTAATGGGACCACAAAGTTTATAAAAATCTGGAAACCCTTGCAGCCGAGCATTCTCGCGAATGGTGAGCACCCTATCTTGCAGTGGGTGAAGTACGACCTGTGGATGTTAAATATATATTACAATAGAAAGTAGCCAAGGCACCATATGAACGTCTGATAAAAAAAGAAAATTTTACCTGATTATGAGGCTCTGCTCTTGTGACAACAGTGGGTACTGTTTCATCCCACCACAACCGCCCAAAAGGTCTACAAAAAATAAATAAAATAAATAATAAATATATATTTAAAAGACAAAACAACTGCCCGAAAGGTCTACAAAAAAGAAAAGAATAAAAAAATAATAAATATATATTTAAAAAGATAAAACAATGCCTACTTTGATGATTTCCCCTTAATGAAAGATATCGCATAATCTGGCACCTGTAGCAAAAGTTTTTTAATCAAACAAAGCAAAATAGTAAAACCAAATTATGTTGTCAAGAAAACTTCAACTTACCAAAGGCTTCCCAGAAGCCAGCATGACCCTCTCAACATTGGGGTCCAACATTGAAATATTATCTGGACTGACCATAACCCCAGGCATGTCCCTGAAATTTGCGCCCTTTTGAACACAAAATAACAAAAGATTGTGTCAAAATTGATGTACCAACATTTCATGTTTATGACCATGGAACAAACCTTCTTCTTTGGTATTTGGCACACTCGTTGATAGTCATCCTCATTTAGTTGCAACGGTCTATGGTCATATAATTGATGTTTGACACAAGACTGTTCTTTAGAAGAAGATGATTGTAAGAGCTCTGCAAATAGATTGAAAAGCAAGTCTTCTTCAGCAAGACAGGTGCAGCATTTCACTTCAAGGGCAAAAAGAGTCAAGATTATCAATACAATGAACAACCAAAGTGGTGAGCCCAAACACCAAAATATTTATTTCATCTTAGTTCCTAACAATAATTATCATTTTGTTCAGTTTTTTGTTCCTTAGCTTTTCCTTCTTTAGTGTCTTCTTTTTCCAAGTATATGTCGAAAGACCCCTCAGAGGAGGACGAAGTCTCCCATTTAGTTGATGTGCAATGGCACATGAAGTTTGAAGTGGACTAGGTAGATGTGAGGACTCATTGGAATTTCTGGGAAAGTTTCAAGTGAGGTTGTCAGCTTCAAAAATAAATTGTTCCCAGATCACAAAGGATTCATATAGTACCTTCTCTGTTCATATGATCTCTCTGGATCCAAAGAAATGATGATATAATAGATGTTATCCAGAAGATATCATCAACCAAGTTTTCGTTGTGAAGAAAAAATATTGATTCATTTTCATAACATTGATTGTAATTATTAGTCAAGGGAATGTGAATTATGTTGATCAAATCTCAGGTAAGTGTGGGGAAAAGGATTACAAAGACAAATCATTTATCATTTTTAGATTTTAAAGTACGATCGGGTTAAATTAGTCAAACTGACTAATTTCATTTAATTTTAGTCCCCGAGTTGTAGCAAAATAGTTGATCGCAAAAACATGTAAATGTGGCTCCTTAATCCTCATTTGATGAAAAATATTCACAGGCATTCACAGTTAACTAGTCAATTAAAACTGATAAAACTTAACAAATAAAGCTCCAGCTAGTTTATAACACTCAAACACCTGGCTATTTTACCATGCATGACGCAAGTCAATCAAAAAGAAAAATAAGACTACAACTACTTTGAAACCAGCTACCTGTCATACATATTCTTCCTCTTACCAGTATAAAAAACAATAAATTCACACATTTTAAGCCTGTTCATTTAAACACAAACAGAAAGACTTGTATTTTTCAATCGAAACACAATTTTGCAAAGTTGGTTTCTCCCGAGTTCATAGTCCATTTGAACTACATAGATATAGTAAGAAAAATCACCTGTCCTTGATAGACGAATAAATCTTTGGAACTCTGTCTTTGGAGGCTCAGTGTATGGCATCTCATCTCTAGACTCAAAATTTGAGACCTGACAGACAAGCAATCAAAATGAAGGGATTTTTTTTCAAATGGCACTCACACGGGTTACTTTTCAAATACATAGTTTTTTTTCAGGCACCTCCTTACCTTAGGAAGATCAGATAAGGCATCTTCGAGAAACAAAGCTTTCTGAAGTTTTGGTTTCTGGTTCCCATCGTAGGCAACAACATTTTTCTTCACAACAGAATAAAAACGAACGTGAGAATTAAACTAAAACGTATGCAAAGAATAACCGTATCGTTTTCCTACATTAACCCTAAGTTCCCACCTCAAACTCGTTGGGCACAACACCACGATAAATTGCGTCATGAGTGGGCAAGGGAAATTGTGGCAAGATCTGCGTTGAGAACAAAGTTATATAGAGAATAGTAATGAGAAGAGTAAATGCGTTCTAGGATACACGTCATTACCTCCGACGGAAGAGCACCCCAGAGAAATACACGCATCCTAAACTGAGGAAGACCATAATTTCCTGCAGCGAGCATCCCCAACCGTGCCTGGTAGTTTAGAGATACTAATCGACTCATCGCATATCTTCCAAGGAAACCGTTGGCAAATTTTAAGATGTCCACAACATTTTCCATTAAGACGAAGCGTGGCTTTAGGAATTCGACAATGTCCATAAAAACAACCATTTGTTGGTTCTTTGGATCCTCTAGCGGAGCATCACGATTTCTAAATCTGTTGAAGCCACTAATGCCTTGACAAGGAGGTCCCCCACATATCACATCCGCATCACCCTAAAATTAGACAAGGGAAAAAAATGAGATAACAATGCAACGTAATTTTGTAAAAAGATACGCTTATTAATACATAAATATTAATCATATGCGTAATAAGATAATCAAAGACGAAAAATAGATTTGAGCCCTAATAAGTCTTCGTGCGTGATTGAAATAGGTAGCCTTATAGTTTGAGATACGGAAGTACGAGCAGCCATTGCCTCTCGGAATGACTCTGTACATCATTTTACCATATTTATAATTTTTTGTCACATAACAAAACTTTCTGATTAAAGAAAATAGATAATGAAAGAATAAGAACATGTAAGCAGCACTCACAATTTTTTTCATAACAATGTAAAATAGTGCATCCTTCCCACTTTCTACTGTTAGCAACACCAAAATATGTTATTTCCTAATATGAATATTAAGAGAACGGTGACCTTTGCTCACTAGAGCTAGGGAGGAAAATCATGGATAGATGATATAAAAAAATATAGATAAGTTAATTATCCCTCTCAATGGTACTCATAGATTTAGAACGATAAACCTACCGGAAGAGGTAAAATATTCCTCTGAAATCCTTTCCTCACGAAGTCCATGATTCTTTCCTCGCATTTACTGAGAAAACAGCAAGGTTAATATGAAACAACTTGTGAAAACACTATTCAGTAATTACCTAAGCCCATCGATCGGCTCCCATGTGTCTTCTGATGGGCCATATCCCTTCCACCGAACCTAATTAAGAACATGGCATTCATTTAAAAAAAATGTAGCAGAAGAAATGAGCAAAGGGGGCATAAAACAAAACTCAGCTAGTAGTTAATTACTAAATATCCAACTTTGCAACTCAGTAAAATACTCATGCCTTGAATTTCAAGCCCACTTTCCCGATCTCATGAGGATCCCCATAACATATTCCAACTATTCGCCCAACTTCAAATTCATCTCCCGGAACTTCATATGCATTATTTACTTCCTCTTCGTCAGATTCATCAATTGGGGTTTCTTGTACAGCAGAAATTTTGCTTCCGATGAGATCATATTTTTTGCAAAGTTTCTCCCACTCAATTAATAACCGGAGAAAATCTTCAGCTTTCTCATTCCTCACCTGCGAATGATTTTACTCGAGGACTTATCATCTTGATTATCAAAATGTTCACAAATGAGTCCCAATACGAAGCAAACCTCAGTCTTAGGATGGTTCAACTTCAAGCTTTCACAGGCATATTTGTTGAAGTCAACAGCCCATCGCTGAAATTATATGGAGAATAAGTATAATGGAGCAAGATCCATGGAATATGGTTTAAAATTATACAACTTACAGTTTCAAGATTTATGCCTGAAAGCACTGCACCAAGGCACAGCCCGGTGGACATTGCACCGCATCCGGAATATAAATCCAAGAGGGAAAGAGAGCTTTTATTTTCTGAAGAAGATACATTTTCCCTTCCAGAAGAAATAGTTGAAGCGTCAGTACCAGCACTTGGCTTCTCTGTCAAGAATGCATGAACGTTTTATAAGAATAGTCCAGTATCCTTCAAGTTAAAAACATACTATGAAAAGTGCTCCTAGTAGAAGTGTGTTTCCACTGGATATATAGCATGTAACACGAAAGAAGCGGGGCGGTCAACATTTACCAGTTAGCAAATTTGAGATAGTCTTATACGCAAAAGAATACGACATATCATAGTACAAATCGCATGGAGGAATTGATTTCTGCTTGGCCTTCAAATCAATCTAGATAAAGCAAAAAAGATCAAACATTTGACATAATAAAAAGGCAATACGCGTACAATGAAAGTAGTGTATACGCACACGAAGTTTACTTACATTAGGTTGAACTCGTACAATTTTTATCTTTGAAACAATGCAACCAAGTGTGTTATCGTTCTTCTCGTTGGACAAGAAAACTCTTTTGCTGTCGTGAACAGCATTAGCATGACAAAGAGCATGCTCTTTCATAACCTTCATTCAGTTAATTCATGCAAAAACCATTTCAGTACATAGAGCTATTTGAAACAGGACCTTTCAGATAGAGGCACTTACAGTGTCTTCAGCTCGGAAGAACCACTGAGCCGTAAAATATAACTCGTTTTCAGTGCTTTCAAAAAACTCAGTAATACGACCAATGTAATCAGGTTGGCCATCTTCAGCCTACAACATCAATTGAAATCATTAGGACCAAAACAACAACAAAGTCTTATCCCACTAGGTGGGATCGGCTACATGGATCATACGACATCATTTCGCTCTGATCCATATTTATAACATTCGACAGGATTTTATGCTGACTGTTGGAGCCTAACACAACCTTCCTCCTTTATCCGGACTTAGGACCGGTTATAAAATATAGACGGAATCATTAGGACCAAGACCGCCCAATTTTTGTTTTACAGAAGACACTGATAAGTTGTCAGATATCTATCTATCTATCTATCTATCTATATATATATATATATATATATATATAGCTCTCGCAAAAAGAACTATTTGCTCAACTAGTCGAATGGGTAAATTACAAGAATAATTTCTCAACTTTAAATCGATTTTCAATCGGTCCTCAAATTTCAATTTATAACTAAAACATCTTTCATTTTTTATTTTCTTGCACGTTTAGTCCTCCTAATCCGTAATCACAGGTTCGCCGATTGCCTTACTTACGTGGGCGACTTTCTCTCTCATCCACTTCAACTTAAGTCGGCCACGTCAATATAAAAATTTTAAAAAATAAAACAACAAAAATTAAAAAAAAAGATTGCCCACGTCATTAAAAAAAAACGAGTTGCAGGAGAGAGAGGAGTCGACCGCCCCCTCTAGTCAAGCTCCCCCTCCCTCTCTCTCGCCGCACGCTCGGGAGAGAGGAGGGGGCGGCTGGTCGAGAGCGGTCCCCTCCTTCTACTCTATAGGACACTGGAATTCTCAGTGAAGGCACCAAAAGAGTCCGATAAGCACTAAGAACCACGGAAGCAAGGTCAACAAGTATGCCGGCGGAGCATCCGCAGAATCGCTAGAGTACGCATAAGGCTTCTCTTGCGGTCGAAGGTTCAACAAGTAGAGCCGAGCCTGTCTCCTTGCGGAAGTCCTCCTCGACGACGTGGTCGACGACGGAGTAAGGCACGGGAGAAAGCATCGTTCTGTGGAGTGGCGCCGGCGCGAACTCGAGGTGGGAGCGGATGGCGTCGGAAATCCGGGAATGGAGCGGGCGGGAAAGGGAGACATTGAGGTTGAGGGAGTGAGATACGGCGAGGTGGTGCGAAGCTTTGCCGACTCAATTTTTTTAAAATTTTTTTTAATGACGAGGAAAATTTCTTTTTTCTTATTTTTTTAAATTTTTATAATGACGTGACCTACTTAAGCTCTCACGTGAATGAGAGAAAAATTAGAACACGTAAGTAAGGCAACTTAAGAACGATTACGGATGAGAAGGACTAAGCTTGTAAAAAAATAAAAAATAAAGAACTTTCTAAAATCGATTCAAAATTGGAGGACTGTTAGTGTAATTTATCCTAGTTTAAAGGTCATGAAAAAGATATGATTATTACTGTAAATAAAATTTTGAGGAAAAATGGCCAGTACAACGAAAGAATAGATTACCTTAATATAAGCATCATCATTCAGGTTGTATACGACGCCATCGACGTTAGCCTGTAGATAATGACGTTTTGCTGGTACTAAATCGTCGTCTCTGCAGAAACAAATACCGAAGCAAGAATTTTTTTTACATTTAACGCTGAAAGCGCAAAAGATGCTAACGAAGAGACAACTTTAATGGCCAACAAATTTTACCCCTGCATTATCGACGAACACGAGGCACGAATCTGGTCAAATTTACAACCATCGAAGTTAGCAAGCCAAAGATTGTGTCTTTTTTCCTTTATTTTGAATACCGAGAAGTAACAGTAAACAATAGGGCAAACGTCGAAGTTTTGAGCTCGGGATACCTTGTAGCGCTCCGGCCATGTTTTCTTCGCTTCCTCCAGGAGAACTGGGTTGCCGACGAAACAGCAATCCTCATCCGAGTCTTCATCACTCCGCGGCTTCCTCGAGCAGCCGACCCTCTTTTTCTCAGGGCTCAGATTCGCGGCCGCAAGTTCCCCTCCTGCTTGATGCTCGTCCTCCAAGTCCTCTTCCTCCGCCTGATACTCATTGATCCCGTCCGCAGTATCGTCGACCTCATCAGGAGCCTCCTTCTTGCTCCCCCTAGCAGACTTCCTCGTGGGAATCGCGTCCCCAGGGGCCTGCCCCGCCGCTCGCTTCCTCTGCAACGCCAGCTTCTCCGACGAAGCTGCGGCCGGAGACTCTTCCGGGGCGGCCTGCTTCGCGTTCGTGATCACCCTGGGAGACCTCCGAAGAGGAGTCGGTTCGCCTCCCGCCGCCAGGTTCCGCCGGCGGGCGCACTTCTCGGCGGATATCGTGGAGACCATTGGCTGCGTCCGGGGAGGGTGGGGGAGCCGCGGGATCGGCGACGAGAGTCGAGCGCCGGCGAGGTGTTTCGACGGTCTTAGAAGAGGATAAGAAGAAGAAGAAGAAGAAGGAGGAGGAGGAGGAGGCAAGTTTTTGAGGCGTAGATGGCGGGCGGGAACGAAACGAGAGAAATTTTGGACACCCGAAAACCCGAAAGATTGCGTGAGGAGCTGGTAGGACGCCAACGGGCGGGACGTTTGAATTTTCTAATGCGCTTCCCGAAGTGCCTCTCCAATGCCTTTCCAAAATTTTAAGGCCATTTTCGGCGAGAGATAAAAAAAATAAAACAATAAATTGCAATGAATTTAGGATATTATTTTCTCTGCATTTTCTTCTCCTTTTCAAAAGGATAAATTACGCTCTCCAATTTTAAAGTTTGCTTAATCATACTCTCCAACTTCAATTTATAACATGAATGTCCATATCTTTGAATTTGTTGCACAGAATACCCCGCCACGTAAGAGAGCATCCGACATGGTACCGCCACGCAGATTCAACATTAGCAAATAAAAAATAAAAAACACAATAATAATACTTTTTAAAACAATATGACAAAACAGGAGGACCTCGCCCCCTCCCCCTTTGCTCTTCGTCGTCAAAAGGGGGCCTCTACGCCGACGGTGGCAAAGGGGGGCGAGCCCCCCCCCCCCCTCTTCGTCGGCCTCCTGTTCTCTCTCTAACGAGGATATTGGAGAGATTTTTTTTAATATTTTATTATTATTTTGTAGATCTATTTTTTATTAATTTACTCATATAGTGGGCCTCACCACCCCACCCCCCCCCCTCCCCTCCCCCTCACCTCTGCGACCTCGTCGAAGGTCGCAGAGGGAAGGCGAGGCCCCCCTTTGCTCTTCGTTAGTGTGGGCAAAGGTTGGGGCCTCTTCGACAGCGCGGTTAAAGGGGGGAGGCCTCGCCGGGAGGGGGGCCTCCCCCTCCTTTGCTCTTCATCGGCCTCCTCTTCTCCCTCTAACGAGGACCTTGGATATATTTTTTAATATTTTTAATATTTATTATTATATTTTTTATTAATTTACTAATGTGATGGTGCCACGTCATATGCTCTTTTGCATGGCGTAGATAGAGCATTGCCACGTCAATGGACCATCGGAAAACCAGGTATTCCCGGTCAGAAGGGCATTTCGTGTAACAAATTTGAAAATGGAGGACATTCGTATTACAAAATGAAGTTGAAAAATATCGCTGAAGAAACGTCAAAGTTGAAGGGTATTGTTGTAATTTATCCCTTTTCAAAATGAGGTGCAAATAGTTTATTTAGGTAGAAAAAGATAGATTAAAAAAAATAAATACAATATTCCTGTTCCATTGTCTTATCGAGTCATAAGTAAAAGCTCCAAAATGGCAAAACATGAAAAATATGTATATTTTTTTTATAAAGTTATATCACTTAAATTGAATGATTATTTTTTTGTTCACTTGTAAATTTATTTTTTTAATTGTAACTAAATTGTACTTTGCATAATTTAAATATATTTTAAAATATAAAGTTAATATCTAAAAAACTAAACTTTCATATTTTTGTTATTTAAATTTACGACACATAGGTTTTATTTTTATAGTGTATAACTATCAATATCTTACAATTTGGATTAAGATAAATGTAGATTAATTTTATAATTTAAATTATGACGATGGTAAAAAAAATATTTTTCATAACATTAGATTGAGTTTTATTTTAATTAAAAAGTTTAAGTAAAGTTTTAACTTTCTCGTTCTTTCGAATTCATTCTTCACTAGGAGGAGCGCTTATGTCACTCGCTTTAGCTGGGGCGGTAATATGGTTTTCATTATTACAAAAAAATATAATTGAATATAAGGAGTCAATATATGATTTGTGAAGATGTAATCATGATATTAAAATTTTAATACACATAAAAATACATGAATATACTATTATAGTTTAGGATTAAAAAATATTGTAAAATATAAAGAGTCAACTTATAATTTATGAAAATTTAATCATGATGTTAAATTTATGCAATTAAGGATGCATTTATATATAATTATTTTTTATAATAAATAAAAATTTTAATGAAACATAATGAGTCAATATGTGATGTTAGAATTTAATTTCACAAATTAATAAGAAGAGTATCAAGTGTTGATATAAAGAATTAAATGATACGATTAATTAATATGATATTTATTATTGAGATATCTACAAAGAATTAAATATGATAAATTAATATAACATTGGAATAACAATTATAAAAATTATAAATTTAAAAAATGCAAAAAACGTATAAAAACTAGTGAAAAAAAAAGAGGCCTTGATGCATGAAATTATATGTACATATAGAGATAGTCATCATGTTAAAATGTTAATAAATGTAAATGAGAATAACATGGTGTTGATATAATAATAAAAAATCATGAATTAAAAAAATAATCACATAAAAAATAATAATAATGGTCAAATGAGAATAATGCCTTATGCTCAATTTTTAATATATATAAAAGATAAAATCAAAATATATAGATATTAAAATATAATATAATGTAAAAGAGTTAACATGTATGAATGTTTAATAACACTATTAAAATTTTAATGTACATTAATAAAAAAAGAATTTATACATGATTATTTTTTGTTAGGATTAAAAATATATTTAAATATAAAAGAGACATCCTGTTATATATATATAATATGTGATTATTTTTAGGACTACAAATATAAGGAAACTTAAATTTATGAAAAATTAATCATGATATTAAATTCAATACACGTTAATCAAGGTTTATCTATTAATATAAAAAACAAATTAATGCAATATAAGGAGTCAATATGTAAATTGTACTAATAATATTTTAACACAAAAATTAATAATGAGTATATCAAGCGTTGATATAAAATATTAAATGATATAATTAATTAATCGATATTTAATAATGAGAATACCACATGACGGCACAAATAATTAATTATGTAACAAATTAATATGATATGGAGATACTAATTACAAAAGTTACAAATGGAAAAAAATCTCCCCTATATTATGCAATAGAAACAATATACATACATAATGCATTATATATGTATGATTATTTATTAGGATTAAAAAATACAACAAAATATAAAGAGTCCACTTATAATTGATGAAAAATTTAGGAAGCATTTAAATATAGTTATTTGTTGTTATAAATAAAACATTAATGAAATATAATGAGTCAATATGTAATTTGTAATGTTTAAATTTTAATACACAAATTAATAATAAGAATACCAAGTGTTGATATAAAATATTACATGTTGTAATTAATTAATATGATATTTAATAATGATAATACCAAGTGACGAAGCAAAAAATTAAATGAAGTAATAAATTAATATAGTATTAAGATATTAATTATAACAAATATAAATTGAGAAAATAAAAAAATATATATAAAGAATATTAAAAGGAGAAGAGGCCTTCATGCAAAGAATTATATATATGATGTATAATTAATACACATAAAGATGTATTTTTTATATGATTATTTATTAGGATTAAAAAAGATAAAAAAAACATAATTAGCCAACTTAGAATTTACGAAAAAACTTAGTGTTTAAATTAAATTTTGTATAATTATTTGTTATTAGAAATAAAAAAAATATTGGAATATAAAGAGTCAATTTGTAATGTTTAAATTTTAATACATATATTAATAATAAAAATATCAAATGTTGATGTAAAATATTAAATGGTATCATTTATTAATATGATATTTAATAATGAGAATATAATTAAAGTAAGAAGACAAAAAAATAATATACTAAAATTATTCAGAAAAAAAAACAATTTTTAAGTTTCCCTAAGGTACATTATCATTTCTGCAAACTCCACCTCCTTTTTAACTAACAAAGTGGTTGATGGAGCTAGTTAGCAGGGCTAAGCCTCAAGTGCTCGCTGGATAATAGTACCTTTAGGTTCAAGTTTTGGAATCACCCCTTGACTAGAAAATTAACCTTTATTGTTTTATCTTTTCGACTATTGGATTAGTCAAATACAAGTAACCACCGGGTCGACACTCAAAAAAATAAACTCCACCTCCTTTTTTCTTGTTATCTCACCTCCTCTATTTCCTTGTCTTTTTTATTAACTCGTCTACACTTTGTTTGCCCCATTTCTCCCGTCTCCACGCTAATGAAGCTTGAACTTTGAAGGAGGCATCCTACACTAAATCAACATTTGTTACTTAGTAAGCCCATCAATTATGAGATGGCAATGGCGTTGTTGGCCATCTTTGTGCCTTTCTTTAATGGGTTAGTCCCCTAAACTCTCATGTCGTGGTTGAATCTGTCAAATCAAGTTCAATTGAATTGGATTAATTTTTTAAAATAATATTATTTATAATAATTTTAAATATATACTATAAAAATAATATATTAATAATAACATATTTATATAATATAATTGTATTTAAGTATAATTTTAATAATGATAAATAGAATTTGTCAACGTATAAATATTAATAGATTATACTTGATTTTTCATAATGATGATTTGCATTAATATATTTTATCTTAAAATAATTTTATTTATTTTTTAAATATTTTCATTTTAATGTTTATGCCCTTTAATATTTTCCTTTTTAATATTATTCAAATTTTAATACTTGTCAATTTTATTTCTACCTCTCATTCTTTCCACCCTCTTCAACTTTCCCCTTTTAATACCTTCTTTTTCCTCTTTTATATTTCCTCTTTTATATTTTATTTCTACCTCTTTTATGATTTTTTTTAATTTTAAATCTTAACCAAGTTGAATCGAATCTATTAGTTCGCCAATTGGATCATTTTTTTCAAAAAAAATTGAAATTCAATCGGACCAAATCAACGGTCGATTCATAGTTGAATCAATCGATCCGATTCAATTCTAATAACATTGATTATAAAACAATTATTAGTCTCTAAAAAAACTTATGAAGTGACAAAAGTTTGTGATTGGATAAAGAGTGGCCTGGAAGATATGCTAGCAAGCACTGCCATTATATTGTTTGGGAAGAATTCGAATGTAAGAAAGATATTTCATTCATCCTTTTCCCACAAATCGTCATAAAATTTTAAACTTTCAATTCAAAAATCTCAATTTAGAGTTAGTAAGTCATAGTGAAACAAATATGAACGAGCAATAAAAAAATTTACACAATGCTTTAGTATATATAAATAGAAACGTTAAGGTCATGTTCATTATCTTAAGATTCAAAGGTAATACAAATATTGCACTTTGTTGGAACTTCTATCATTATGGTTTCATGATGAGTACAATACTCCAAAATAATTTTATGATAAGGAAGAGTATTAAGAATTAATCATTATTTTTTCAAATTTAGTTATTGATAAAAGAAGTTTGATTGTAAGTAATGAATACTTTTTATTATGATTTTTGTCAAATAAGCCTAACTTTTTATAGGTTTCTATATTATCATGATTTGAAATATTGTCGTATTAATTTAAAAAAAAAATTTGGTAAGTACTTTAATTTTTAAAAATATTGGCATCGATACCTTGAAGACGTGCCGATATGGACTCTGTCGTGTTGTCGTGCGTCTGGATCTGCCAACCGAGATTCTCCGTGAAGGCTTGCACCTTCTTCTTTTGCTCCAACATGAGCTTGGCCCGGAAGCGCTTATGAGCATGGGCCTTGGCGGCAGATGCCGGGGAGAAGCAGACGCCCTCGTCCTCGCCTGATGGCGGCATCCCAAACTCGACCCGACTCTCATCCATGAACTCCGAGTACGCCCCTATTTTGAGGAGTGGGGCCACTGTCAACATATCCGTCGTTGAGGAGGAGGATGCCAACCAACAACCGCACACTCATGTTGTCTGCGTGTCATATAGCATGCCCCACATAAGGGTTGCAACACCTCCTCCACGACTCCAACCCGTCCACCCCTCAACTGTGCGTCGACGTCAACATTCACCTAGCTGAGAGAGAGAGAGAGATGTAGGCGGAGGCAACGTCTTTGACGTTGAAGCACGAAGTTTCCATGATCGACGCCTCCTCCCTATATTCCTCTGTTCCTCAACCTAATGCCAAATATGATACTGCATGACCCAAATTAAAAATGGTTATGCCAGCACGACACAGCTTGTGTCCTGAACAAACCATGGTTTGACTGGTCTAGGCACAGCCCAGCACGGCCCCATCAAATACAATTTGGCCCATGCATGGTTTGTCACTACCGTTTGTTCATCTTTACCTTCGGCCTCATGGGTGCTAGAGGACAAAGAAGCCCCTGCAAGAAGACATATTTTTGTGTCATAATGCCATATTGAAAATATTTAAGGGTGGTCAAATTTAATTTTAAGTTTAAAATTTGTATAATAATATATGTCTACTTAAAGTTTAAGATTACACAAATACCTCTAAATTAGAATACATTACAAATATAACTAATAATATCTAATGGGTATGCTTGAAGGAGACAGAGAGACCAAAGGGCAGTGCTATAAAATATAGCCCAATCTGATTGGTCGAATTAATATTTGGTTCTCAAAGGACCCGTGGGTCATTTTAAATTCGTCATTGAGATTGACCCGCTTTGACCCAATAAAATCCAATCAAAACCTCGATTAAACTTGTCAAACCATTGAATGACCCGGTCCGATACATACATACATACATATATATATATATATATATATATATATATAATTTATGCTCCAACTTTTATTTTGTTTTTCATCACATATATTGATATTATTTTTTTTGTAATTATGAAAAAACATCTTTTATACAACAACTATTTAATTGATACTTATTTATTAAATTATTTGACTTTTAAACTTTTTTGTTTGAATTTATTATATTTTTATTTGTTAGGCATCTTACAAGAGGTTGAGAATATGAGAGAATTATTTAACATATTTTTTATTAGTTTATATTATTTGGTTTAAATATCGATCTAACCAGTTCAAGTGTTAATGATGTTTTCTTGAATTTATAATTTCTTAAATTTTTCTCACAGTTTACATGACATTTGTATATATTCCTATTATATAATAAGTATTATTATTTTTTGTATTGTTTTTTTGTCTTAGTAACACAAATAATTATATGTAAATACATCATTGATTAATGTGTATTGATTTTTTATGTGATGATTAAGTTTTTCATAGTTTACATGTTAACTCTTTAATTCCATTATTTTTATAATAAAATATTTAAATATAATCAAAATAAAATGCATAAACTAATGAGCAATATGTCTTCATATTTATATAATAAATTTCATTCTAAATAAAATAAATAGTGAACAAAAAATATCTCCTCTCTTTAATATTTTTATCATATTTTTGAAACTTTTTGTAGTTTTAGATTGATTTTTTAGATAAATTATTGTGACCATAAATTAAGACACGCTTAAATAAAATGTATTAAATTTTAAGATAATGGTTAAATTTCACAAATTATAAGTTGATTCATTATATTCTATTGTATTTGTTCACAATGCAAATATTATCTGATTTTATAAAATAAAAAATGTAAACTAATGGATATTGAGTTTTCACATTTATATCATTTTTAAAACTGAAAAGAAAATTAAAACTGTGAAATAATGAATTTAATATTTCCACACTGATTATATTTTTTTTAAAAAATTGAATATTTGTATTTGTCCTAGCAATTATTCACTTTATTTTTTTAATATTACATACAGTTTTCTATTTGTTTGAAAAAGACATATCTAAATAGAATGTGCAATCTAAGCCTATGTTTGGATAAACTTGAATAAGGGAAAAAGAGGGGAAATAAAGAGAAGGGGAAAGGGATGGAAGTTAAAGGAGGAGAAGATTTTTCTTGTTTGGTGACGAGGTGAAAAGAAAAAGAGAGGGAAAAAATTTAATGAATAATTTGAATGGACAATAATGTCCTTTTATATATTTTTTCTTATAGCATTCAGAAGGATAAATAAGTAATTTCACAATACAATAATCTTTTCCCCCCTTTCCCCTCATTTTGGGGTTTAAAAAATGGGCATACCTTTTACTCCCATTCCCTTCCCTTCCCTCATTTAACTTGACCAAACAAGGGAAAAAAATAATTTTTCCCTTCCCTTCCCCTCTTCTACCTTTCTTTCCCTCCAATCCAAACAAAGTCTTAAAAGAATATTTATTTCTATTAGTTTAGTGTTAGTTTTTTCCCTATTTTATGATACTTATTTGTCAAAAGTATAAAATCACAGGTAAAAATATTCAAACCAATACTACACTAATATTAGTTTTTTATCAACAAAAATGAAATTATAAAAAATATAATTGTGGGAAGCACAAGATAATTCATTAACCCCTGAGTGGCTTGATCATCCACCTGCTCCTCCTAGTCACCCTTCTTTCTGGACCCCTCGAGCAGCAAGAACCATAGCAACGTAAGATCTTATTTTAATAACTAAATATTATTTTAACTTTTTTTAATTAATAAATCAAGAAAATTTTATTTCCAATTGTGAATAAAAAATGATAATGATCACCTAAAGAAGTAATATTTTGATGATTAAAGCGCATAATTTAGACCAGAAGAATGCAAATCTTATCAATTTAGAATTAATTCCAATGTTTAGTTAACCAGTGTTTTAGGTTTTAACTATTATCTTATGCATAATTTTGATAAATCAATTATCTCGATTTTTAATTTGTCTAATTAATTCAAATAGAATTATGATTAAGGACTTTCTCAAGTTGCCTTAAGAACTTCACAAATTAAGTCTAATTCAATTATCTTAATTGTGGAATGCAAGAAATAAAATCAATCATAGAAACTATTGTGAAAATAATTACTTTTCATAAATCATAGAATCAAAGAAATTCATTAAACACAAACAATGCTATTAAAGATTCAAACTAAACTTAGATGAAGCAAAACTTTAATCATAAATAGGGTTCAAGTATGATGTCCCTAATAAAGAAATAAATCTAATGAAAATAACATCAAAGCTAATGAAAATGCTTTGAAAAAGAAAATAAAGATTTGAGTAACCACCCTAATTCTTATAAGAAAAGTGGATAAAATTTCAACCATAACTGCTTGCCAAACGATCGTGAATGAATGACTATAACTAAAACTTTGATGCTCGTTCTTTCATATGGCGCGACCATGACACGACCGTGACCAAGTATTCAATCACACAAATTTGCTCATGCCAGAGATGACCAAGCTTCCAATTTTCGATTATAAGTTCAATCTATCGTTCACGAACATGATATGCTCGATGCACGATCGTGATAGAATATTTATGCTTCCAATATATAAAGTGGCATAAAGGTACAGTCGTGACCTAGCTGTCATGCCCATTCATTCGTTGTTTTCGGCCATTTTGTTGGCACTAAGATTTCTTTTCACAAAATTATCCATCTTAGATATAAACTAAGAATCAAATTATAAAAATCTCAAAATAAATCAAACAACTTCTAATTTACATGCTAAAATGCATTTTAAATGACCTAAATTGATGCATTTTTTTTGTGCATCACCAAGTGAATTAAAAGATGCAACAATTTATGCTATCACTAGCTCCCTCTCCTCTTTAGTTACACCGATAGAATGCATGTGATCTCAGTTGACAGTTGAGCTGTATGTCGCCTTTAGTAGCACCAGTGTTAATTAACAGTGTACTTGAATAATGTCAGGTAATCCATGCACTCACACATTAAAAGTAAAATTTAGCTCGCTGAAGCGACATGATCAGAGTCTGGCCTTTGTAAATTAATGGTGGACAAGAAGTTAATGAGCATTAAATGCGATGGCATCAGATTTAGTGTGTGATTACGCAAGCAACAAGTATATACTTCAATCTTCTTGTTCATATATAGCTATTGTTAACCCTGTGCTTTTCCTTTGTTGGGCGTAGATCTTGTATTTTATAGTTTAATAGTTCCTGACTAATCTGATTTAAGCCTGAAAACTATGATGGTTGTGGAACTTAATTGATAACTTCTCGCTACCTATAATTTATTGTTTAATCTCGTGCTTTCGTTGGACTGCCAATTAATCAATGTTTAAGGCAATCGTATCAATTAGGAGATGCTTTTGCTTTGGCACATTCGTTTGTAACATAAATTGTTTAACCTTTGTATGTACACAGAAGTCATATTGTTCATGACTAATCAATAGAGTCAACTCCATTTTAATTAATTAATTAATTCATAACACATTAATTGCGACCACGAAGTCAGTGCATTTCATCCATGAGCTAATTAATGTTAATTACTGCCTGTAAATAGGAAGCGTTTTTATCATCTACAAAGAGAAGAGGCTTCAAAGTAACTAGCTAGATAATTAACTTTAAAGAATATATATATATATATATATATATATATATATATATATAATGATGACATCCCTCTAGAGGGACACTTTATTCTTTATATTTTTATTCATCAAATAAAAAAATGAATCAAATTAAAAGTTCATAAATACAAATAAATTAAATATTATTTTTTATCCGACAATTAAAAAGTTAAGAAACATAATGTCCCTCCTGTTAACTCTTCTGGTTAATTAGAGAAATGCAAGTTCATGAATTGTGATAGACTGAGATGTAAATTTGTAAAGTCATTTCGTATATAAATAAAAAAGAAAAGTATGGATCTTTAATTTAATTCAGATATGGACTGCGCCAAACTCCAGTTTTAGTTTGATTTGAAGAAAAAGGTACAAGTTAATTTGTAGATTATTATGTTTTAATTCCTAATCTAATATTCTCGAAACTAGATTAATGTTTTCTTACTGTTGTGAATAGAACACCGAGAATCGATGAATAATCAAAATAACGAAAGAAAGAGAAGATGAACACAAAAATTTAACGTGGTAAAACTCTTTTGATCAATGTGAACAAGAGAGAAACATCCACGAACAAAGGAGGCCGTCGCCAAAAATTTTTCTATGAGTCAAAAGAGAATGTACATCATATAAAACTCTAATCCTTATATATAAAGATCCATAACGCGGGGGGCTTCGCCCCCCTCACTCCCCACGAGAATCAATGACGGGCTACAGGCTTGGGCCTAACGGCCTAAGCCCTCCGCTTTCGCCACATATTCTCATTTTTCCTGCTTTTTCATTTTTTCTTTCATAATTTTGGGTACATGGTACATAATTGAAGGCACATCAACAGTACCTAATTAAATTTCTCAACACAGATCGTGTTTAAGTGTCTAACTAATATATAATGCTAGTTAACATGCATAATGATTTATGACCAACAATGTGGGGGTAAGGAAATAGTGGAACGGGGCAATTAAAAGAGTCCCGTAATCCTAAGCTGATTATAAAACTTCTCATAAGTTAGAAGAACTAATTAGAAGCTAATTAACATGATTAATGATGATTCAACTTAGCTGCAGGCGACCTACTACATGGTGAACGAATTGAGGGTGTAAAAAATTTTATGGTGGCTTGCGGTTGTGTACATATATATGTTTATATATGTGCAAAATGATCCGATGGCCTGCCTAATCGATCGTTAAACACACACACACACGGGGCATTAAAAGCCCTCCAAGTCCCTTGTCCGGACTTAATTAACTCTTGATGTCTTAAGATAAGAACTTTATTAATGGCAGCAACATCAAACGGGAGTCTCAATTCCACGTGCTCCTGAGGGCATAGAAAGAGAAGCCAAGAAACACAAACTATCACCTCTTTGTTGTAGGAATCTTGCAGACGTGGGAGTGCGTGAGTTCCGGCGACTCTCTCTATCTATCTATCTATCTCTATCTATCTCTCTCTCTCGCCCCCCACACATCAACACTTAAAACACATTAACTCATGCCAGCTAACAACCACACAAACCCAAAAAAAATTCCAAGTGAACTTGAAGGCTCCCTTGTTTTACTTACAGACATGCATTAATTGATAGAACACTCCATATGGACCTCGATTATATAATTAGCTTTGCAATGCTACTATATATATAGCTTCCTAGAGAGTTATGTGACATGTATGAGATCAGGTGCAACTCCATTTCATGCACTAAGAACTTTTACTTCTCGATCTTCTTCTTTGTTTCTTCTCTTCGTCGACTCGAGCTCTCATGGCTCTGGCAAGAGATCGAAGCATAAAAGGCGTCCAAGCACGAATCAATTACTGCGGAGGAGGAGGAGGGCCTTTTGTGGAAGGTCTTGATCTCGCCTCCTCTCTCGAGTTATTCTGCTACAATGGCTCGGATTCCCTTGCAAGCTACTCGGGCAGCCTTCTCCCCATGCTCTCTGATCCAAGCAACTCGACTAGCAGTAGCTACGTGTTCGGTGCGACAAATTCGCCGCCGGAAGAAGCACAAATAGTGGGGCCATGGACGGCCGGCGGCTCATCCTCGTTGCTCAGTTTCGATCGTGCTGTGAGCCTTGATCATGAGGACGAATCCGCGCTGTGGATCGACACTATGGATCGGAATTATTACCTCGACCATCACACGAAGCATGGCGCAAATGATCAGAACTCCGGTAGGCTAATCCAACAAGATCAGAGCTGCTTCGAGATGGTAAGCGGCGGCTACGCCTTCCTGTATCCGGGTGCAACTGCCGTCGATCGTTCAGTGGTTGAGGAAAACATCGGACAAGCGAAAGGCCTTGGTCAAAAACGTCCAATTGCATGCACGGTACGTAGGATGCAGCGAAACTATAGCTGATGATAGGGAAAAAAACATGAACTCAGTATATAAATTGTTGTTAATTTTTCAGGATGGTGGCATGAAATTGCCAAGCCCCAAGAAGCAGTGTGATGCAAACAGAAAGAGCAAAGACAAATGTAGTCCATCTAAGGATCCTCAAAGTCTCGCAGCAAAGGTGTGCTAAGTGCTATGTAGCTACTGATCTTAATTACATCATGGTTTCAATCGGTTTATATGTTTTTGCCATGAAATAGTAAGACGGACCGAGGAATCATAGATTCATATTGGCTCATTTTAGATGCATGTTTTGTGATCTTGTCGCAGAACCGAAGGGAGCGAATCAGCGAACGGCTGAAGGTTCTACAAGATCTTGTTCCTAACGGCACAAAGGTAACATACGATCCATATGCATCAATTCCATGATCGATCTTTAATTTGCAATTGCCTTTGCTTGCTTTGAGAATTCATTAACGGTTACAAAATCTGCAGGTTGATCTGGTTACCATGTTAGAAAAAGCCATCACCTACGTTAAGTTTCTTCAACTACAAGTGAAGGTGCCATATCTAATAACAATTCAGCACCCAACTACTTTATTGTTCTTCTGTTTTGTATATGATGTCCTTAAATTTCTGCTAATCATGAAGGTTTTGGCGACCGACGAGTTTTGGCCAGCACAAGGGAGAAAGGCTCCTGAGCTATCTCAAGTGAAGGAGGCCGTCGACGCCATCTTATCCTCCCAAAGAGAGGAGACGCCAAGCTCAAAGAAGTAATGTTTCTTGGACGAAAACGAAAGATCAATCAGGCGACATCCTCGTGCTCAGGAAGTAAATCTTGTAGGATCGAGTGTGCATCTCGATGAAGAGGAAGAAGTGGATTCATTTCTTTCTTTTCTGCACTGTGTTTTCGGCACTTGACGTAATATGTATTCAGTGTATGCTTCAGAGGGAAAAAAATAGACTTCTTTTTTTTCTTTTCAGAACATTGATCTGGGTTCTGACTTCTGACTTCTGAGCAATAATTTGATCAGTGCCATGATTCACTCTTATTTTTAATCGTTTTCTGTGTTGTTTTGAACTGCAAACAAATCACTTGATTAGTATTGCACTGATAAAAAAATGCTAAATATTTAATCAATCATTCGATGTATGACACAGCACGAAGGTGCAAAGCTATGAAACTAGCAGGCGACCGCATGATCGAAAATGCATCATGTATAGCAAATTGGGAAACAAGAGCTTAATTAATTAATATCAAAAGGAAAAAAAATACTTTGGATTACACGTATATGACTTCATTTAATACGTGAAGATACTTAGGAAGTGGATTAATAGGGTGAGTAGTATCTCCATAGGCGCACCCTGGATGAATATAATATATCTACTTTAGCTCCCTTCCAGGAAGTGTATATCTACCATTTTTTATCTTTATTTTCTCATGTGATCAACAGTGCATATCTATATACTTACCTCTAAATGCATACATACGTGCAGACATCTACTTCCTCGTGGATGATATCATATCATGGACATGGAGAATGTGACTTCTTTTTTATAACTGGAGAAATTGACTTTCCCACGGAAGATGACTCATCTCAGAACAACTTAACGTATGCGTGTTATATCAGTTTGTAAAATTTAAGTATGTGAATATGTCATATAAGTGAATTTATCCTCAAGTCTTTTCCTTTTTATTTTCTGCTTGGAAGCTATAAATCTTCACCAATACTTAGCTATAAATCTTAATTTTCTGGTTATGTTCCATTTTAATTCCGATAGATAGACATCATGAGCTACTTAGCTTTCTTTCTTTCTTTCTTTCTTTTTACGAGAATTAGAAGGCCTATGAAACGGAGAGTACATGCAAGATCATGGAGCTTTCTCTGGTCAACTGTATACTTTTTATACACGATGTATGTGCAGAGATCGATCTAACGAGTTCTTCATTACTCTTCAAAATATTTATATCATTGCAAAGTCATTAACTCGCGATCTCTCATCAATCCCAACCTTGGTTATGTTCTTTTCTTTGAAGCGCAGAGTTTTATGCCCCATCAATTACGTACGTAGGGGGCTACTATGGATAAGCGTTTTACTTTGCCTCTCTCTCGATCTCTTCGAAGACAAACACACACCACAACAACAACAAAAAAATCACCAGAAGAATTCGTTTATCATATGCGAGATATTAACGAGAGTTTGCATCATATTCCTGATGGAATAAAATTACTATAGAGCTGCAGCAGTTAAGTTTGTGTGAACAGCTTTCTGATTAATTAAGTAGATTAGTTGTACTTACTCACAGAAGTGCGACAACGAGAGACGTAAATGGATGCTGAGAGTACTAATTAACTATACCATAACTTCGTCTATGTAGCAGTGATCAATCAGTTCAGTGATCAATCAGTACATGCAAAGAGAGAGAAAAAAAAGGAAAAAAAGTTTGGAAGAGAAGGAAGGACGAAAGAAACTTCACCATATGCATGTATGCGTGCAAATAAATTAGCCTGTGAAATCCTTGGCATGCATTAATTCGTCACATGCTAAGCACATTCCCAAAGATCAAACACAAACCCCCAGAAGAACACCACAAAGCCCTAAAAAGAAACATACATGCATGCATGTATTCCTTCCTTCGCTTAGCACAAGCACACGCCATTAATGATTGGAAGGTTACTGCATGCATGCATGCATGCATGCAACCCTAAGCGGAATACCTGTTTCTCCTAGGGAAATGGCTTGCCGCGAGTCACGTCGCACTTGGCTCCTGACCCTCCGATCAATCGATCCTACGGCTCCATTCTTCACCAACCCATATATAAATCCACTGATCCTGTCTGAGCTTCTGCCTGATCTCGATCGAGATGATCGGGAAAGCTCTTAATTACCCGTTCATTATAATAATATTAACAAATTCTTTTCTTGATCTGTGCCATTGATGGCCTCTTCAAGTTTCTTTTAATTAATTAATCGCACATATAGAAATTGGTGATGTTGTATTATGCCTTGCGTGGGTCTGAAAACAAGCAAATGAGTTA
The DNA here is from genome assembly GCA_030549335.1 of Pontederia crassipes. Classification (NCBI taxonomy): domain Eukaryota; kingdom Viridiplantae; phylum Streptophyta; class Magnoliopsida; order Commelinales; family Pontederiaceae; genus Pontederia; species Pontederia crassipes. The sequence goes on along the minus strand of CM060195.1, from coordinate 55,004,131 downwards.
AGGGAGCTCGCAAAGTCATACACTTGTTTATACTTAATCATTGATGCCTAGTAATGTACGTGCATTAATTGCAGACCCTTGTTTGAACTGTGATCCCCTCCCACATACATAATTTATTAGCTCCAATGACATATGTGTTTACTTGTTAATTAAATGACGCACTTCTACAAAACTCTAGGACAATCAAATGATTAGGTGCCACTCATTTCAGTAGTCATTATTAAGACAACTATGTATTGCTGTTCATTGCAATCGAACGTTATAACTTAATCCTTGTTACTTGCATTAACAACATCCCTTAGTGTCTTTAGATAATGCTAACTATTATTTAAGTCCTCAGGACGTGGTTTAACAATCGAATCACAACTTAATTATGTGGATTGAAGTACTGATTAGCAATCTCATATGCATCATTATTAAATTCTTGCGATCGATCACAGGGATACAATTATGTTTTGCTGGATTTCACTGATTAATTTCCCGGATTGTGTAAGGAGGTCCATAAACACTACCTAATTTGACAACTAATTACTAATTATATAGTTAAACATGTATGATCTTCATCCGTCCATCGATATTCTCATCCGCGTCTCTGTGGAAGAATGGCAACGATGCTCTAATTAATGCTCTTCATTATATATTGTTCACGTTTTCTTGTAGTATATATATATATATATATATATATATAAACCATTTTATTTAGAAGCAAAACGAAGGATTATGTTAACAATTGATCCTGGTTATAATTAGGTAACCAATCAATTAACAAATTAAAGAAGCGAGGAGACATAAGTACAACATATCTAGATCGAATTAAGATCCTAATGAGATCATATATATACACACAAGCATATATTTGTACATAGATCCATCTACTGTAGTAGATTTGGTAAGATGGCATCATCCTTAAAATGGCTGTTGTTTTTGTTTGACAATAACTAATTGTCCACGAATAATAAATGTTAACGATGCATGAATGATAATACTTAAGTTGACAATAGCATTAATTTCCCGGGCATGTGAAGAACTCAAAAATTTATTAATTAGACGTGAGCAAAATGGTGTCATATCACATGCCGACAGTGCTAAACAAAAAATGCACAATAATAAATTATAGGGTCCGTGATGATCTCACTTTCCCTCGCAAACTTATAATTATATCATATTAAGTAATCTCTTATAACTATTAACTAAATATTGGGGATCTCCATTCTAATTTAATTCTTCTTTATTTGGACAACATGCATGCAAGGGAAGGGTGGCTACATCTACATCACTACATGCACCACCCTAGGGGAGATTCTTCTCGACACGTGCTATGTAATCTAATGACGTGTCGATATCTGAAACGATCACTTCGGTCTCCCGTATTTGGAGCCAAATGCTCCATGCAGCATCCATCGAGTAGAGTTACGTATACGTGTGCATGCATGCACGTCCACGGCAAATTTAGGGCTCTTCGTACGTAGTCTTAATCTACGGACCAGTAGCTTTTATGTTTGCGAAATATTTGTTCATGCATATCACAATATTTTTCTTGTCTAATATATATTAAAAAAGATCAATGGACCTTAATTTTTTCTATGCATATATAAGTGACTTTTAACGAATTAATTAATTGAAATAAGCTTCTCCAGAAATAAATCTTAAACAAGCTAATTAATCGAGTAATCTTTCGTTAATCGCAACATGAGCAAAGTGGCAGCGAGGCTGTAATAGAACATAAACTAGTATATGTATATGATGTATGTATGTTGTATACGTATATATATTATATCCCTTTGCCACCCACGATGAAGGCATAAGTATTAACTATTAAGTAGAAGTTCTTATAAAATTACGACCCAACGAAACAAAACAAAAGGGAAAAAGCAGGCAGGCATTAATGATCCTCGTGGAATTTGATTAATTATCTCGGTGGGTGAACTGAGAGAGAGAGAGAGCACGTAGTTATTACACCGGAAGAGAGAGAGAGAGAGAGAGAGAGAGAGAGAGCACGCAGTTATTGCACCGGCCAACACAAATTATAAAGAGGATCATTCATATTAAAACCATGTAGCGATCGGGGCATAAAACTACAAGAATCGCAGTTAGAACTCAATCTGAGGGAGCTTAGTCATAATTGATGATGTCGATATCATACATGGCATAGCGAGCTCGTTTGCATTAATTTTTTTTTCCATCCCAATAAGCGACGTCGATCATTCAATTCAGTTACCGTTAAAAATTATGCGTACTAGTCACGAGTTGAAATCTCAACTCACTATCGAGTCCGACTATTCTAATGTCACCCCGGACAACATGCCTGACTCAGACGAGGCTCTTGCGGAAATGTTTTACATTTACAAAGATTCTAACTATCCATTCCACTCAAGTCTCTTTGGTCCAATTTGACGTGCAAGCAGTGAAAGACAAATTAATAAGAACACGTAGCCAGCCAGCCAAAGCGAGTTTCAACTTTGCCAATACCACTATGGTGACCCTTAATTAATGTCAATTACAATTTCTTCTTCCTTTCCTCCCAAATTTAGAGAACGAACCAAAATGTGCATCGATTCCTTCTATCTTTTCTTGTTTCATAAATAACACATCCCCATACATTCAAAAGTTAACACTCCAATTGATGCATTTTTGCAGGTATCGCCTCCTTATTGCCTCCTAATTTTTTTTTATACCAGGACTCTTCTGGCTCCTTCGTCAATAGACAGTATGCTTTTTTTTAAGAAAAGCGCACTTTCTTGTACAATTTTTTAATTAATTAATGGATCCTTGGCTAGTTCTTTATACCTCACATTGCGTCACATATAACAAGATTAATGCAAAAATTCACGCCCATATGCTTTCAATCAGTTAGTAATCAAATTGTAGACAATGTAGCAGACCTATAAAATCAGCAAAAATTTCCAAACTCTTAAACAAAAGAGCATGTTGGACTTGATCAAGTCTTAGTGGTCTTCACGTTTGGCCTTCTTTAAGCAAATCATTAACGATCCATGCCTGTGATCCATGTGGCTATGACTGTAGCATGCGGATTCAGCCACAGAAATGTATCGCACTGATCACAAGGAATCACAAAAAAACAAAATGGATCTAATAATGATGGACATACAAAGGTTCCTAATGCAATGAGCTATGCACTTGACAAATGTAAAGTGGCTATCACATATTCACAAGAGCATCTGCTGCTTACCAAACTACATCCAAAAACATATATTGTTGAAGTTGTGATGAAGCCACAGTTCCAACATAAACATATATTGTTTGTTGCTTGAAATGCACAAAGGCAAAGGTGGAGTTAAGTTCTATATGGAACGGCATCATGCCACTGAAATAAACCAAGCAATTTCCGTTGGAAACTCATTAGGCGCAATGTCCTATTTCCATTGAACCCTCGCAGTGTTCCAAGCAATCTCCACAGAAGACCCACCGGCTGTGGTTTTCTGAGCATCATGAAACTCGGTTGCAGAAATGATTCCTTGTTCCACAGGTGACGGTCTAAACTTATGTTCGCTATCTTTCTCACAAGCCAAAGGATGCAATAGTGATTGGTGGCGTATTTGGCAGATGACCACTATTTCAATCATCTTAAAACTTGGCAGGAACTGAATGTTGACTGGGGGGTACTCAAGTTTTCAACAATGCATTGTAGAACCTCAATACTCCAATAGAAAAAAAAGGTATATGACACGAAAAAGTCTTATTCCTTCTTCCAAACATTGGACCGTCAAGAACTTCAGTAATACTTTCTCAGAAAAAAAGAGACTCCAATAATAAGACTTTTATAAGACACGGATACTGAACAGAATACCCTTGTTCTGAGGTTTCTTCAAGTCTGTACTCAAAAGAAACATTATGGATCCATCCTTCAGCGTGTCTTGGGGGAAAGACTCATAAGACCCTTTACGTTTGAAAGTCAATGCACTATACATCAAAGTTCCAATATGAAACAACTGTTTCATAGAAAATTATAAAGGGAAGAGGCCTTACAGTAAACGCTCTTCAAATGAGGGTGTTGTCCATATATAAGCTCAATTACTACACCTCCAGTTTAGGATTCTCTTCTTTAAACTGCCACAACTGATCATTTTCCATAAGAGCCCTGAAGTGTCAATTGCATGATTATTCTTGAGATGATATTGATTTCCTAAAAAGAACTTATGTGAATGTGAGAGGTAATCTGTATGACATACCATATGCATTGATTTTAAAAATACTTGCAAACAAATTCACAACTAAACAAACTAGCTGAAGTTTTAACTAAAACATTTTGCAACTGATATGACAAGATGAATAATCAAGTTTAGTAAAAAAATAGAAAAGTAAAACTTATCTGCTAACTTGAATAAAATAAATAATACAGATGAATAGAACCTTGCTCGGACTAAAAATCTCACCACAGATCCAGGTACAAGATTGCCATCACATTGAATGTGATGTGTACCAATGGTGTTTGACACTTATTTGATCTACACAAAGTCCCTCAAAGAACTCAAACTCTGTTTAAAGAAAATATCAAGCTGAAAATGCAACAAACCTAATCCCTCTGCTGCTGCTTCCCCAGTTGCAGTAAATGATTATCAATTCTGAAGTGCCAAATACCAAGAAGTGCCAGTTATGTTGGTTGTTCATGTAATGACATGAGGTATAAGGACTAAAATGATTTCATTGAATAGTTCCACATGGATAAAACACGAAAATGATCATGGACTTATATGTAGTTACCCATTTACCTTTCAAGACGCATTTTAAATTCGTGTGAGCTGCCTAAAACGAATAATATCTTGATTGAGCCGAGGAGTGTTACAGAATTGTATCGGAGTCAACCTCGTATGCTCACTTAAGCTATGTGAAAAACACGGACCATAAAATAACACAGATGGTTCAATAGGCGTTGGGCCCCCTAAGAGGGGAAGATTGTCTAAGGACCAGATGGTCTCATTGAATAGTCCCACATGGGCAAATCACGTAGGTGATCATAAACTTATATGTAGCTACCCCTTTTACCTTTCAAGATGCATTTTAAATTTGTGCGGAGCTTCCAAAGTGAACAATATCTTGATTGGGCCAGGAGTGTTACAATTCTCACAGGGTACTATGAATAAGTGTTAAGATTTTATTTCAAACCATAAGTAGTAATCATAGAATCATAAAAAAAATCATAAAAGTGGCGGCACATGGTTCAAGCTGATTAACTCTCATTTGATCATACAACCAAGTTCCCTTTTTGATTCACCATTTTGACAATATGCTCTGATCAGAGCATTGTATAAACATCAAGTAGGTACAAATTCCTTTTTTCTCATGACTTCGAGAAAATTTTCAGCTTTGTGAGGTTTCCCACATCGGCAAAGATTCAGTACTAGATCGGCAACAATCACTATGAAGATTTTTTGGTTCCATTTCATAGTAAACTTGGAAGAATTTCTTCTGCATCATTAGTTCTTTCATATCCATCAACGAACTTTAAGTATGTAGCTGTATTGGCAGTAAATCCTCAGCTCAGCAAGACAGTGAGTATCCTATTAGCTTTTTCAACTTTCCCAAAATTCACAGAGCTTACCTAACATCTAATTGCAAGCATTCCGACTAGGAATTTAAGATTAATTTACAACATATGGTATATACAGATAATCATAATGTCTTATAATATATATTAAATTATTACTGATATTCACAAGTATGCCTATACTCTTCCCAATAGTAATAATAACTAATAAGTCTATTATACTAAATTTTTTTGTTTTATACTTGTATACTAGGTTAATCACAAGTTTATTGGCACGGATGCATACAAATGATTTGATGATCGATATTGGTCATTGGTGATAAAATTAGTGTCAAGTGTAACATACATAAAAAATGTCATACGAAAAATGTAATATTTGGGATGGTTTTGTTTGGTTTCACGCCACGTATATTCAAATCCTCTTTAAATATTATTATTGATGATAAAAAAGAAGAAATATCAGACAGAGTTTTGAGGAACTTCAGACCGAATAACACATGCCATCTTTGTTTAGTGATTAGATAGTGTTGATAATGCCTTAAATTTTAATCCACTTGTAAACTTATATGAACTCCAATAGTCAGTCGCTCAAACAATGAGGGCAGTGAAGCCGCATGTCCCTTACGGGGTTGATTTTAGGGGTTTCTGTTTTGTATTTTGTATTGAAGTTCCCTATATAAACTCCATGACAATTGAGTTATTTCGTATTCTTTATAATCGTCAACGTTCCACAACAAAGAGAGTCCCCGCCGTCGAAGGACGTAGTCCAATTTTGCGTGATTGCTCTTTCTCTCTTCTTCTTTTTGTAACAAATAATTTTATGTTGCATCATACAACTACAAAGTCCAAAAAGTCATCTTTTTTTATCAGCTGAAAAGCTTCACAATGCTTCCATAAACAACATTACAAACAATTTATCATTCAATCCATTAACATGCGGCACACTCAATATAATCATCACACAATCATTTCAAGCATTTAGACCGTACAATACCATGGTAATTTTCTAGCATGCAAAGTTCTGAGTTTCAATAAAACATAACACTTTTTTGTGCAATTAAATAAATATGCAATTCATATTATACAACAACAACAACAACAACAAAGTCTTATCCCACTAGGTGGGGTCGGCTACATGGATCATACGACGCTATTCGTTGATCCATATTCATGCGATTCGACAGGATTTTACGCTGGCTGTCGGGGCCTAACACAACCCTCCTCCTTTATCCGGGCTTGGGACCGGCTATAAAACATAGTCGGGCTTGGGACCGACAATTCATATTATAAAAACTTTAAAATTATATCATAAGGATTCAGTTCAAATGTTACACAATTAAGCGTCTAATCCTAACATTAAGTCTCAGCTACAATGTCTCTCATCAATTGAAAGTTTTTTTATCAACAATTTAGACGGATTTGATTTACAGTCATTCTACAAAATTTAACTTTATGTACAATATTCAAATTCAGTGATTATAATTTTATTTGAAAATAGACTCTCAGAGATTTTACAAATAATCTTATCAAAATCTATCCCCATATTATTTGTTCATAGAAAATTCTATATTAGCACCTATCTTGTTCTGTTTGTACAGTTTGACAAAACTAAGGAAGAAAGAAATATATCTTCCTCCACACATATCCAAATTAGGTGAATCTAGATTCATTTCAAAATGATCATAAGCAGCTATATATATTTGAAATTTCATATCATAATATTAGTTTTACAATTTTATGCACATTTTACAAGTCCACAATTATATTGCTTAGAATAGTTTGATAGTAGTTCAACCTTTGGACCTTAACTCTAGCTATACATGTCGGATAAAGACGATTCTAGTGTCTACAAAAAATAGACTTCAAGTTCTATCCATCAAATGTAATGATTTTTAGAACAGAATAACAAGTATGTCTATACAAATGGATCCATAAATCCCGAAACTAGGATCAACATGACAGGGGATTACTTATAGATCATAACTTTGTCTACACAAGTTGGATTGAGGAGATTCTTGTTCCTACATAAACAAGAATTGGATAACTATCTATATAACTTTTACATGAGTAGAATCCATCCTAAGTACTGTTAGAAGTCAATCTACATAATCTAGTCAGAATTGAAACATACTCATACCACATGTGGTTTCATTTTGGTTACCATAGAGTTCATAAATGCTATATTAATTCTAATTTGCATAAACAATCCATAATCCATTCAAATCTGAACTAGATAAGAGTGGTTGGTGTCCCCTTACATACCTTAAGATTTGTTTCCTTCTTTCCCTTGTCATCTTCTCTTCTTGCCTCCAAGTTCTTTCTCCTCCTTTTATTCCCTTAACTCCAGCAGCTTGACATGGGTCTTTGCCCTCTCCTCCGCCGCTGTACCATGGGGAAGCAAGGCTTCATTGCTGCGCATTTTGGTGTCCTGGGCGGATTCCACGAGAACTAAGCCACCGAAAGTGAGTGGGAGCAGAGCGTGAGTGAGAGGTTTTATACTTGTGGGCTAGTGAGCTCCTTGGTGGGTTTTTGGGTCTATTTATAAGTCATTCGAGTGGCCCACAATTTTTTTATCTGTTTTTTCAGGTGTTACAAAGAGAGAAGAAATTATTCGACGCGAAAAGCATAAAGATTTCACCGTGGATTGTAGTTTATTAAAATAGTAACGCTCAACTATAGTTTTTTAATTGGATAATAAAATTAAATTTGTAAATTGAAAGATAAAGATAAAATATAATTGATACATAATTTATAATACTTAACTAATATATATAATATTCTAACTAATATATTATTACTAGTCTAAGAACTCGTGCGATGCACGGATGTTACAAATTATATTAATTAGTATTCATGGTAATTAAGAATTCGTGCGATGCATGGATGTTACAAATTATGCTAATATAATTAAAATAATAATATATTAAGCTTTCGATATTATTAATTACTATTATGTGTATTAAAAAGTTTAAACTCATTATAAATTTACATAAAATTTCAAAATAATTTTTTACATACTACATGATTTTGTTATATGGTGATCATTATCATAAATTAAAATTTCAAGTCACTAGCTACTCATTACGCGTAAAACAACCATATAAAATTGTACATGTGAGCATATAGGTTTCTTAAAAATAATCTGACCCGTGATAATAATTGATCTTGAATTTGACAATCACAATAATTTATGAGAATATATTTTTGGTTTTTGCGCATTTTGAATAACATGTTTAAATGTTTGGTTGTTTGATTTTATTGTAGCGTCATATTCTTTGTTAATTTTAAAATTTGGCAATGATCGAGATCATAGATATAATGAAATAATTATAGAAAAATTAATGTGTTATATAATATCTTTTGTAATAACTGATAAAATTTGTATAAAATCACCTCAGGAATGAGCTTTTATCTTCAAATGATTGTTTAAGATTACTTATAATATTTTTAAATATGAGAGCCAAAATAGGTGAAACAAAGAAAAACCAGAATTGACAGATAAGATTCAGCCAGGTTGAGGCCCTCCGGAGCCCCAATTTTAAGTTGTTTTCATCAATGCAGAATCTTCTCTTGATATTTCCCTTCGAAACATAAAGTCACCTTGAACTTATGGAAAATAGACAACTAAGTTATATTATTTAATCTACTATGCAAGCGACCAGATGAGTAAACACCATCTTATAATTAGCAAATTGTATATAGATCACATTGAAGCTAAAAATGTCTTGAAGAGGCTTGAATGAACAAAGGTGAAAAAATCCACTGTACAAGCTTTTTCCGTTAAGTAATCATACCTGTTCCTTGAATAGTTCTTCTTTTTCCTCAAAACTTGAAAGAGCTACAACTTCCACCTGCAAAATTTTCACATGAGAAAATTGAAGTGAAAGTACAAACTATAAACAACTAGAGTTAACTTACATTAAAAAATTCACTGAAAAGAGTCAAATTTTAATTACATACAAATTTTAGAGAAAATTACCACTTCTAGATATAATTTATTTGTCTCAAACGAACAAAAGAATATTGATTCATTTACACTTGACCTATTAGCAATAACGTCGATGAAATCATAGTAAGAGAAGTAGTTGGATATATATAACACTCATAAAGAAAAATTAAGATGTGAGCACGAGACACCTATCATTTTTTAAACTTAACTATATATATAACTATTTCATAAAAAAATTAAATAAATTAACAATTATATTATGATTAAAAGATTCAACGTATATAAATTTAAAAAATGGCATATATTGGGCTATTGATTTTAAATTTGTAATTTATATCTTATTGTAATTTTTTTTAAAAAAATATTATTACAAAAAGTCTTTTATCAATTTATCCAATTTAATTTCAAATACTCTAGATAATATGTCTCGATAGTCTTTAGGATTGATGCCCTTGTTGTTTAAAGATTTCCATATCGATCTCGGTCAATTGATGATTGCAAGTAATTAAATGTGATAAAATATCAAAGAACTTTGTAATTTTGAAGCATATATTTCATTCTAAATATGAAAAATCTGAAAAACCTATCCGCCCCAAAAAAAAACAAATTTTAAGGACTCGAATATAATTTAGGGTGATTTTTTATAAATTAAAAATCACTCGCTAAAATTAGGGCCCACTAAAAAAACCGTAGGGGTTCGTTGAGCCCATTTTTATTTTTAAAATTAATTTATAAGTTATCTAAATTTTTATTATAGATATAATACATTTTTTTTTATAAAATCTCATACTTTTCTATTGCATTATCAAGCTTTAATTCGACAACTTTTATATATTAGTAGTATATTTTGCATATAATACAAAAATAAATAGTTTTTTTGTTAACTTTAATTTAATATATATATATAATTATATAAAAGTAAGGGTCCAAAAAAATAGACCTATTAGAGGGTGATTTTTTATTTTTTTAAAAAATAGTTTTAGGATGGTTTTTTAATTTAAAAAACTAATCCAAAAAATAGCAGATGCTTTTTTTGATAAAAAATCCGACTCGACCCGAATTATTTTCATCCCTAAAAGTGTGTAATTGTGTGAACTTTATAAACTGTCAATATGGAGACAACAAATTTTCAAGTAGATAATAATTTTGATCATACATTATGAAAGTTATGGATCTTATTGATTTATAAAATTTATACCCATTAAAGTTAATGAAAACATAGAATTGTTGTCTCTAATATTTTCATAGAAGTGATAATATTTTGAGCTCATGCAATTTTATGTTATAAATTGATAATAATATCAAATGCATCTAATAGTGGTATAATAAAAATTTGAGAATAATAATGAAAATTTGGAAATAATAATTGTTTATTTAACCTTATCCAAATAATAATTGTTTGAAAATTTGAGAGAAATTAGTAATATTATTTTTTCGTGACAATAACATGTAGATATTTTTTAAAAAACTATTGTCTTTTAGATTTATGATGTTTTAATCAATTCTTTGTACTTAAAAATACACTTCACATTTGTTGTTTTTATGATTTGGATATTTTATATCACAGTATTATATCATAAAAAATTTATATATAATAAGCGGGAATTAACATGATAATATGAAGTATTACATAGTATTATATCATATATACCAATATTGCATACGAAAGTCATAGTTTAAAAAAATTAAGCAAGATTTATGTTAATATATTTTAGGTGATTAATTATTTACGCACTTGTAAGCTCATTTTCCATTTTAAATCTCATGTGTTATTGAATGTAATTTTGTATTCATGAAATAAAATATATAATTGAATACTATATATATTAAAGTTGAATTATCTTGATAATAATAAAAAATTTATCACGCGCGTGATCATTATATATGTCTATCAAAATCATCGCCTAAAAAGATCCATAATTCTTTTAGTATTTAACATATTTTAGTTGATGGTTGAATTATTAGTTATATACATGGAAGATTATATCTAAATATAGATTCAATCCTTTATTGGATGTAGTTTTAAAATGATTGATGTTTATACATATACATATATAATATTAAAATGCATATAATAAAAAGAATTTAATGAATATTAATAATAATATTATAATTTTAAAATTATATGCATATGAGGTGTTCAATATTTCATATTTGGTCTCATAGAATGAAAAATTAATATGGATTCTTAATAAGTTTTGTAATTAACTTTTATTTTTTTTACAAAAAATCTATTGTACAGTGTGCATCCATGCATCAAACTTGATCCCGGAGCTGCATAAGAAAATAAATTACCATGAAAAGCTCTGAATTAGTTATCGGAATTTCATTTTATCAAATAACTCCATGTTTTTTTAATTAATACATATTTCAAAATTTTATACAAATCTAACCTCCTATTATAGTTAATTTATTCTATATTTCCACATTCTATATAGTTTAGATACAAATTTATTTTTCTTTTAGTTTAAATAAATAAACAAAAAATGTTTCAATAATTAGATAAGGATTTTAGAATCAATTACAAAAGTAAATTATATTATCATTAGTACTATTCAAATTTATAATAGGATCCAATTTTGTTATTTTGGAGGCATATTGTTAAAATATATCAGATTATTAATCTAAGCGGACATGCCATGTGCCTTCCTTCTTAAACTAAGTAAATAAACTAATTATTGCTTACTTATTTAGAATGTTGAAAATTTCTATAACTACTACATGAAATTAATTGCATTACATCATAAACCAACAACATTTTTTCCATATTTATTTGGACTAATTATTTACATTCAAATTATCTGAAATGATTACTTATTGTAATCTTAAGTTGGGGCGGTTAATCTGTTATGTTATTTTTTTCAAAACAACCACGAACACAGTATAAAAAACTTTTTTAATAATAGAACATAAAAAAGATATTTTTCTATTAGGACTCTTATCAAAGTTTTTTATGAGGTTACTATTAAAGAAGACCATTATTATTATTATTATTATTATTATTATTATTACTATTATTATTATTATTATTATTATTATTATTATTATAAACTAAAACAATATTCAAATTTTTATTATTAAAAAACATAAAACTAAAACATATCTAAACGTTTTAAGCTATTTAGACTATTATATATTTTAATTTTAAACTCTCTCTCTTTCTCTACGGATTATATGAGATATTATTCTATTATATATATGATTAATTAAGTCCGTTAAAAGGAGAAGTATTCTTATTATTAGATTTTTTTAACTTTTTCCAAAAAATTTAAATCCTAATCGGTAAAATCATATCTAAATTATATCTAAAGTTTTAAGCTATCTATACTATTATTTAGATCTCTCTCTCTCTCATATATATATATATATATATATATTGAATTAATTCTATGTTATCATTCCTAATTGGACTTTTTCGGTAACAAACATGATAAAGTATATAGATATTTTTCTATTATATATATGATTATTTTTTTCCAAAAAATTGTGCAATATTTGTGGGACTCTTAATATTATATATACAGAAAGATTAGAATTATGATTATAATTAAATTTTAATTGTGATTATGCTATATTTATGACTAAGTTTGTAAAAGTTGGACTCCTATTTAATTCGATTATATTTCATTCAATTCTGTTTTTTAAAATATATTATGATTATTTCAATTATTAAGTTACGTAGTAATTTTATGATACTTATTCGTATTTAAGTTTGAGTTGAATTATTAACTTTATTAATTTATTGAAGGAACTTATAATATTTAATATTTATAATGGTTATATATGATTAAGATTAATTAGTTATAAACTCCTATTCCTAATCAAATAAGAGTTACCTTTTAAATTTAATTTATCACCTTATTTAACAAACTTTATTAAAGATTATGGAGCTAGATAATTTTTTTCTTATAAATGACATAGGTCTTACATAATTTTATATAGCAATATTCTTATTACTCTCATTTTTCAAATTATTTTTTAAAAAAATTATGGAGATGCCATGTGGCTCTCCACTCTTTACCTTATATATATATATAGATATAGATTATTATTATTTGTCCATAAAAAAATTCATCTCACCGAAAATAACAGCACTAAAATGAAAAAAAAAACAGCGCTCCCACACTCTCGATTATATAGAAGCGCAACGCAGGCGAGGGAGGAGAAAGCCGCAACGAGGGTTTCTGTAACCTCCCATCACCTCATTCTCTCTCGCTCTAAAAAATCCGCTCCTTTCCTCGGTCGGCGGCTAGCGGCGGTGACAACAACACGGCGGATATGGCTTCGGACGCGGCGAGATCCGGCCCCGGAGGCAGCGGGGGTGGCACATCGGTGGCGTCTTCGTCCTCCGCGGACTCCTACATCGGGAGCTTGATAAGCTTGACCTCCAAGAGCGAGATCAGATACGAGGGCGTCCTCTACAACATCAACACCGAGGAGTCCAGCATTGGTTTGCGGCACGGTAAGCCACTCGCAAAGCTCCGATCCCTTCCCCCGCTAACTGTTCTGTTCCTTTTTTTGAATTTCTAATGATTTAGGGTACAAAGATTGTCTTCTTACCCCTACAATTTGAGGTTTTTAATGACGTCTTATTACAAAATGTGCTTGTTTGATCTGAAATATGAGTAGAAAAGGAGAGTTTCCTGCCTCATTTTTGTTCTGTTTCTCTTTTTGTAGGATTATCCGAGTTTTAGATTTTTCTTTCGCAAACGCTGATCCGATTACTTTTTGTGTTACCGTACCCTTTCATCAGAAGTAGATGTCAAAACGAGGAGCACGAGAAGATTAATTAGATATATACGCTATATTGCGTGAAGCTAATACACTTTTTAGCTTGTCCAGAATGACTTTTTTACTTTTCTATTAAACACTTTTTTCACTTTTTGAAGTCGATTTTGAGCATTCGTGATACAATAGCAACAAGTGAGGTAATTCTCTATGAAGTATAGGGAGGCAACTTAGATTGTGCAAATATCATTTTAAAGGGTGAACGATGTTATGTTGAAAATACCTTATCTATGTCTGGATATACTTTATGATCGGGTACCAAAGGATGTACTTTGGAAAGCCTTGCAAAAGAAGAGGGTGAGTGTTGCCTACGTTAAGGTAATACAAGATATGTACGATGGGGCATTGACTAGGGTTAGGACACCTGGAGGTGAGACAAATGAATTTCCTATAGGAATTGGTCTACATCAAGGATCAGCTTTAAGCTCGTATCTATTTAACTTGGTTATCGATGCTATAACCGAGAGTATCACAGAGGAGGTACCTAAGTGCATGCTATTTGCGGATGATATAGTACTTTTAGCGGATTCAAGAGAAGAGATTAATACAAAATTGGAAATATGGAGAAATACGTTGGAGTAAAAGGGTTTTCGTTTAAGTAGGAATAAAACAGAATATATGCATAGCAATTTCACAAATAAACAACTTAGAGACGATTTGGAAGTTAGGCTAGGGGAGGATATAATTTCTCAAGTGACAAAGTTTAAATATTTAGGATCAATTGTAAGACAAGATGATGAGATTGATGACGATGTTAATCATAGAATTCAAGCTGGTTGGTGTAAGCGGAGGAAAGTCACTGGAGTTCTTTGTGATAGAAAAGTACTCAATAAAGTTAAAGAAAAATTCTATCGTACTGCTATAAGACCGACAGTGTTATATGGTAGTGAATGTTGGGCTATGAAGGGACAACATAAACGTAAAGTGGAGGTAGCCGAAATGAGGATGTTGAGATGGATGTGTGGTCATACAAGATTAGATAAGATTAGGAATGACCATATACGTGAACGAGTCGGAGTGGCTCCTATTAGTGAGAAAATGGTAGAGAATTGTTTGAGATGATTTGGTCATGTTCAGAAAAGACCATTAGATGCGCTAGTAAGAAGAGTAGATCAAATAATCTGGAGTCCGATTAAAAGAGGGAGAGGGAGGCCAAGGCGGACACTTGACGAACTAATAGAGCAAGATCTATTGGTGAATAATATACCGAAAGGTTTGGTTACTAATAGAGCGGAATGGCGTCGTATGATCCATGTAGCCGACCCCACCTAGTGGGATAAGGCTTTTTTGTTGTTGTTGTATGTCTGGATGCTTGATGAGAGACTGGGCAAGAGTGTAATAATTATTATTTCAACATCTGATGGCGGATGGATTAATAGAGGAGAACGAAGCCTTCAAAACAACAAGAAAACAACTAAGTATATCAAGGAATCCACCAAGACACACGTAGTCAAAAGATAAGAACACAACTAAGTATATCAAGGAATCCACCAAGACACACATAGTCAAAGATAAGAACTCAAAGTTCATAATTCAACAAAACATAACATGCCCTTAATCCTTACATTCATCCCTATTTATACTACTTCTAATTAAATAACATAATAAATGAAAAGACTCTTCAACTCGAAAGATGACCTTTCATTTCTCAAGATAATCTTTCACTTCCCAAGATGATCCTTCACTTCTCAAGGTGATCCTTTACTTTTTCAAGATGTCTTCATTAAGTTGTATAATCTTTTGAAATCTCAACAACCATTTAATGTCTTTGTTTTTGAAAATCCAAAAGTCTCCATGCCACTTCATTTTAAATCATTTAGTTTCCATCATTCTCCCTCGGTTGGGAAAGACTGTCCTCAAGTCGAATTTCTTCAATCTCTTCCACATAAGGGGATAAATCTGCGACATTAAAAGTTGTTGAGACTTCATAACTTTCAGGCAAATCAATCTTGTATGCATTTTCTCCTATCTTTTTTTGAACTTGAAAATGACCATCTGCTCGAGGCTTGAGCTTTCCAAAACACCCTGGGGAAACCGTTCTTTTCGAAGATGAATCCATACTAGATCTCCTTCCTTGAAATTCATGGGTCTTCTATGCTTGTCAGCTTGCTCCTTATACTTCTCATTTTGTTGAACAATTTTCCTTTGAACATGTTCATGCAAAACTTGAATCTGTTTTACTCTTTCCTCAGCATCACTACTGAAAGAATTAGTTATTGGATGAGGGAGTAAGTCCAATGGACCATCGAGATAACTCCATAAACAATTTCGAATGGACTTTTGCCAGTAGACTTGCTTTGAGATCGATTATAAGCAAACTCTGCATGAGCTAGTTGTAAATCCCATTGTCGAATATTCTCTTTTATTAAAGATCTTAGTAGATTTCCCAAACTTCGATTGACAACTTCAGTTTGACCATGAAGCTTGAGGATGATGAGAGGAATTAAATTGAAGAGTAGTTCCGAGCTTCCTCCAAAGTGTGCGCCAAAAATGACTTACAAATTTTGTGTCACGATCAGAAGTGATAGTCTTCGGAATACCATGAAGCTTGAGGATGATGAGAGGAATTAAATTGAAGAGTAGTTCCGAGCTTCCTCCAAAGTGTGCGCCAAAAATGACTTACAAATTTTGTGTCACGATCAGAAGTGATAGTCTTCGGAATACCACGAAGCTTTACAATTTCCTTAAAATAAAGATCAGCAACATGAGATGCATTCAAGGTCTTGAGACATGGGACAAAGTGTGCCATTTTGGAGAATCTGTCGACAACCACCATAATTGAATCTTTGTTCCTTTGTGTTTTGGGCAATCCGACCACAAAATCAATACTCACGTCCTCCCATGGTGCATTTGGCAATGGTGTATACAATCCTGTATTTTGAGTATGACTTTTAGCTACATGACAAGTTCTGCATCTTGCCACATGATTTGACACATCTCTCCCCATACTAGGCCAAAAGAAATTTTCTCCAATAAGTGCAAGAGTTTTATCTTGTGCAAAATGACCTCCAAGACCACCTCCACGGGCCTCCTTGATAATTTCCTCTCGCAAAGAGCATTGCGGGATGCAAAGACGGTTACTCTTAAAAAGAAATCCATCTTGAATAAAAAATTCTTTTGAAGAGCTGTTAGAGCACTCATCCCAAATTTTAGAGAAATATGGATCTTTGTTGTACAGCTCTCTGATTATCTCAAATCCCACAACCTTCACTTGCATAGAAGAGAGTAAGGCATATCTTCTGCTTAAAGCATTCAGCGACACGATTTTGTTCCCCACTCATGCTTGATCATGAATGTGTAGGCCTGAAGAAACTCAACCCATTTTGCTTGTCAGGTATTGAGCTTATCTTGACCATTGATATATTTCAAGGCCTCATGGTCAGAGAAAAGAATAAATTCTTTATAAATAAGATAGTGCCTCCAGTTTGTCAATGAGCGAATAATGGCATAAAATTCTTTCTCATAAATCGAATAATTCTTTCTTGGTCCATTTAACTTTTCACTAAAGAAAGCAATTGGTTTACCTTCTTGAGAGAGGACAGCTCCAATTCTCACATTTGATGCATCACAACAAATTTCAAAAAGTTTCTCGAAATTTGGTAGTGTGAGAACTGGGGCGTTGGTAATCCTTTTTTTGATTAGCTCGAAACTTTTTTGTGCTGATTCAGTCCATTTAAATGCTCCACCCTTTAAGCATTCAGTGATAGGCGCCATCATAGTGCTGAAATTAGCGATGAAACGTCGATAAAAGGATGCTAATCCATGAAAGCTTCGAATGTCTTGCAACGACTTTGGTGCAGGCCAATTTATTATTGTGTCAACTTTTCTTGGATCCATGCTAATTCCTTCTTGAGAAATAACATATCCTAAGAAAATGACACGACTGGTAATGAAGTGACATTTCTTAAGATTCACGAATAGTCGTTGCTCTCGAAGAATTTCAAAAACTGAACGAAGATGTTCAAAGTGCTCCTGCATACTTGAGCTAAATATAAGAATGTCATCAAAATATACCATTAAAATTTTTCCGATGAATGCCTTGAAAATATGGTTCATCAAGCGCATAAATGTACTAAGAGCATTAGAGAGACCAAATGGCATTACCAACCACTCATAGAGGCCTTTTCCTGTTTTGAATGCAGTTTTCCATTCATCCCCGGGATGCATGCGTATTTGATGATATCCACTCTTTAGATCAATCTTTGAAAAAATTGACACACCATGAAGTTGGTCAAATAGATCATCAAGACATGGTATAGGGAACCGGTACTTGATGGTGATCTTATTCACTGCTCGACTGTCTATGCACATCCTCCATGAGCCATCTTTCTTTGGAACAAGGAGAGCAGGGACTGCACATGGGCTTAGGCTTTCACGAATGAAACCTTTTTGCAATAATTCATCAACTTGTCGTTGCAGTTCTTCATGCTCCTTTGGACTCATTCGATAAGCTGCCTTATTTGGGATGGAAGCACCTAGGATCAAATCAATATTCTGCTGTATTCTCCGCAAGTGGAAGTCCTGGAGGAATATCATTAGGGATCACATCTTGAAATTCATTAAGTAAAGGCTTTAGAGTGAAAGGGATATCACTTTGATCTTCGTTTTCTTCCAATAGCACGAGTGCATATGTGTTTGAAGAATGGTCCATGGCTTGAAGAAATTGAGATCTTGATAGAAAAGAACTTCCCTCTTCATTTTTTTGTTTGGCCTCTAACTTTGAGGGAGACAAAGTAATCTTCACACCATCCTTAGTAAAAGAGTAAGTGTTCTTGAACCCATCATGAAGTAAATGACAAGCATCCATAGGCACCACATCGCATAATATTTCATCTTTATAATGACGGCCAATAGAAAATTGAATTAGGCAACGCTTATTAACATGAACGTCAGTACCTTTCTTAAGCCAGGAAAGCTTATAAGGCTCTGGATGCTTCTCCAGTTTGAGCTGCAATTTCTCCACCATATATTTGAAACAACATTTTCACAACTTCCACTATCAATAATGATGGTGCATATCTTTCCATGTGAAGTACATCGAGTATGAAAGATATTGTGACGAAGCCACTTTTCTTCTTCAACATGTGAGATTTTAAGAGGCGTTGAACCACCAGAGCCTCTCCTTCATCAGCATAAGTAACCTCCTCTTGTTCAGTGACATCCTCCTCATCAGGATATGTGTCAAATATGGGTTCATCTTCAACTTCTTCGATAAGAGAAATAACCCTCCGATTTGGACAATCGGAAGCGATATGACCAAATCCTCGACATTTAAAGCATTGTTTAGAGGCATGATTTGAAACAGTGCGAGAATTACTTTCTTGTGTCGGAGCGTTCTTAGAAGAAATCATTTTGTTAGAAGGCGAGGGGGACTTGGTGGCTGGAGTACTTCCTCGGTTAAAGCCTCCTTCCTTTCCAAAGAGTTTACGACCACCCTTCTCCTTGGATTGGCTTTCAACACGGGCCGCCAATTTGCATACATCATCCAAAGATCAATAAGGTTGAAGTTGAACAATATTTCTAACCTCACCGAACATGAAATTTTGATTTCATTTGGCTCCTTTATGGAAGATCGATGTATTTCTAGAGAAATAACAAATTAAAGACCGTCGAGATATCGAGCGATGGTTTGCTCTTCTGGCTCCACAACATCACATTTCATCATGAGATGTTCAAAGTGAATTGTGTACTCCTCCACAGATACTTCACCTTGTTTGAAGTTGTACAAACTAGAGAAAGAATCTTGTTTGTAACTTGTGGGAAGGAATTTCTTTTTTAGCTCTTTCTTCATTTTTCCCATGTCACAATCTTGTGCTTTCCTTCATGCTCCCTTCGTCTCTTTAGATTCTCCCACCATACCGAAGCATGTTTCTTCAATTTGATGACAATAAGCTTGACCTTCTTATCCTCTGAGATGCTTTTGTAGTGGAAAATTGGTTCGACTGTAGCAAGCCAGTCGATGAAGTTTTCTGGATGTAGTTGTCCTTCAAAGTCGGGGATGTCAACTTTGATGCCGTAGTCACCATGTTGACGTCGTTGATTGGGACGAAAAGAACTCCTCCCACAAGATGAATCCTCATCATCTTCATGTCCGAATGGATTGAAATTCTCTTCAACATCAACTTGCGAATCATGATGTTGTTCGTCACGATTTGCAGCTTGGATAACTTCAAGCTGATGTTGGAGTTGTTGCACTTGCGTTCTCAACTCGTCCATTTCGATATCACGAAGATCACGCTCGTTGTTGCCCATATTGGCATTCGAACCACGTCGACAATGGCCAGTCATGGAAAGAGCCTGAGCTCTGATACCAACTGATGGCGGATGGATTAATAGAGGAGAATGAAGTCTCCAAAACAACAAAAAAAACAACTAAGTATATCAAGGAATCCACCAAGACACACGTAGTCAAAAGATAAGAACACAACTAAGTATATCAAGGAATCCACCAAGACACACGTAGTTAAAGATAAGAACTCAAAGTTCATAATTCAACAAAACATAACATGCCCTCAATCCTTACATTCATCCCTATTTATACTACTAATTAAATAACATAATAAATGAAAAGACTCTTCAACTCTCAAGATGACCTTTCATTTCTCAAGATAATCTTTCACTTCCCAAGATGATCCTTCACTTCTCAAGGTGATCTTTTACTTTTCCAAGATGTCTTCTAAACTTCTTCAATATTCATTAAGTTGTATAATCTTTTGAAATCTCAACAACCATTTAATGTCTTTGTTTTTGAAAATCCAAAAGTCTCCATGCCACTTCATTTTAAATCATTTAGTTTCCATCAACATCTTGATGTAATATTGTTATATCAATAAATATGGATGAGTGCGCATGGATCTCATCCTCTACTACTTTAAAAAAAAAAAACTTAGATTGTGATGCTAGAATTCCTTTCCATTGGCCAAAAATTGGCTTACTTTGAGATCTCAAGTGTATCCTTCTCAAAGCAATTGTCTTCGTCCAGCAACAATATACTGTTCTACTTTAACCAGTTGGTGCCTTGTTGAATATGTGGATTTTTTGAATGCTATTTTAGTTGTTATCCATACTGTATTTTTTACAGAAATCTATATTGTATTCTATCAATTGTCATTTTGTGAAATTGTTTCATTGTGAGAGATTGGGCCAGGGCTTCCTAATGTCGGAGGGTTGATAACATGTTTATTGAATTATCCTTTCCCCATGATTGATCTCCCATGACATTGTCATTCAAAATCTGAATGGATATGTATTTATCTTCCCTTCATTAAAATTCCTTTGCTAATATGTTGTCCTTCCTATCTTTTGTAGCTGTCATAATTCATTTTTCTGCGAGGACTTATTACTGACTTCAATTTTCTGACTCCAACAAACTTCATTCTTAGGTTCCCTGGTTCCCTGGAAATTAATAGTCATTACTTAATTTCTTATTTGTAACACATCTTTCAATAACAAAGACTTAAATGTTCACAACCACGACTTAAAATGAGATGATGGTTCCACAATTGAACAATTTGAAATTCAAGGCTTATTGTAACCTTCTTCTTTGATTTCACATTCCCTACTATAAATTATTAGCATGATAATTTTTTTTTCTTCACTACATTCTCATAGGGGGTATTGGACAAATTAGAATACCATTCAGCTTCGATTTTCCTGATCTTCAAAGAAAAGCTTTTCTTTCTTGTATCCTTGCAATGTCAAATTACTGTCTCAGAATTGAAAGTATCGGGTGGTACATAGTAGAATGATGTTACATTCTTATTCATAAAGAGGAAGGTTGAGAGGAGAAGCTCAGTTTGTGTAATCACCGTCAATGTTGTCAAACTCGTAAATCGGAGTCGACACAGAAAGCTTGGGTAAACACGTAAAACATGAGATCATAGCACGACTCGTCCGATTCTACCGAAATCATATTTTCAATTAAATTAATATTGATTCTGCTTAGAACCTAATTTACCTATAAATTAATTATTCAATATGATTTAGAAAATCTAATAATAATTAATGATTAAGCATCTGTGAAGTTATAATAATTAATTTAAAAGTTATAATAATTAATAAATTAGCAATACATTACATGAAAGAGCAGAAAATAAAAAAATTAAAAAAAGCATGGAAAAATATGAACCAAAAATAAAATAAAGAGACTGCATTCTCTCTCCTCCACAAGATTACACGAGTCTTTTCTTTCTGTCAAATCAGAAAAAAGGAGACTATCCCCTCTGCTCCCACAGAGTCTTTTGCAAACCCAAAAATGACTACCGAGCAGAGTAGACAGAAAAAAAGGAAAGAGGCTGCATTTCTGGTCACAAACCCCAAAAAAACTGGACCAAAAAAAGGACTGCAGGAGAAGAGAGGACGAGTAATTTTTTGTCTCGTCCTCCCTGCTCGAGCAGTGGTTCTCCTTGTGAGCAGAAGAGGAGAGGGAAGATGGAGAGAGGAGGGAGAAAGAGCGAGAGAGGAGAGAGGAGGTAGAACGAACGAAAGAGGAGAGAGGAGGGAGAAGGAGCAAGAGAGGAGAGAGAGGGAAGATGGAGAGAGGAGGGAGAAGGAGCGAGAGAGGAGAGAGAGGGGCGAACAAGTGCTGGCGCTGGCGAGCAGCGGCATGCGCCGAACAGCAACGGCGAGCAGCGGCATGCGCCGAACAGCGACGGCGAGCAGCAATGTCGAACAGCACCGGCAGCGGCGAGCAGCAGCGGTGAGCAGCAGCAATGGCGGCAAACAGCACCGGCAGCACACAGCAGCAGTGACGAACAGCAGGCAGCAAACAACACCGGCAATGTACAGCATCGTGGCGAACAGCAGCTTGGTTTTGGGACTTAACTGATACAACAACAACAAAGTCTTATCTCACTAGGTGGGGTCGGCTACATGAATCATACGACGCTTCGTTGATCCATGTTCATGAGATTCGAAAGGGTTTTACGCTGGCTGTCGGGGCCTAACACAACCCTCCTCCTTTATCCGGGCTTGGGATCGGCTATAAAACATAGGCGGAGTTTGGGACTTAACTGATGTAACAGAAAAAAAGGTTTCGAGTGGACTCGGCAGGATGCCGTTTCTACCGATTTTACGAGCCAGCATGCGATTCTATTGCGTGCTGGATGAAAATGACTTTTCCTTTGAGTCAACTCGTTTTTCTTGGGTGACATCATAAAATCATCCGATTCCACGAGTCAAATAGCGATTTTGACAACATTGATCACCATGACCCTTTTTGAAGGAAAGGAACTTGTCCATTGGTCTATTTTTATAAATTGTTTTACTCATACAAATTTTCTTGATCAATTTTATTTGAGGGAAAGTCTGTTGCTCCATTTTATTTTGTTATTTGTGAACTGTGCCTGACTCCTTTGATTTCTTGTTCTTTGATAACAGTCCGATCATTTGGAACTGAAGGACGAAAGAAGGATGGTCCACAAATCCCACCTAGCGAAAAAATTTATGAGTACATACTTTTTCGAGGAAGCGATATTAAGGTACATAAGTATCATCGATATCTACAATTCTTGGATTGTAGCAAAATACCTTTAGGAGTTGAAGTTCACGACTGCCCAACTTCATTCAAATCCCTTACATATGAAGCATTTCCGAGTAGTTACTTACATAAGAGTAGCTATTAATTCATTCAACTTATGCTTCACTATTGATATTCGGTGTTATGCATTCTCTTTCTTCACTTGTTTGTGCCTTTGGAATGTGCTTTCTTTGCTTTTAGTGTCTATTGATATTTTGGCTTGTGCAGGACTTACAAGTAAAGTCCTCTCCACCAGTCCAGTCAACTTCACTACACAATGACCCTGCCATCATCCAGGTAAATACATGACTTACTAGCATTCGGACAAGGCTAATATTTTTTAGTGTTATTCATATTTGATTGTTTTGCAGTCACAATATGTTCGTTCTGCATCTACATCGTCAAACTTCCCATCAGCTGTAGGTGGAAATGTAGCAGAGCCAAGTTCCCATACAGCTCAGCTAGGATTGCCAAGACCAGCATTCCAAGGCAATGTGCCTCTCCATCAGCCTGAAGGAAGCTTGGGTTCATGGGGTTCTTCATCCAACCCACCTACTGCAAATGGATCTGGACTTGTTATGCCACCAATGTATTGGCAGGGTTATTATGCTCCATCTAGTGGGCTTCCTCATTTGCAACAACCTGCACTAATGAGGCCACCACTCGGGATGTCTATTCCCTCCTCAATACAGCAGCCGGTGCAATATCCTGGTTTAAATCCAACATTACCATCTGGGTCTCAGATTTTGCCGGATTTTTCTCCTTTATTTGCAGCTGGTCCTTCAGCCTCGGGACTGACTTCCACGTCATTGCCAATAACCCCAGGTCTGACCTCTAATTCTTTACAAGCGACCCAAGGTCTGGCCTCTACTTCAGTGCCAGCTATCCCAGGTCTGACTTCTAGTTTATTGCCGGTAATGCCAGGTCTGACATCTAGTACACTGTCAGCTGCATTACCTTTCTCCTCAGTTAGCACCTTAGCTCATGATACAGCACCTAGTTTGTTGCTCAATAAGTCTACTATAACTACTCTTCCTGCTTCAACAGTTGGCACTAGCCTGCCTTTGGTGACACCTTTGATTCCCAATCTTGAACCCATCACAACCTTGCCTCCTAGTATGCCTTCTATCTTTAGCAGTAAAACTAACACAATTACTGTTCCAAACATGTCATATCAAAGTGCACGACAGTCAGTTCAACCTATTGTTGGATCATCATCTTCAAACCAAATTGAAGCGTCTGCACCATTAGTGGCGCCTGGCCAGCTTTTGCAAGCTGCTCCTTCCACAATACCATCATCTCAATCCTTGCTGACAAGTAATAAGGAAATGGATAATAAATCAGCTGAAGCTAAGACAGAACCTTTGTTACCAGATCCAATAGCACCAGTTGTTGCGGAAACAAAAGAACCCATATTGCCCTTGCCAAAACCCCCTGTGCAGAAGGTACGCAAGTGTTCCCTTGTCAGTATCTTTTATGTTGTAGAATTCCTGTAATACTGGTACAACTAAATTTTGTTTAATTTCTGAATTTAACAGTACATTCTCTTAGTTGTCTTATCGTGCCTGAACTATAAAATGCCAATTCTGATGATAAACCACTTTTTAGGCTTTTGAGAACTGTCAGACTATTATTTTAATGAGCATTTGGGACCTGTTCTATATATTCTATGTAATCTTGTTTATTTTAAAAAAATGTAGTATTATTATATTTAAAAAAATATTCTACATTTGAATGTTATGTTCCAGTTTCATAAAAAAAAACATTACCTGCATGTTCTGTTTATGGATAACTGTTTTTTACCTCACCCACAATATCTTAACTTTTGCTTTCTGATATAGAGTGGAGTTCCTTCACACAATCATTACAACAACAGGGGTCGTGGAAGAGGAAGAGGGAATGGGGTAAGTTACTCATTATCTTGCTCTTGTTATTGTTTGCAAACTGCAAAGGGTCAATAATGAAATAGTAGAAAACTTTTTTAATTTTCCTCAATGTCCAATGTTGCTATCATTAGTGGTAAATGAACTTCTATCTATTTCCCGCTGGATTTTCTTTTCCATCAACTCCAGGTCAATCAAAGTCTGTTTATTGACGAACTCAGCAAATTCCTCAGAGGTTCTACCTCTGCCTCTCCTCAGGTGTGGTCCGTCTTCCACATTTAAGATGGCATTAAAGTCACCCCAAATTAGCCATAAGCTATTCTTCTATCTTTCTTTGATTTCGCCCAGTTCCGGCCATAGACCAGTTCATTCTTCCCTCACCGCATCTTTGTGCATATTGGTTATAAAGAATTTGATGGGCTTCTATGCTAGACACCAGAATAATGAAAAATACGGAAAATGGTCTTAGCATGACACTTCCAGCTCGGAAAGATCAGCCCTCTAACCAATCAATGACCCCCCTGATCTGACCACAGAATTAAGTGGTACGAAACGGCTCAGTCATGAACCCCCATCTTTTTCCATTGTTGATCTGAGCAATCTGTCAATTTTGTCTCGTGTAGAAGTGCAATATCAACCTTTCATTCCTCCGGTATCCAGCTAGGATCCTACTTCCCGCGTCCCCTGGCCCCTTGCATTCCAGGTCAATACCCATTCCAAATCTGTATTCACACCTTTTGGCCTTGAGGAAGATGAATCAGCCTGCTGTGAATTAGAACTCCTGACTCCGAGAGGATCGCTGCCTATCTCCTACCTTGGTTGGCCATTAACTGAGAAGGCTGTTAAGTCATGTGACTGGTCCCATGTAATCCTTTCATATGGAACAATGCCTGGATGGCTGGCCTGACAGGGCATTGTCGCGAGGTGGGCGGCTAATACTACGATCAGTACTTTCAGGCCAGCACTCCCTATTTATTTCACATTGTACTTAGAATGCCAAGATGGTGACACGGCGTCTGGAAACCCGACAAAGAAACTTCTTCTGGATGAATTATAATTCCAACACGAGATGCTCACCTAGTGTCCTGATTTGAAATATGCCGACCAAAAAAGGAAGGTGGTTTGGGAGACAGACCTCAAAATACTGAATGAAACCTTACTCTGTAAATGGACTTGCAAAATTATGCGGCCAAATAATGATTTATTCTTCCAGGTTTTCTTCTCTTGCAATGGCCAACTGATGGCATGGGACTCCAGAACCATCACCCCAGGGATGTTTCTTCTGGAAAAGTGTTTCAAGAATAATCCCCAGAATGAGATCTCACTTTATACCTGTCATTGGCTCTGGAAGAACTTTTTCCTTTTGACACAATAGGTGGATACCCCCAGGACTACTGGCGAGACTCTTTCCAAGACTCTTTGCAATAGCCAAGGTCGTAGATGCTACACTGGCTGATACTTGGGTTGATCGTACTCGGTCTGGCAATGGTATTTTGGCCCCCCTGCTTTGTCACTAACCTATCTGAACAGAGACTTGACAACTTGCTTAAAGTTCTGGAGTTGACAGGACTCATCCCTTTGGATTACTCAATTAAGGACGGATGGAGATGGACAAAAGATGCCTTCAACGTCAGGATGACTTATGTCATACTACGAGAAAGTACTTAAAATAGTGATGATGACTTCTTACTGGACTGTAGACTCATCTAGAAGACAAGGGTTCTTCTAAAAGTCAATTTTTATTTGGTTCTTGAGGAGGACGCTCCTGACCTGAGCCCACCAGGAAGGATGGAACAATGGGACATGGGCAGAATGTGGTTGTTGCGGTGAAGAGGTCGAGGACACAGACCTTTTTTTCGGTGCCAAATCTCCTGTGAAGTCTGGAATACAGCTGATATTAGGTGGATTTGCCATCTGGAATGTTCTCTACAAAAAAAATCTGAAATCATGTTCTGGACATCCTTTCGGAGGGGTGACAGAAACCAAAACACCATCATATATAGATCCTCCCAGGCACGGACATCTTGTTTTTGCGCTGTTGTGGGCAATTTGGCTAAAAAAACCAGGTGATCTTTCATGGAGAATGTGATTGCTCTCACAGTTCTTGTGTAGAGGATGGAAATCTTGAGTTGATTAGGAAATCCAGTGGTTGAGGCTTTCTGGCTAGCATTGTGGGGTTTTGGCAGACAAACAGGATTGGAGAGTTCCGTTGGCGACTTTCTTGGCCGGTGCCTGGACCATATGGCTTCAGGGTAATTGTACCGTTTTTTGTGGGGAGAGATGTTAATTGCACCGTTTCTTTGAGAGCGGGGTTTTAGCTAATTATTGAACTTTTTTCCTGAGCATGGTACTTGTACACGGTGATCATTTACAATGATATATATATATACACAACAACAACAAAGCCTTATCCCACTAGGCGGGGTCGGCTAATATTCGTTGATCCATGTTCATAAGATTCGACAGGGTTTTACGCTGGCTGTCAGGACCTAACACAACCCTCCTTTATCCGGGCTTGGGACCGGCTATAAAACATAGGCGGAATTATATATATATACACTATATACGAGGAATATTAGGGTTCATACACACTTAGGTTCATATAGGTGCGAAGACTTCATCTTAGTCATTAGATTAAAACTATTTTAGTTATAATGGTTGAGATTTAATCATCTATCATAATTTTGGTTTAACAAAAAAACTCGGTTCACAAAAAAAACCAATTCCCCTTCGACTGCCGACCTCCCTTTTGCACCGATCCTCACAAAAGAATACATACAAGCCAAGGTCGGCCAGCCAACAACCACAACGATGAGGATGCCACCGGCATAACGTTCCGCGCACTGGATTTCGGGCAGAGGGACGAGGTTGAGGTCCGGCGCAACGAGGGATTTCGGGCCGCAATCACCTCTTTCCTCTACGATTTGGGCGAGAAGGCGAACGATGCCAGGCGAGCAGGCGAGGGCTGCGAGTTGTTGAGGCCGATGGTATGACGCTCGATCGCCTCCTTCGTACCCCTTCGACCGCCGACCTCAACGTTGGAGACGCCTCCTTTCCCCTTTGACCTCTTATTGCTGACCTCGGTGCCGGAGAATTGCCGACTGCTGCTCGGTCATCCACTACCAGCTCAAACACTCGTGCACGAACAAAGGCCGTTCTCCGGCCAATCGATTCCCATCTCGCTGGTCTCGCAGAAGGGGCTGAGGGTGTTGTCCGGCTAACCTGCTGAAGGGGCTGAGGGCGTTGTCTGGCGAACTTGCGTAAGGGGCTGAATGTGTTGTCCCTCGAAGCTAGGGTTGCAGAGCTGAGGGCGTTGTTCGTGTTCGTGCCCTAGATAAAGATCGGGAGGCGGGAGGCACTGAACTGGCTTCCTTGGCCTTCTCAGTGGCCCATCGCCCGGTTGCTCCCAGCCGACGGATCATCCACACGAAGATCCAACGGCGGAGAAGATGTGATCGCACCTATATGCACGTAAGTGTGCACACACCCTAATATTCCTCTATATATATACACACATACATACATGAATGACAATCATAATCCCCAGTAGTCATCATTTTCCTTCTCAAAAGAAAAACAAAATTTGAAACCATAATCTTGTGATAACAGGTTTTGGATGATTAACGATTTGGTGAATTATCCTTCTTCCTTTTCACAAGAGAAGTTCTTTAGCGAAGATATATGCTTGTTTCTTCTCAAAAAAAAAAAAATGCTTGTTCATCTCTTTGCTAAATAAATGAATCTATCTGCATCATATTGGCAAATAACCAGTAGCAATTGATGGAATCATCTGCCTCACGTTGGCTGTACCTTTGTATGTAATGTTTCTCTTTGGCATGTACTACTTTATAATTCTTTGTTTGCTTATTTACAGCTTTCTCGTCCTGTTACTAAATTTACTGAAGACTTCGATTTTATGGCAATGAATGAAAAGTTCAACAAAGATGAAGTTTGGGGCCATCTTGGTAAAGGTAAAGCACATCTGAAAGATGGAGAACTGCCAGAGAATGAATTTGATGTTGTTTTTGAAGAAGTGGAAGAAGAAACCCTCAACCTTGAGGCCAAGGTATATTCTAAAGCGTTTTCAGGTTATGACTCATCATGAATTTATGCCATTTTTGCCTAAAACTTAATTAATGTATCTTTTTCTTTTCTTGAAGCCTGTTTATATTAAAGATGACTTCTTTGATTCGCTTTCTTGCACCACCCTTGATCGAGGAAACCGGAATGGGAGAACCAAGTTCTCAGAGCAGATGAAGATAGATACAGAGGTAACTTTGACTATCCATCGCCTCATTTGCCATTGTCTCCGCACAATATTTTAATATCAAACAAGTTTCCTTTATGTGTGCAGACTTTTGGCGATTTTGCGAGACATAGACCAAGAGGAGGTGGTCGAGGGTTCCGAGGAGGTGGACGTGCTCGAGGATCTTACTATGGTAGAGGCTACGGATATGTTGGGAGGGGACGAGGTTATGGCCGAGCAGGGTAGCTTACAAGGTCTCCCTGTACTGCAGCATGCTAGCACATCTCCTTTTGAAGTGAGAGAGAGGAAACAATTGATCATGACAGTGATTGTCATGTCATCTCCTCTTAGTCAGACCATGCCTCATCTGTGAAGACTTTTTTTGAAAAATAAACAGCAGAGTGGCTCCATTTCCCCTATATAGGGTGCAATGCAGCCTATGTCCTGAGTAGTTAATTTGTCGTGATGAGCATCACCTTTTCAAGATTCCTAACGAAAATTGTCCATCTGTTGTGTACTGCGTTAGAAAGCTCAGTTGGCGGTTCTTAGATCTGTCAATGCTTATCTAATCCTGTCTGTCGTCTACATGCAACGTGTTAAAAATGGTCGGTGCATTTTTTGATGCATTCTTGACC
Organism: Pontederia crassipes; assembly: GCA_030549335.1. Classification (NCBI taxonomy): domain Eukaryota; kingdom Viridiplantae; phylum Streptophyta; class Magnoliopsida; order Commelinales; family Pontederiaceae; genus Pontederia; species Pontederia crassipes. The sequence goes on along the minus strand of CM060195.1, from coordinate 54,973,607 downwards.
ACACGGACTTGTAATCTTCGAGATCCAAGAATAATAATTTGAGCAAGCGATATATTTTTAGAATGCTCGTTGGTTCAGGGTTCTACTCAAAATGCTGCAGCGTTTCTGTTCCTCGTCTTGCAAATGCACCAGAAATCTGATTGCGCTGTTTTAATGACGAAATCTTTCATCATAAATGGTTTATTGAACATTCCTGATTTCATCGAGGGGTAGACTTCATGGTTTCTTAAATTTGTAATTGCTATCCAATTTATTTTAAAAGTGTCGCCGTTCCATTTTTGTTAATCCTAGTTCAATGCTACAAGTAAATTTCTTCCGGCAATAATAAATTTTTTTCTCTCGATTTTCATGGTCACAATGAGCGTGTTTATACAGTTTTTGGTCGGAAGTATTCAAACATATAAATATATATATATATATATATATATATATAGATTAATCACTTAGGGTGACTACACAATATAGATTGTTAGTTTTTGATATATAAATAAAATATATAAAATTAAAATCTCGAACAGTTTTTGATCGAAAGATCAAGTGGTGACAGTTAAAGGGGGAGAAACGAGAGACTTTTAGAAGTAAGTTATTAGAGAAAAGTGTGTGGGAGTTAGAAGGAGATGCTAGTATCATGTGGGAGAATGTGATAAAAAAGATTGAAATTGTTTCTAAAGTCATTTTAGGAGAATTAAAAATTTTTGAATCACGAGATAAGGAGACTTGGTGGTGGAATGAGGAGGTCCAAGAAAAGGTGCGTAATAAGAAGAATTATTTCAAGACGATATACTTGGACAATAATTTTGACAATTAGAAAAAGTATCGTTTGGCAAAAAGGGAGGCTAAGAAAGCAGTTAGTGATGCTCGTGCTAAAGCATATGAGAGATTTTATAAGGAGTTAGGGACAAAGGCTGGTGAACAAAAGATTTACAAGATTGCAAAGAATAAAGAGAAGGAGTCGAGAGATTTTGATCAAGTAAGATGCATAAAAAATGAAGTTGGCAAGGTTTTAGTTACTGAAGGAGATATTAAGAACAGATGGGAAGAGTATTTCTATAAGCTATTTAATGATGAATGTGAAAGTTCCCGTTGTGATTTGGAGGACTTGACAGTTAACGAATGTGAGCTTAATATGTCATTTTATCGTAGAATTAGAGTCTCGGAGGTTAGCGAAGTTCTTAAGAAAATGGAGAATGGTAAAGCCGTTGGACCGGATGGTATACCGATTGAAGTTTGGAAATGTTTAGGAGAAAAATGTGTGTTGTGGTTATGTAAACCATTTAATGAGATTTTACGGTCGAAAAAGACGCCTGATGATTAGAGATTAAGTACATTAGTTCCTATTTACAAAAATAAAAGGGATATTCAGAATTGTGCAAATTATAAAGGGATTAAATTTATGAGTCACACAATGAAATTATGAGAAAAAGTGATTGAGCATAGATTGAGAATGAAGACTAGTATTTCTGAGAGACAATTTGAGTTTATGCCAGGAAGATCCACTACAGAGGTGATTTATTTATTAAGGGGGATGATGAAAAAGTATCGAAATAGGAGAAGAGACCTACATATGACTTTCATTGACTTAAAGAAGGCGTATGATCGAGTACTAATGGATGTACTTTAAAAAGCCTTGCAAAAGAAGAGTGTGAGTGTTGTCTACATTAAGATAATACAAAATATGTACGATGGGTCATTGACTAGGGTTAGGACACCTGGGGTGAGACAAATGAATTTCATATAGGAATTGACCTACATCAAGGATCAACTTTAAGCCCGTATCTATTTAACTTAGTTATCGATGCTATAACCGAGAGTATCACAAAGGAGGTACCTAAGTGCATGCTATTTACGGATGATATAGTACTTTTATCGGATTCAAGAGAAGAGATTAATACAAAATTGGAAATATGGAGAAATACGTTGGAGTCAAAGGGTTTTCGTTTAAGTAGGAATAAAACAGAATATATACATAGCAATTTCACAAATAAATAACTTAGAGACGATTTGAAAGTTAGGTTAGGGGATGATATAATTCCTCAAGTGACAAAGTTTAAATATTTAGGATCAATTGTGAGACAAGATGGTGAGATTGATGACGATGTTAATCATAGAATTCAAGCTGGTTAGTGTAAGTGAAGGAAAGTCACTGAAATTCTTTTGTGATAGAAAAGTAATCAATAAAGTTAAAGAAAAATTCTATCGTACTGACCGGCAGTGTTATATGGTAGTGAATGTTGGGCTATGAAGGGACAACATGAACGTAAAGTTGGGGTAGTCGAAATGAGGATGTTGAGATGAATGTGTGGTCACACAAGATTAGATAAGATTATGAATGATCATATACGTGAACGAGTCGGAGTGGCTCCTATTAGTGAGAAAATGGTAGAGAATCGTTTGAGATGGTTTGATCATGTTCAGAGAAGACCATTAGATGCGTCAGTAAGAAAAGTAGATCAAATAATCTGGAGTCCGATTAAAAGAGGAAGAGAGAGGCCAAGACGGACACTTGTTGAACTAATAGAGCAAGATCTATTGGTGAATAATATACCGAAATATTTGATTACTAATAGAGCAGAATGATGTCGTATGATCCATGTAACCGACCCACTTAGTGAGATAAGATTTTGTTGTTGTTGTATAGATTAATCACTTGAATAACCCAAGAAATTTTTTTCCGATTGGAACGTTGAGGACATCCTGCAATCATTGAAAAGGTTGATATCCTTAAAATTCATAAGTGGTCCAAATTGAAGCTTCACCTAACTTTGATCGTAGTATACGCGTATACTATAACTAAAAAAAGCTTCACATATTGATACATCTAGGTCCTCTACAACCATTCCCACTAAAAAAAGAGAACACGTTCTTATTTCGAGTAAGGCAATAATGTTATTCGAGCTTTTGAATAGGGCTAATTTCGTCAAGTGAATGATCAAATGCGGGGCTCTTCGCGCGCTTTTCTTTTCTAATTTCTGCTACTTTTTTCCCGTATTTTTTTCCCTTGCCCAATTTTTTTAGGGTTAAAACGCTCGTTTTCTTTTGGGTGCAACTCCCGAATACGATGTCTGCTGAAGCTTTTCTCTTGATTTTTCTGAAACTTTCTGCGATTTCTTTGTTTTCCTTTTCTTTTTTAAATTTTGATAGCTTCAGGTGTTTCCTGATCTGAGTTTACTAATTTCTGGGGTGGTTAATTGAACCTTCGCAATCAGCGTTCTCGATGCCGAAGATTGTGGCCGTGCCGACGCGCACCTCGGTGGAAGAGGCATTCTCAGAAGTTTTTGAAATCGGAGGCGATTGAGGTTGGAAAAGTGAAGGGACGCGATTCGCGCCGGTGAGGGACGCACTTAGCCATTGGAGCTCGAGAAGGAGGTAATTGCAAACTTTCTTTCAGCGATCTTATCTTTTTTTTGCTCTGCCGATGTTTTCTTTCTCAAATTTCCTTGTCATGGAAAATTTATTGTCCTTGAAAACTCATAATTAAAAAGATGACTTCGAACTAAACATTTTCATGAAAGTCACTACAAGATGATTAATTTACGGCTGTACAATTGGGAAGTAACTGAGTATTTCTCAAAAACAAGAGAGTGCATATGTGCCTACACCAACCTCTCTACCTTGAGAACCCTGGATATTATCTCTTATGATCATGAGTGAAGGAGTTCCTAAACAATACAAATACCTTTTTCATTCTAGGGGACAAGGGCAAACCCCTTTGTTAACCACGGCCTTTTCTTCAATCAGGAGTCAAAGGTTTAACTTTCTTTTCAGACTCCACAAAAACAACAAAAAGAACACGAGAGAAGATAAGTAGTTGATCATTTAATCTCAAAATATTTTTTTGTCGGTGTTATTCAGAAATATTATAATATACTTCATGCCTTCTATTTACTTTACATGAGAAGAAAAACTCAATGCTAGAGAGACTCATGAAAAGTATGTGCACATGCCTTTGGTTGCGGACTATTATTACCTGAAGTGTGCATATGGAATATGTAACAAGTTTTGGACCATTTGGAATTCACCTTAACAGATTCATTTGGCCAGAGAAACTCATCCAAGTACAACTAAGGACACTTGATTCAGAGCTCAGAATATCTTTTGGTGACAATAATCTTTTAGAGAATGTGAATTTGAGAGTTACTTCTATTGATGATATGACTATTTTTCCTTTTGAACGGATAACTATTTAATAACATCGTTGTTATTAGTTACTCCTCTTTTCAACAAGCCCACACGTAACAAAGTTCCGACTCTATTATCAACAGGAATAGTCACAATTACATTATCATCATGTCATCAAATTTCCTTCTTGAGAAAAATGGTGTATGGGTGCTCTGACGGTTTGCCTACATCAGGAGATCAAATGCTTCTTGGTCAGATCAGAGTCTTCATGTCTGGAGGCTGTAAGAAGTAGAATGATGTTCCAGGTAGGTTTTAACTGAGACGGATGTTCCAGGATGACAACTAAGATCGCAGTATAATTTGCAACTGATGGCATGAAAATTTTCAAAAAGGTTCATGGATGGATCTTGGTTGCAGATAAGTTAGAATTTCTATCCTAATGTATATGCGCTCTTGCAAATATGAATATTTCACTCCAATTTAGTTTTTTTTTTTAATTTTACTGCGATATATATGCATCCTGTAATTACTTATCTGTCCAATTCTCTATTCTATTACATTGCTTTGGTGGTTAATGTACCATGAATGGTACAGAGAGTTCTAGTTCTTTGATTTAACTTTTCTTTTTTGAATATTTGACTGTATGATTAATAATTGCTTGAATTGAACTCTTCAAGTTCCCCTTCATGATGAATGCTGCTTGTTCAAAGAACTCATTGGTGATGTTCAGTGAATTGCAATTCCTTCAGAAATGTCGGTTGACAAACGACCTGGCTAGAAGGCTTTGTAATTGCCATTTATAGTTTTTGTCATGTTTGCCAATGCAACTGAACATTAAGCTCAGACATTGCTGTATCGGTTGACAGTTTCCAATTTACCTTTTTTTCTCTCTATATGATATCATATGCCTAATCCGAGGGTGCATCTGACAAGTTGTAGACAAAGGAGGCCCATGAAAATGTTGTGCCGACCAGATTCAATGAGCGAGCTGGGGATGATGGGACTGTGGCGCTGGGTGCGGCAACATAGAAACTGTAGCAGCAGCCCCTTGTGATGGAACATCGAGCAAATGTTGTTAGAGTATGTAGATTAGTTAGAAAACCACAACGCGTCTCGACAACGAAAATAAGTCTGATGTGTACTTTTGGTTTTCTTGATAGATTCTTTCTTCTTCTTGGGGGACGTCTTCCTGATGAAAATCCTGGCTCGCCAATTAAACATGAGGATAATAATAATCCATTCGCTATTGTGTTTTTGTTTCTTACAGCAATCCAGGTTCCTTTAATTACAGCTGCTTGTTTGAATGACGTTGTCTGCCTGTGGCTACTCTGTTTTGCAAGATTGTGTGTGTCTGTACACATGAAATACAAGACGAATGTTGCCGAAACCTTTATTATGTCATCTTATGTTAATGTTTAACACCAAGTTTTGTTTAGTACTTCCTTGTGTGCTGAACAGGTAATTAACAGAAGGCATAATGAAGGGCTTCCTTCCATTCTTTACGAGGGAGAATACCAGGCTGGTAACATCTTTTTGAGTATTCCAACTTCACCGGTATGTGTTTGCTTTCGCATTCTTCTTACCTTCTCCTTTACTTTTTGGCCTTTTTTCCCCTCTCTTTCTCTTGGTTGCACTTGCACAGTAGAAAGAGACGAGAATTAAGGACCGATGGATTAATTAATAAAAAGGCAAAGAAAGGTTTAATGATGCCTGTCGCGGCCAAATTGATTATGGAGTTAATGCAAAGCCTGCTACAAAACAAAGCCACCACATGGAAGTCGAAACTGTGGAGCGCAAGAGCCAAACATAAAGCTGGTATCGATAGGGACTCGTCCTCCTCAATAACCTCTACAGGGGGAGGCGAGGGATAAATGGAGATCCTCTTTTCTTTTTCCGAGAGAGAGAGAGAGAGAGAGAGAGAGAGAGAGAGAGAGAGAGAGAGAGAGAGAGAGAGAGAGAGAGAGAGAGAGAGAGAGAGAGAGAGAGAGAGAGAGAGAGAGAGAGAGAGAGAGAGAGAGAGAGAGAGAGAGAGAGAGAGAGAGAGAGAGAGAGAGGATGGTCCACAGAAGAAGCCGATCCCAATGTGTTGCTGCTGCTGCAGCTACTCCCTGACTGCTGAGGGCTATTGCACCTCGGTGGTGGTACAATATATCCATGCTCGAATGGTGGCTGGTCCTGGCCACCCTCTTCATTGCGTCTGCAAAAGCACAACGCACACATGCTGTGTTACAGTTAGACATGAGCTGTGTAGTTTATCCCCCATCATGGCTATGGTTGCACTACACCGTTATTAGGTGTAGAATTAATGCTCACTCTCCTTTTATTTGTACCTCAAATTATACACCCTGAATTATGCAGAATTAATGCTATACCCTCCTTCCACTCTAGACGACTGTTACTTGATCCTTGAAATGGATCCATGGTAAATCATTTGACTTACAGAGCCAAAATGTTGGATCGTGCGTATGCGTCTCAACTCCCTTGTTACGCATAAAGACATAAACCACAATCATGACTGTTCTTAGGAGCTTAATTCTTTGATAATTGAAGTACATCTGGAAGAATCTAAAGAGCTAGACATCATTCTGATTGAACTGTCTGCTGCATCTTGTCATCACCTTAAATGATGTTTTCTGAGAAATCCATGTGCCAGTATATCTCTCGTGATTGCAATTGCATGCACGCAATCTTCGTTTGGTAAATTAAGCCACTCGACAGTCAAAGCCTCTAGGTATTCGAATTGCTTCATCCGTATGAAGATGGCATTGTTCCTTGCATAAAGCAACTGAGTGCCTTTTGCAACAGCACACCAGGAATGGAAGTCTGTGACGCAGCGGCAGTACATACTTTTAAATAAGATAAAAACCAGCGGCAGTACAGACTTTTAAATAAGATAAAAACTAATCCTAGGCACAATGAACGATGTTTTATTGCACCTTACAAGTATGTCTTTGATAAGCTTGAAAGTTCTGTAAAAAATAAACGTCGATGTCACCGATTCAAACGGACGATCATTGACAAATAAATTAGCAGGAATCTATTAGCACCTTAGAAGAAATCCAAGGCTAAGATCGTGCGCACACGAACTCAGAAATTTAGAAACCTCTGAACGAGAATTTTAATTAAAGAGATAAAAATATTTTTAACTCTTACAAGTCAGACCAATATATAGAGAGTCACAACTTGCAATACTATTAGTACTAGGATTCCTATAGCAAAAGGAAAACATACTCCCACTAGCATTATGACTCTTATAATCTAACAGAAATAAACTAATAGAAAATAACAATTCTAATAATATTAGGACTCCTAAGAAAAATAAACTAAAAAAGAAATAACAATCCAATCAGCATTAAGACTTCTAAAAAAAATAACTAAAAAGGAAATAACAATCCTATCAGCATTAGGACTCCTAATAGATTCTTCAAATCTGAAACAAACTAAGTTAATGATTACTAAAATTGTGTACAGCAGCAGAATTCTGCCTTTTTTTTTTCTTGTCAATAGGATCTACGTCAGTATGGAAGCTGTAAAGTCTTTGAAGGGATTTAACATAGCACTGGATGGCTATTTTACTCATGCATCTAGGCAGCAACTACTAGGTTTACCGAGAGAGAGACGGCTCCTATGTTTAGGCCTCGTAACGGCGACAAACACAAATACGTACAACCTTCTCTGTGCCCATCGACTTGGATCCTCGGTCTTCTTTACCTCTCCTGTGTATGTTAGTTGCTGCTATAAGGAGGCTATAACAGCATGCAATAGTCATATAGATGCTCTGTGATTGTGAACCTTTGCTGCAAGAATCAATATACATGAGCACAGTGCTGGTTTGTGTCTCCATTACAAGAAAGCAACCAGCTTTTAACGTGACAAAAAAAGGACATGTAGGAGAACTAAAACGGGGAGCATATCACATGTCCATACCAAACTCTCCTTCCGCACCTTTGGCGTTTTGTACTGACACACACACATATATAATTATAATAATATATGCATCCAGCAGTTGACCCTCTTGAGGGTTTAGGGGAGGAGATATTAACGAAGCCTCTAACGAGTCCAGCGGTCTGTCTCTTCCTTTCGTTTTTCTTTTCCTCAGATACTGGTAAAGAAAAGTTTTCTACAACTTGTTCGTGTATGAAATTTATTTAGTGTTGCTCTAATCTTTTGTTGGATTCAGTACTAAACTATTTGTCCTACGTGCGGACTTGCATGATGATTAAGTTAATAGATGAAATTCTGATTTTATATCTAATGAACAGGAAGGAAGTTATGGTTAACAATGATGAGAAGATCATTCTTTGCAGTTATTTCTCGAATAGTACTTCTCATGAAAAGGAATCTGCCTCCTACCAAAGGTGAGCTATACAATACTAAGTTAATTGATGCATATTGCTAATTTGAAATTAGATGTGCTAACTAATTTTCCACACCTAATTTAGCACAGACATTGCTTTTCTTTTCCCTGGTTAATTTGCATGAATTTCTACAGAATGGCTCCACTTTGACAATTGGCATGTACATCCACCGGAAAAACCTTGAATGGGTTCAGCATCGTGAACCTTAACAAAGATCGAGTTGCAAAATAAGACTGAACCACTCCAGAACCTTGCAAGAATAAAAAGGATTGTTCGAATGGGATCAACAACAGGAATGGGGGTCAAAATTATGATGTACTAATTCTTCCCTTTTTTCCCTTTTGTTGGATATAATTTAAGCTTGTTTTCTGAACAATGATAGATTGTTGCAAAGGAACTTAGAATTGAGCTATTTGCATAAGGTCATCACGATGAGAAAAACAGACGAGCTCTGAGCAAGTCATCGGGTTGGGGCTCCCCGAACCCTCGGAGGGTAAATATATAAACAGTAAAAAATGCTTTGCTTTTTTTTTTCTTCACTTTTAATGACGTGTTGATATAAAAAAACATGTTGAAGAAATTGAGTTACAGGGATTTAAATTAAATAGAATAAGAAGAATGATACGTTCATTAATTTTCCTTTTTACAAAAAAAAGAAAAAAACTGCGTGAAGAAATATATCTTCTGGAGAAGGTAGAATAATAATTTCACTTATCTATTTCTTGACAATCATGTCAGCACCGAGTTTGCCACAATACAGAGAAACAGTTGATGAAACTGGGAATGACCAAATTGAAACGAAAAAAAAAAGAAGAAAAAATAAAGACGGATAAAGAATTGAATACGGTGAGATTTGCTCTTGAAGCCATTTGTTGCATTTGTTCGATACAAATAGAATTCGCAAGAGTATCCAAAATGACATGACACAACGCAAAGGATCATCGTCCACAAACTATCTCTGTCGCACACAGGATCTATCGCAGTGTAACGATGAGGTTTCTGTCAGTGAATTTGGCAGCTGATACTTTTCCATGCATTTCGCGTGGCAGCTTTATTATGCGTCTCTGATCTCCGGCTTCCACCAAGAGTTCCGATCCTCCTCGATACTGCATATTTTATGAAACAGGAAACGGATATGGTCAAAACGGAAACATCCAAGTAGGCATTATTGAGCGAGGAGAAAAAACATTCAACAAGGATAGATACGGTCGCACAGGATGCGTGCTTTCAACAAGTCCTCTTTGTGAGTCCACAACAAAAATCTAGATACTTGATAACTATGATGGCGCCCTATGACATCAAAGTGATACGAGTGAAGAGAACACTCAAAATATCAAGGTTATTCTTAATCTAACAATGAAGAAATGTACATAAAGATTAAAGGTGCACATACTTGATATAATTTTATTTCAGGTTTATCAAACCCCGGCATGAAAAGTGTCACCGACTTCTGACTGGAATCAAATTTAACCGGTGCCTGGACATGTCTGCTAGTAGTTCCAAGAAGCTCTTTCACAGTTGCATTGAACAAGGGAAGTTTTGTGCTCCAATCAGCTGAAGACTCGATTGGAAGATAAGGTAGCAGATCAAAGCTTAAGGGTGAGAAACTTTTCCATAATTCTTCAGGCATTACAAATGATGGTGATGCAAACCCAAATGCACCACATATCTGTGTGCCGGCTTGAATAGCACAACCCCAATAACGTAGTGCCGCACTAATAGATGTTGAGCTTTTTGGATCCATTACAAGGTAGCATCTGAATTTTGATGGATCACAGAATGAAACTGAGGCAGACTGTAAAACATATCACTTCAGTATTGTAACAATATTCTTCACGAGGTAAAAAAAGGTATTAATGACAAAGCACAAAGCAAAGAGCTGCGCAACATTTGAGATAGATACCTCTAGAGCAATTTCGATATCATCCCAAATTTCAGTACTTGTTTTACCCTCAGTAGAACCATCATTTATCCTTGCAGATTCATATACCAGCTTCAACAGTGAAGGCGCAGTTAACCTTCCAATATCTGTCTTCTTGGCCATGCTCCTCAAATACTTCAAATACCATCTATAATTAAAAGAATAATTACAATATTCTACAAGAAAACATGGGAGAGACCAAGGCAGAATAGAATCACCACCTTGCTCTCTCAGTGGCACCAATCAACCTTAAAGTTTCCTCGGCACTTATCCCATCGTAAATGACTATGTCAAATTCATTGTTCGAGAGTTTTCTCTCTCCAGGAATAAAGTTCACTAATTTCTGGAGTGACAAGGCTGAAAAAATCGAGTCCATCCCAGGTAGAACCCCAAGCTCTTCTCCTACAACCTACTCGATCAACTAGAATAATAAAATTAAGTCATTGTTCATAAAAGACTGAACAATTAAAAGAGGAATATGAAGACGACGAGCATAAAAGACTACTAATTACATGCCCACCCCATCAAGCAGTCCTTGGGTGAAATTCAGGCGAGAATCTACTTTCTTCATCCGATTAAGAGGTTCCAGAAGCATCTACAATTTCATCAAATAATATTCTAAACAGAGTCAGCATCCATCTCTACTGCAACATGAGAAAAGGGGAAAGAGAGAGCTTACCTTGCTCGTCTCGAGCCTGATTACAGAAAGGTTGTTATTGCAATCGGTCATGGAATTCTGAATCTTGCAACCCAAAACTTGGTCAGCAGTTGGATCTTGAGACTGTATCACCAAGCATGTCCGCAATCCTTCCATTGCATAGTACTACTGATTTAAAGAGGGAAATAGATAAAGAAAAGCTCCTTGAGGCATAACCCAAAAAGAGGTTGAAGTTTGTGATGTGGAAGTGGAAGTAAATTTAATATCCTCGTATTTCAGAATGCGTGACATGTCAACAGAAGTTTGAAAATTTTCATCCGTCATTGCACCTTTAGATATAGGAGTAATCGACTCTTTCATCTACTCTCATGAAATCAGGTTGTGCTATCCTTTTTTTCTTTCCTTTATAATGTTTCAAGAATTTTGAAGACTGGAGACCTATGTGGAGAAGACTACAGACTCAATCAATGAAACATAACACATACACGAAACACCTACGAGTTTTATGGATACTATCGAAAGACGATAAACGAAACTAATCCAAATCATGTGCAGCCATTTCGGTTAGACTCTAAAACAACAGCTCCACCTGCATTGGCTTTCTTGTACTGGGATCTGTGGAGTTTAGCAAGTGATACAAAGAAATGCTGTTCATATCACACTCCACTCGCACTACAATGAAGGCAAGAAACGAGTTTCTAACACAATTATAGCTACATGCATTCTTCAATTAAGCAACTAACACGGATGCGCCTTTTTCATATAGGCAGTGAGATGCAGAAGTAATTGCAAAGACAGAAAGGATGGGACAATTATGCAGGTGAGACGATACCTGAGCAGCGAGGACCGCAGCGGTGGTCTTCCCGGACCCTCCCTTACCCAAAAACGTGACCAATCGCGTGGGACTCGGACGGGGATCGCCGGATTTCGCCATGAATGGAGATCGATTCCTCCGGCGAGACCTTCTTCGAGCCGGAACGAAGGGATTATGGTTAGGGATTGGAGAGAAGAAGAGGGAGCGAGTGGAGGAAGCAGAGGAGACCGCCTGAAGCGCCATGGCGAGAGAACACATTGGATGATGGCTCTGAACTGTACACTGTACAGGAGCGGGATTTTATTAATAAATTTACTAATAAATAAACTCAAAGTGAGACTTTGAGACGGGATAATTTTGGGCCGAATCTCATTTTAGCCCACGAATGGCCCTTCATTTTAGTAAGTGGCCATGGGGGGTCACATTATGGGCCTCTTCTCCCATCGCAATCGAATTCTTTGCATTTTTTTTTCTTATTTCCATCTCTATAGTTTACCTTTTTTTTCATTTTGACGTTATTGTCTGTGACTGTCACATCCACTCAGCCCATATAAATAATTTAAAATTACAAAGATGAAGAGAGTGAAAGAGGATGGAGTGAGCCAATATTTTATTAGTTTTTTTATTTTTCTTATCTAAAACTATTAATTTAAATGAGCGGTGGTGAAAAAGTGGTGTGGAAAAGACAAAGATGGTGTCCTGTTGCGACATTATCATGTTATTTGCACAATCTCCAAAGAGTAGATGATATTACAAGTTTTTTTTCTCTAAGTTGACTAATATATACAATAATACACACATATATATATATATATGGGTGTATGAAATGTCAAATAACTTTTCGGCGCGTGGAGACAAATCTTTTCAAAGCCATCAAATGGAAACTGCGAAAGTTTCTTGGTCATTCAAAATGGAACTCCAATCCAAGAAGATTTTAGAAGTAAAAGTCTACTAAAAATTAAATTTTACGCGGGGACTTATTGGTCCGTAATTTTTCCTCCATTCCAATGGACTATGAATCGGTATAAGCCAATAGAGCTACTATTCCTCTGTTAACGAAAATAGTTCTTAGGATTTTCTTGCTTCATGATTTTCTCGTGCAAGTAAATCCCCACCTCCTATCATCCAAACATTTGCACAAAACCAAAATTATTTCGCAAAAACTATATACCATATATATATACATATATATGTATATACTACATGACATTTAATTGATTTTTTTTCTTTTGGAGGGGCGAGAGTATATATATATGTATATGTATATGCCAATTCATATACCTCAACTTCACAAATGAAACAAACAAAACTCTCGCTTTGCCTTCCTTTTTTTTCTTTCTTTCAATTTATCTACAAAGACACGGAGCAGAGCACTAGAAGCAATTGCAAGAAGGCCGCTGCAAATTCATCAAAACCCCTTGTATATATCAAGATCCAGAAGCAATTAACTGCAAGAAGAAGAAAGCCACACAGAAATTAAAGCTATCATTACCCATCCTGATATATACTGATCATACAGAGAAATAGCACCCCCTGCTACTGCTGCTGCTCTCGAAGGGAGAGAAGCAGCTTTCGATTTGCTTGGGAGCTTTAACTAGTAGTGACCCGTGCGGTCGTAGCTTCCGGCGAGGGCACGACTACCCGCCGCTAAAGAGTGCAGCGGGCTTCTCATCGGCGAGCGCGGCGTCGGGATCTCCGAGAGCCGCCTCCCGTCGGCGTCGTAGTATATGACCCCGGAGAAGTCCAAGGGCTGGCACTTCTCCCCCATCAGTATCGTCCGCCGCCAGACCGCGTCGCCGGCCTCCGCTTGCATCTCCTCCTCCTGCTCGTGCTCGTGCTCGTACTCGTCCTCGTCGACGTCCCTTTTCTTCGACCGCCTCGTGAACATCCTCTTGGAGCGCCTGCCTCCCAGGGGCACGACGTTGGACCGACCGGAGAAGACGCCGGCGGTCGAGAGCCGCGACAGGGCGCCGTCACCTTGTTGCCGGAGCTTCCTCGCCGCGCGGGAGACACGCTTTGAGCACGTGGACACGATCAGAGTCACGGTCTGCAGCAGCCCGACAGCCATTGGATAGATGGAGCTGCCTTGATTCAATATTAAGGCTAATTAAATGAGGAGGAGTGCTATGGAGGCCACCTCCTCCTCCAGGCATATATATATACGATCACTATGTGAGAGAGAGAGAGAGAGAGAGAGAGAGAGAGAGAGAGAGAGAGAGAGAGAGAGAGAGAGAGAGAGAGAGAGAGAGAGAGAGAGAGAGAGATGACTGGGTTAATGTTTCCAGTAGCCCGCGAGTTAATTAATTAAATAACGTGTGTTTACTTTTATGGCGATGGGTTTGAATGTGGTTGAGAGGAGATGAAAAATTCAAAGGTGTAGATGTTTTTGGTCCAAAGCAACGTCTAGAGTGATAGAAGGGTTCTTCTATTTTGGAATTGGAAAGGAATTCAATCTATCTACTTCTCTCTTTCGGAATTTTCAAGTTTGAGAAAAAAAAGTTATTTCATCATTCTACAATTTTTAATCGAAACTAAGGATATGCTATTAGTTTTGAGCATTAATCACCGTAATCATCTCCGGAAACAAATTAGTTAATTTTTTTTCATATCATAGTTAAATTTATCTTTTGTTTCCTATGTTAATTATAATAGAATATTGTGAAAAAGAAAGTGGGGGCAATAACATATTTTTATTTTAAAAAGTCAAATAATAATAATAATAATAATAATAATAATAATAATAATAATAATAATAATAATAATAATAATAATAATAATAATAATAATAATAATAATAATATACGTACTATGATTAACAATGAGTTGGTTAGTTTTAACTCCAAGAGAGTCTTCTTCTGTTTGAATTTCAAAAGCGAGATCAGTCAATTAATCTTCAATATATTATGACAAGTTTACTTTTAGGATAAAAATAAGTTCGATTACTTAGTATCTATTAAACAAGTAGCCTCATATTCGATCCTCAGAGTGATTATCATTGGCTAGGGTATATCTTTCTGTTCGAATTCGAATTGGATGTTAGTTACCCCGGACACCAGTTAATCACTTATCATAATCTAAAAAAAAGTATCTACTAGACAAAGTAAAAAAAACTAATATATATATACCAAGTCCACTTGTCCAATTAGATTATGATACTTGTGAATCTTTCCTTAAACCACATGGAAAGATTCACAAGTCCATGTGGTTTAAGGAAAGATTCACAAGTATCATAATCTAATTGGACAAGTGGACTTGGTATATATATATATATATATATATATATATATATATATATATATATATATATATATATATATACACGAATGTCCATGTGGTTTAAGGAAAGATTCACAAGTATCATAATCTAATTGGACAAGTGGACTTGGTCCAACTCCTCATCAATATTACCGCATCAGGACCTCTAACTTCTAAGTATCATTAAGAGCTTTGAAAGTCAACCTATATGCAATTAATTAATTTTCCCGACATGAGAAATCTGATCGCAGAAGGGGTCAACATGATATTGACGTACCATCACGTTGGTCCAATTATTCATACACTTATTCATATAATATCCACTTCTCCTTTTAATTTATTCCTCTTGTATTTATATACCTATCATTCAAGGTTACTAAATCCTTACTGATATAAAGTGAGAATTATGAATGCTTAAATCACAATATATAGTGATTCCAGTTCAGTTCCTGAATTCAAAACTAATACATGAATCAGCTATACATACACACACATATATATATATATATATATATATATGTTTTTACTGACACCACCATTATTTGAAAATATTATTCTCGACTGATCTGAAGCACTAACAACGTCCTGACTAGGATGAATATATGCATCTCTATCTACCTTTCATTGAGTTTAGGTATTTGTTCACTTTGGGCATTAATAATCAGTGATGAATAAAAATCTCCAAGAGGTCAACTTGCAGAAGATTGAACATGGAAACTGCAGTCACCTTCTGACTGAATCCTAATTCCAATTGCCGACCAAGAAGACGACTAGCTTTGCGTGTGGTGCTGCCTGCCTGCCTGCAACTTTAGCTTTGATTAGGACGGCGTTGGAACGTCTTAATTGTGTCATCTCCATCATCTTCTTCCTTCCACTATTGCAGCAGGCATGCAGGTCCAAACACAGCAAATTAATTTGGTTCGTTAGCCAGCACCACCTGCAATTAAATGAACGCTTAGAAGCACACAATAAATAAGGTTTCCAGCAACTAGCAACCAACCGAGTTATATATATCTCATGCCGGTGCCATTAATTTTCTTTTTCTCATGTGCAGGTTGAGATAAATGACAAGACGAGATGATTAATTCATTAGTTTTGTGTGGCCAGTGAAGTAGCAGTACTTGACTCAAAAATCTGTAAACCTTCCACCATCCAATATATGGTTAGCCAAATTAATTAAACTCCCTTTTTTTGTGGGGGTGGTGGTGGTTGATAAAAGTGATTAGTGGCACGAGAACATTTAGCCAGCAAGGTGGCGACCTAACCCTACCACCAACGATCCATGTCTTTTAATTTGCTCGGATTCAGTCGTGTCAAATTAATGCCTTTTTCGTGCAAAAAAAAAAAGAAGAAAAGTTAGAACAATATATCTGATTTGATTGACATGATCATGGAATTTGGAATTAAAGCAACCCCAATAGGGCTACGTGGATGGTAATTGTATTATATGCGTCTGATGCATGCATGCATCCGACACAGAATGACGACTTTGTTTTAGATGAATAGACAAGTGAATGAAGTCTTATTCTCCTTATTATAGTTAATTCAAACACACATTAAAAAAAGTAAATTAAACTAACAATTCTGTCAACATTTAAAGAGATGTGTTAACCTAATTTATCTGTTCATTTTAGCAGCGTGAATTATATGTATGCCAAATTTATCATATATATGTTCATATTCTTTGAAGAATAATTCTTAAACCAGAACCTCACTTTGCATGCATGTGTGGGGATAAGAGAGGTGAGCACATATACTGATGGAGCTGCGTTTGACTTTGATGGACGGCTCGCATATATATATATATATATATATATATATATATATATATATATATATATATATATATAGTTAGAAAAAGAAAAAAGTGATTAGATTGATGGGAATTGCTTAATTCCAAAGTTTTAGTTTGTCTTCGTGAGTCATGAATTAATATATATATATATATATATATATATATATATATATATATTGTAGTGAATCATGCAATTCGTCTGCGCCGTGCTTTGTCTGAATACGTCAGTATCGAAATTTTTATATTGATTAATAGTTTTATTTCATCTTGCAACTCGGATGCTTTCGGCACCACCACAAACAGCTAGAAAAAATTCTTTCGACGTAAGATCTAAAATATTTCGGATATTAACACCCGACTCGACTAATTTGATATTTGAATTGATGATAATTTTAAAAAAAATTGATTAAGTTTGTGATTCAAAAAATCAATCTTAGAACTCACAGTATCAGCGGATTTTAGGAGACAGTCTCGTTAATAATGAAGCTGTTCCACCCTACGTTAGTTATAACTTGCAAGATTTATGATTCTAGTGACACTGACTTGTCCCTAGAGGGAAGATGCATGCATACTCATCCGTTGACTCCCGGGAGCTCTAATATTTTCCATTTTTTTAGGTACGAAAAAGAGAGAGAGAGAGAGAGAGAGGTCAAATACGTTGGTGATGCTTGTTTAATTTCTCTTGCAGCACATTTATAATTGTATCCATATTGACCGATCCGATCATATTTGGCTTCATTTGATCATGCGTGTTTGTTTCGGGTTTAATTAAGTAATTTCACCAATGCACCAATGGGGGCACAAGAACAAATAGAGGTGCAAATGAACAAGGATTGCATGAGTTGACCTCGAATGCAACTATAGATGACAGGGATCGATTAGTTGACTTGACTTTTATTAAACTAGCTACGTGTTCCTTCGCCCAAAGTCAGGCAACGACTAATTTGATCTATCACGTACGCTCTTTTGGACACCATAATTATCAGCTCGATGTGAATAGGGAGAAATTTTTCACGTACACTTTAAAGTATCTAGCACAATTGATAAAAAGTCTATTAGTGTTTATAGTTTATGACAACATGTTTTTAATCATATATATTATACATACACGCATAAGTTGTGTGAATGAGTTCTTCATTTACTTTTGCCTTTGTTTGTTCCTTTCATTGAATATTTTTGTCGTTTATTCTTCTTGGGAGAATAGAGCAAGAGATATGACTTGTTCTAATTCCTTAGGGATGTTTGGTATGAGAACAAAATTAATAGGAATTAGATGAATTTTTTTTTTCTTGTCAAGAGAATAAAAGTGAAAAATATTCTTATAACAAAAGATAGCTAGTGTTTGGATACATCAATAACAAAAGAACATAATTAAAATTACATATTTTATTAAGTAACGGTATGCAATTATTTAATAATTAATAAAAAATAAATATTAATGATAAAATGCTAATACTTGAGTGACATAAAATAGATAATTTTTTTAATTAAATAATAAATACTAATAATAAAATAATTTAACTTACTTAAAGAAATAATTATTTTATAATTAATTGGTCTAATATGTTTGATTTCTAACAAATATTATATAATTAAAGAATTATTAATTATATTAATTAAATAATAAATTAATCATGAATTAATATTTCTCATTGTTAGCATTTAAAATATTATTTTAAAGTACCATTTTATTTTGTAGTGTATTTTTTTACAAAACTTAATAAATATAAAATATAATTAATTATGTGCAATTATTAATATCAAATAATAAAAAAAGGGTGAACAATTATGTCCTCATAGGTCCTCCCCTGGATGTTTTTGTGAGGAGTTATATCTTGAGAAATCTTAATTGCTTGTGTAAAATGGAGGCAAAAGCATGCAAGCCTCGTCGTTCATTCATTTATGGAATTAATTAATATCCACGTTTTTCAGCATTATGATCGGGACCGAGCCAGGATAAAAATTTAAAGGGGGTCGAAAGTAAAAATAGAGAGGATAAAAAAATAAAATGCATATATATATATATATATTATTTTCTTAACTTAATTAAGAAAATAATATTACTTTAAAATCGACGTATATGAAAAAATAACTTAAAATTAAAATTATTATTTTATTTAGATTAAAATAATTTTATTTATCATCTTTTTTATGTTTATCATGTTAAAGAAAGATATATCATATATGTAACTAACTTTTTATAACTTAACTAATTAATTTGATTTTTTATATAGAAAGGAGTCAAAATTATGTACATATATTATATTTTCCTAAATACACATATTATACCATAAATATACACATATATTCTCTCATTAATATAATAACATATTGTAATTATGTTAAGATCACAAAATTAGGGAGGGGGCTTACCATATATTTAGGGAGTGTTTGGACGAAGAATAACTTATAAGGAATAAAGAAATTTATTCAGAAGAAGTTGATAATCTTCTTATATTCTTATTCTTTAATCTATTTTATTTAAAAGGAATAAATTTTAAATATGTAATATTTTTATTATTAAAATATTTTAATATAAATGCTTAACATTTATTATTACAATATTAATAAAAATAATAATATAGTAATATATGGTTAAATTATAAAAAAAGAAATTATTAAAAGGTGGAAATGTTAAGAATAACCTTATTCTTTCATTTTGGCAGAATATAATTTTTGATGGAATTGCATTTCGTGGAATAACATAGTGGTTTTACAATTTTCAAGGTGGTATTGGCAAAAACGAAATTTGATCAGCTTATTCTTATTCTCCACGTTGTTTAGTTATATTCTCATAATAACTAGATATTCTGTCGTTTATTCGTCAACCAAACGGTCTTTTAGGGGATGTTTGGTAGGAGAACAAAATTAATAGGAATTAGAGAAAATATTCTATTTTTTTATTGTCAAGAGAATAAAAGTGAAAAATATTTTTATAACAAAAGATAGATAGTGTTTGGATACATCAATAACAAAAGAACATAATTAAAATTACAAATTTTATTAAGTATGGTATGCAATTATTAATAATTAATAAAAAATAAAAATTCATGATAAAATGCTAATTCTTGAGTGACATAAAATAGATAAATTTTAAATTAAATAATAAATACTAATAATAAAATAATTTAATTTACTTAAAGAAGTAATTATTTTATAATTAATTGGCCTAGTTTGTTTGATTTATAACAAATATTATATAATTAAAGAATTATTAGTTATAGTAATTAAATAATTAATTAATCATGAATTAATATTTCTCATTGTTAGCATTTAAATATTATTTTTAAGTATAATTTATTTTGTAGTGTATTTTTTTACAATCTTAAGAAATATAAAATATAATTAATTATGTTTAATTATTAATATCAAATAAAAAAAAGGGTGAACAAAATTTTGTTCTTGCCATAGGCAAGAATATTATGTTATTATTTTAAGAACAAAACTTAGTGGTTTTTATAAATTTCAAGGTGGTTTTAATTTATTTAAAAATTTGACTAGAATAAATTGTTCATGATGCGTTTGGATGCAAAATTAAGAAGAAGCACTTTATTCTACCCCTTAATCTCATATGAAACATCCTCTTATTATTTTTGCGGATGAGGTCCACCGAGAACTAGTAGAATTTGTTGTTCGGATAGAAATGATATGAATAAATTGTAACCGATGAATACTTTTTTTTTCTTTACATAATAATCTCCTTTTCTTTTTTTTTTTTTCCAATTTTGACGAACAACTCATGCGGATCTGTCGCTGCTACAACCCCTTACACCTTCTCCCCCTTGTATGAATTTTTATTTTTTTGTCCATTTTCAGGAGTAGTAGTGTAATTATTGCAAGAGCCCATTGATGTTTCTGTGAGGAGCTATATCTTGACAAATCTTAATTGCTTGTGTAAAATGGAGAGAGGCAAAAGCATGCCAACCTCGTCGTTCATTCATTTATGGAAATTAATATCCACGTTTTTCAGCATTATGAAATGTCAGAAATGACTTTAGATGCGCTAATAATACCTCGAATCCTATCCCAATTAAAAATTCATCTAACTTCGAGACACGTTTCGAAGTTAAAGATGCTCTCGCACTTCGATCAGCGAGTTAGCATCCAGGGGGAGCCCCTTAGAGGTGTGGGGGTGCAGGGGGCAAAATTTATTGGACAAAAATTTTATGAGATATTTTATATGTGATTCAGAATTAATTTATTTTCTTATCACGAGATAGGTGTCCTATTTTTTAAGAATTAATTTAAAATTTCAATCAATTAGTAATTCTTATCGTTTGTAAAAAGAGGAGTCTATATAAAATTTTTAGAAGTCCAAACAAAAAATAATTCGTCTTGTAACCCTCTTCTATTTCTTTGTGTCGCTTAAAAATTTCTCAAATTTTTCTTACGATGCATAATTTTTTTCTTGCAGAAATTCTAACAAAAATTGTCTGAGTAATTGCGAACATGCATATTATATGCTTAAATAAAAAGAACTATTAATTGGTGCATGAATCCATTTGGATTGGTCAGTGTTAGACTAATAACAAATTTTATGTATTTTATGAAACAAATATATAAATAAAATCCCATGGACCTGAAACCATTAGACTTAAAACAAGAGAACAAGCCCATTTGTGATTCATGGAGGCAGGCGGACCTTCCTCAACAAATTTCTTCACGACAATCACTCTACTTTTGTTTTCTTTGTTTTTTTCAAAAAAAAAAACTTTTGATTCTTTTAATATAAAATACATTTAGAATTTTATTTTAAAAAATGAAAATATCTTTTAAAATTAAGTATTTTTTCTCTTACATTTAGTGAATTTTGTTTTTACATATTTAAAATTATAATGTACATCGACTTTTCATTATGATCGTCATGACTTAGTACAAGAATAATCCACTCTCCACATTGCACTATAGGAAAAAAAATTTATCATCATTCTTCATACGACCATTTACTCAGGGTCTGTTTGACAATTAACTAATAAAGGAGTATGATGGAGTGATGTGGTGTAGTGAGAGATAGAATGGTAGAGTGTGGTGTGTAATTAGAAAAATCATTCAATAGTAAGTTGTAAAAAAATAATAGTACGAAAAATGTGAGTTTTATTTACTAAAAGTCCTTTTTACCTTGTATTATATATAAATGATTTATAATATTTAATTAGTAATAAATATTTATTATTTTACCACTTAATTTATTTTTCTCAAGAGATAAGAGAGATCATTTAATTTGTTAACAAGAAAATAAATTTATTTGATAATAAAAGAAGAGTTAGGAGTTAATTTGGTCTAAAATTATTTATTCTTAAAATAAAAAAATATAATCAAACTATTTCCACCCCACCCTTCATAATAAAAAATATAATCAAACTAACTAATTTCATTCCACCATATTCCATCCTATCCCTCCAAATTTTTGGATCCAAACAAACTTTATTTCCATTAAATATTATTAAATTTTGTCTTATTGTAAATTTTATAATGGATGTTCAAGATAATTAAGCTGTCTCGCGTAACTTCGGGGTGTTTGGTTGATTTTTTGTGTGGATATTCTTATTCACACTTGTGTTTGAATTAAAGAGAATAAAATTTTAAAATATAATATTTTTAACTAAAATGTTTTTATTATAAATAGTTTATGTTTAACATTATGATAAGAATAAAAAATATTAATATAAAAGTATAAGATTAAAAAAATAAAAACAACGATTCAAAAGTTAAAAAAATGACAATACACCTATTCTTCTAATGGCATGAGGTTTCATTATTTTTTAAGTGATTTCATGATTTATGAGGTTTGATTAAAATAATCTTAAATCAATTATTTCTGAGATTTGATCAAAATAATCACGTTTGAATATGTTAGAATTTCTGCACGAGAAAAATTACGCATCGCGAGAAAATCCGAGAAATTTAAGGCGACGCAGAATTGTATTAGATGGAAGAAACAAAAGAGGATTATAAGATCAGATGATCCATGATTATCCATGATGGTCTTACAAGCCTTGATTACAAGTCCTTTTACACGGCATTGGAGAAACAAACTCCTACTCTAACTTAAGGACCTAATCCTATTAGGCATGCAAGCCTCTTCTCTAGAAAAAACCTCCTTGAAGTAGGAGTAGAAATCTGACTTCCTGAAGACTCTTGAAGATCTCGACCAACTTGAATTTCTCCCTGGAATTAAATTGGGCCGGGCGCCCACCTGGCGCCCAACACATGCGCGCCTTGGCTATCCAATCCGAGTCCCACTCGGACTGGGACTTCTCCAGGCGCCCCTGCTGTCTTCAAGTCTTTCTCCACGTTCAGACTTCATTTCCAAGTGCTCTTCGGTCCAGAAGGGAGCTCGGTCCTCCAAGAATCCGTCATGTCCTTCTCAACATCGGAAACCGACCGACTCATATTTTTACTAGGAGTAGGAATCATTTCGACACTGCATTTCTCATCCAAGCATCTCTTGAAGTCTCTCTGTTACTTCTTTGGATCCAAATAGATTTTCAGTTAAAGTAAGATTCAAGGCATTATTTAACAAATCTTCACCTTGAATTGAATCCTACAATCAGATATCTAACACTTTCTGCTGCCGCCAATCCCTGTTCTGATTTTGCACATGCGATAGCATCCTTGTAGCTTGATCTGACGATTTCACTTCTTCAACTACTTGGAATGCATATGCAACCATGTTCTCAAAGCCATAACGCTTAGGAGGACCTACTTGCCTGCGAGCACGTCATGCAGCTAGACTTGTCATTATTTCTTTTGCTTGCTCCTCATACTCTAGTTGTTCAACCTGATGAGATTCTTCTGACCCATTCTGAATTGGAGTTAATCTAAACTCCACCTATTTGTTGACGCCCTCCTCTATTGAGTCAACAACATCTGATTTCTGCTTGAGCATAGATATCTCATCAAAAGATACGTTTCTGCTGTGAATAACCTTGTGCTATGAGGGAGACCAGATTCTGAAGCCTTTTACACCTGCACCATATCCTACAAAGACTCCTTCTTTGGCCATTAGTTCCAGCTTTCCATCGCTGACGTTATAATATGTTGGACAGTCAAACACTTTCAGATTAGTATAATCAGCGGGATTTCCTGACCATACGTCAATGGGAGTCTTCATATCGATCGCGGTTGCAGAATTCCGATTGACAAGGTAGCATGCTGTGCTAACAGCCTCGACCCAGAATGACTTGTTCAGTTCAGAATTAGAGAGCATGCACCGTGCCCTCTCCAGAAGAGTTCTGTTCATGCGTTCTCTTACACCATTCTGCTGTGGTGTATCTCTGACGATGCGATGTCTGTCAATGCCTTCATCCTTGCAGAATCGATCAAATTCAGACGAACAGAACTCCAAGCCGTTATCGGTACGAAGACGTTTCACTTTTCTCGATGTTTGATTCTCCACCAGAGTCTTTCATTGCTTGAAAGCTTCGAATGCCTCACTCTTATACTTCATCATGAATACCCATGTCATCCTTGAGTAATCATCTACCACAGATAGGAAGTATCTAAAACCTCCTAGAGATGAAATACGAGAGGGGCCCCAACAGTTAGTGTGGATGAAATCGATTGTTGCCTTCGTCTTGTGCACGGCTTTACTGAATTGATGTTGTTTTTGCTTGCCAAAAATACAATGCTTGCAGAATCCGATTTCAGATATCTTCTGACCATTCAGAAGATTACATTTGCTGAGGATGTCCATCCCTTTTTTACTCATATGTCCAAGTCGCATGTGCCACAATTTGGATGTTTCTAATTCTGATTTGGATGAACTACCTATTGCAGCCATGCCAGAAATTATTGTGCCTTGTAGTGTATACAAGGACTTTTGCCTGACTCTTCTCATGACTTCAACATCACCCTTGGTGATCGTGAGAACATCTTCAACGACATCCTTTGGAGTCCAGAACTCCTAATGATATCAGATTTTTTTTAGTTGTGGAATATGACGGACCTCTGTCAATATCCTCACCCGATTGTCATGAGTTCTGATCTGAATTGAGCCAATTTCAACTATTTTACGGGCTGCATCATTGCTCATGATGACGTTTTCGTCATCAATATTCTGATAAGTTGAGAATCACTCTCTGTGCGGAAATCATATGATAAGAACATCCTGAGTCGAGAATCCAATTCTTTTTCGAACATCTCTGATCAGATATCATTAGAGCCAAATCATCATCAGATTCGCTATTCTGGTGAGCTACTGCAGCAACCGTGTTTTTCTTCTTCTTCTTGGGGCAATCCTTCTTCCAGTGACCCGGTTCTTTGTAGTAGTTACAGATGTCTTTCGGATTGATGTTCTTCTTCTTGTTCGACTTACCCTTTTTAGGGTTTGTCTTTTCTATGGTTGTTACTAACCTTGCGGCCTGATTATCCACAGTCTTGTCAGACGCCCTATGACGAAGTTCACGAGTATGTAGAATCGATCTTACTTCTTTCAGAGTAATTGTGTCTCTTCCGATGATAATAGATTATACGAAATTTTCGTACGACAGAGGAAGAGACACCAACAGAAGTAGGGCAGCATCTTCATCTTCAATCTTCACATCTATATTTCGTAATTCCATCAACGGAGTATTCATCTAATCAAGATGATCTTTCAGAGGGGTACCTTCTTGCATGCGGAGGGCGAACAAACGTTGCTTCAACAGCAACTTGTTGGTCAGAGACTTGATCATGTAGAGACTCTCAAGTTTCGACCATAGACCGGCCGTCGTCTCTTTATCGGCAACTTCAATAATCACCTCGTCCGTCAGACACAATAGAATCATAGAGTGCGTCTTCTCTTCCTGTGCCGTCAAACTTACGAGGTCGGACTCCTTTTCTTTGCCCTTCGAATCTTCCTTCGGTTTGTTCTTCGACACGTTCGCGAGCGGCGCCCATACTCCCTATTATTTCAAAAGTGCCCGCATCTTGATCTGGCAGAGACTGAAACTATTTCGTCCTGTAAATTTCTCGAAGTTGACGTTGTGTGATGCCATCTCTACGCCTGACGAAGGATCGATGATGAAGTCTCGCTCTGATACCAGTTTGTTAGGATTTCTGCACGAGAAAAATTACGCGTCGCGAGAAAACTCGAGAAATTTAAGACGACGCAGAATTGTATTAGATGGAAGAAACAGAAGATAATTACAAGATCAGATGATCCAGGATTGTCCATGATGGTCTTACAAGCTTTGATTACAAGTCATTTTATAGGGCCTTGGAGAAACAAACTCTTACTCTAACTTAAGGACCTAATCCTACTAGGCATGCAAGCCTCTTCTCTAGAAAAAAACCTCTTTGGAGTAGGAGTAAAAATTTGACTTCCTGAAGATCCTTGAAGATCTCGGACAACTTGAATTCCTCCCTGGAATCAAATTGGGTCGGGCGCCCACCTGACGCTCAACACGCGCGCGCCCTGACTGTCCAGTCCGAGTCCCACTCGGAGTGGGACTTCTCCAGGTGCCCCTACTGTCTTCGTGTCTTCCTCCACGTTCAGACTCCATGTCCAAGTGTTTTTTGGTTCAGAAGGGAGCTCGGTCCTCCAAGAATCCGCCATGTCCTTCTCGACATCGGAAGCTGGCCGACTCCTATTTGTACTAGGAGTAGGAATCATTCCGACCCTGCACTTCTAATCCAAACATCTCTCGAAGTCTCCCTATTACTTCTTTGAATTCAAATAGATTTCCAGTTAAAGTAGAATTCAAGATATTATTTAACATGATATATTTCAAAAATAACAATATATCCCAACATTTCATCTCAAATCAAACGGCGGGGTGCAGCCTTTGACAAATGTATAGTTACATAAAAAGTCCTCCAAACATCCATATCAAAAGAAAAAAAAAAAGGAGAGAGAGAGATTTGCAACATTAATTGAGAAAGTACACAACTAGTTCAAGAAGCTGATACACAATTAATTTGAGTTGTACGCTCCTCCACTAAATTCATGACCTATCAGCTGATCATACAACTGAAACAAGGCACAGTTATAAAACTCCACTTTTGCGAAGTCAGTCCTTGTTCTTGTTCTCCGGCAGCCTTCGGCCCATGGCGTCGTATGAGATCTGGCCGGAGAAGTTCCAGGGCCGGCACTTCTCTCCCATGATGATGGACTTCTTCCACAAGGCCCCGTCCGCCCCGGAGGTCTCGGCTTCCTCCGGGGACTTCTTCCACGAAACCATCTTGGTCACCTGCATGGCTTTGCTGCTGATGCTGCTCAAGGCGGAGACGAGACTCCGTTCCTCCTTCGGCGCCGGAGATGTCGACGGGGCCCTGTCCTTGTCCTCGTTCTGCATGCCGCGGTGCTTGTGGGTGGTGCACAGCGCCGCGATCACAGAGGCCACTGCGGCGACAGAGGCGAGGAGCAGCAGTAGCAGGGTGGCGTTGTCGGAAATGCTCCTTGTGGCCGCTGGCCAAGAAGCTTGGGACTGAAGAAGAAGCAGAAGCCTCGCCATGGAGAGAGATGGAGGTAGCTGCACCTGCAGCACTGCACAAGTCTCTCTCTCTTGTCTTTTTAAGTAAGGCACAAATAACTAGAAAGGAAGTGAGGAGGAAAATATATCAGAGGGGCATAAGTGGAAGAAAATATACTATGTCCAACAAATTACAAAGTTCAGGGGTCTGATATCTGTGCTGAAACCAAGTTGAGCTTTCATTTCTCTCTCCTATATATAAACTCATATTTAAATTAGTTTGAATTATGATTTGACAAAATAAAACTATTCAAAACAAACTCAATGACTGTAATGTGTATGAAAATTAATGTTTTTTTACTCATCATGTTTAAATATAATAGCATTTTAAAATTTCTATAGGCTCAGTTGTCAGTAATTTTCTATAACGATAAATTATATAAAATAAAATGAAAATACTAATTTGTAAGACTTTTTGATATTTTATTATCTAATTAATATTTTATATTTTTTAATATGTAATTATCTTGAATAATCAATTATTTCTTTATTCTTAGATTGATTATAAGGGACAAAAAAAAACATTTTATATTTTCTTCAAAAAATTTTGATCTCTAATGAACATCTCAATAGGATTTAAAATATAATATTTAGCTATATTTATGATACAATTCATTTTCTCGGAAAATAAAAATTTAGACTAAATTTATATCAAAATAAAGGTTCTATTCTTTTTTTTATCATTTTCCATTTAAAACTAATACATGAATACATATTGATTTCTCCTCCTTAAGTGGATTAACTTTTATTTTTTCTCATTTGATATAGGAAAATAATAGTAAAATGGACATAAAAATATTTTAGTTCATAAAAAAAAACCATTGGATATCTAGATATCCAAAAGAGAGAAATTAGTAATAATATCTATTGTATGTCCCCTTCCCCTCTGCGTGAAATTTGAGCACATCGAGGGCAATGGTGTTATTATGTAGCAAAAGTATGGGTGATACCTAAGAAATGTCCCGTATCAGGCACGATTGAGTTTGACGCGACAGGGGCAGTTGCTTGACTTCTGGTCAAAGTTTTTGGTCAAAGTTAGAAGAACAATTGCATTATATATTTCTTTGATTTTGGTGGGTCCCAGTTTACTTTTACTTGTTTACTTTTCTGAGTTCGAGTTATCGAGGAATAACAAATTTTATTCTAGATAATATAGTATTATGTTTATATTTTTATTTTATTTGTTATTTGATTGAAAAAATAAATTTTCATATTTTATAATTAAAATATTTTATTATAAATAGTTTATTTTTTTATTATTATTATTGTAAAAATTGTAATATAATAATATATAATTAAATAATAAAAAATAATAAAATAATAATAATATATAATTAAATAATAAAAAATTGTAAAAAATGAAAAAAATGATAGAATATCTCTATTCTACAATTTCAGAAGAATAAATATATTCTTAAAAAAATGAAAAAATATAGTGATTTCACGTTTTTTAAAATAATTTTATAAAAATCAAAATTTGACTCACTTAATCTTATTTTACATTACGTTTGATTATATTCTTCAAAATATATAAATATTCTGGTACTTATCCACCAATCGAATGCTTTAATTTTTTTCATGCGTTTTTTTTTTCTACGTCTTTATATGTTTCTCCGAGTTAAGCTGAAGTATATGACATCATTATGAAAAATGAAATAACCTATGAAGTTGTACAGTATAAAGTATAAACAATAAAGCGACAAATTGCTACTAAATAACCTAATTTAGTTAAAATTAGGTTTTAGTTTTAGTTGTACAGTATAAAGTATAAACAATAAAGCGACAATTCTATTTTAGTTTTAACTGATTGAGTTTTTTTTTTATATTAATCTCCAAGACTTCAATATCTTTGGGCCAATAGACCCATTTGAAAGATGAGAGAGCCCATTTAGATATTCTCATGGCACATAATAATGGGCCGATTGCCGAATCAAATTTTGCAGATTTTATTATTTAATGAAACAAATACATTTGTAAATACTAAATACCATCCTTAATATAGGATGCCTCCATTCCAAAAGTACTAATATCATTTTTTAAAAAAAAATTAGTTCTGCACATTTTTTATTCGCCTCTAATAAAATGAAGTGACAATGGCAATAGAGACATAATATGTTGATATGTCTTGTACCTAAAATCATGAAAGAAAAAAAAGGAGAAAAAGATGTAATTCTCTCTTGTTCATAGAAAGAGTTTTATCATGTTAAATTTTTGTGTCCATTTTTTCTTCTATTTTTTTATTTATTATCTTGATTATTCATCTTAATTACATTATATTATTCCCAACATAATATAATAAAAAAAGAAATTAGAGTTAGCACACATCTTAATTACACGCAAAAAGGTTTTCAGTCATTTATGAGGGCATTTTATGGTTTTATGACATTGTTGTCACCTTTTTTTTGCACGGAAACGAATAAAAAAAAGTTAAGAAAATGACAAAAATGAATTGTTAAAATAGAGAAAGATGTGATAACTACCCATCAGAGTCAACTTTTTTTTCTGTGTTGACATTAAATGGATTATTTATAAAAATGCTTTTATGTGATGTAAATTATCGATACAACTAATTGAAAGACAGGTCTACTTGCAAATCACATTTCTATAATTTAATGTCATGCAAATATATGAGAAATTATTTTATAAATTATCGAATTGAAACAACACTGGAATGAATGTGAGAGAAAGTGGAGAACCAAAGATTTAGAAGAAAAAAAAGATAGGATAATAAAAAAAATGCATGGAGAGAAAATAAAATATTATAAAACATACAGTATACTAAATTAATTATAAAACAAGATATTATATACGAGCACCACTTGCAAGTTGTGAATCAAGAAGTATCAAACTAAATTAATTTTGTAGAACTTATACATATACATTATCTTTTAGTTCTTCTATATAATAATAATAATAATAATAATAATAATAATAATAATAATAATAATAACAATAATAATAATAATAATAGTGAGTCTATTGCATGTGCTATATATATAATAAATTGATCGACAAATTATTCAATTATTATTATTAATTTTTTTTATATTATTCTACGTAGTATAGTGAAATGTATAAACATACAGTATACTAAATTTTTTAAATACATTTAATATGATATCCCTTCTTCTAAATTTTTATTTGTTTATTTATGCACTTTTTCTTAGCTAAGGCTGCATCATGACTGCCAAATTAATAGCAATAGATGCATGCAAGCAAACGTTGCAGGTTGTTAGGATGTCCCCATCTTATCAAATTTTTTTTTCCCTTGTTCTACAATGAATTGAAGCAAGGATGGAGAACCCACTAAGATCTGGCAATTGGTCTTATAAAACAACTGCCTGTAACATTTTTTAGGGGTATTTGGAAGAAGAATAATGTAAGGCTGAGATGTTTTATTCTCTAAACGTGTTTTTAAAAATGAGATTAATTAACTATATAAACAATCAAAGCAATAATAATGTATGAAATTATTAAAAAGTTAAGATCAACTATTCTTCTTGACATCATGAATAGTTATTCCTCTGTATTCATACTTCATTTACTACTCATTTCTACCTTATTCAATCTTCTTCCAAATATATATTTTTTTTTTTGAAGAAGACAAAGAATATTAAACCTTCTTGAATAATAATGCCTATCCCATAAATAATAATACTCCTAACAAAGACAGGCTTTTTTAATCTTCATTAGGCCACATGCAAATGGTGTAAATTAATCCTAATGGTCCGAACACATTGTTAACTTCCAAAATCCAATCAGTCAGAAGAAAGAAAATCTGTATTTTAATATGAATTTTAAAAATTTGACAATATGTAATGTAATTTTTATAATATATATATATATATATGTCTCCTCCTAAATTTTTATTACGCTCATTACATTGAACAATTTTTTTTTTCACAACTCTCATATATTTAGAGAAAAGGTAAGGTGACCCACCATATTACATATCTATGTCGTGATCTCTTCACTACTTTATTACTATATTATATGATAAATAGCTCATATATGTCCACAAAAATGCGTGGTAACGGCAGCCTCTCAAAACGATTTTACACACACACACACACATCTAAAATATCCTTTATTTATAGATTCATAGATGATCCTAAATTCATTATAAATTTATTATTTTAAAAAATATTTATAAAGGGCTATCATCAGATCAACAAAATCAAGTGCTCAACCTCATTGTGAGTCCTGTTAAATGTAGACAAGAAAGAAGACCACTAGTCGTGTCATCATCTCACCATCTCTTATTAAATATTGATAAAAATCATAAAATTAATACCAACATTAGCACCAATGATTGATGCAGTGATGATAATTTTATATTATAAATCTATTTTGCGTATCATATATAATAATAATGATAATAATTGCTTTGAGACCCATAATAATAATATTATTATATATATATATATAATACGACAGTGTAGAAGTTCCACATGCAATAAGCCATTCCTTCACTCGTGATAATGATGCTAATTATTGCATGATTAACTCTATATAAACATTTTCATAACAGCTTAACTTTTTATACTCGTTAATTAGTTCATCAACTTCGGAATTTATAAATTACGACCAGTCTCTCTCTCTCTCTCTCTCTCTCTCTCTCTCTCTCTCTGGAGTTAGGAATTAGGAGCCCCCATCACATCAACTCCATGCACCAAACGTTAGTGGCCTGACAGCTCTACGCCTAAATTAGCAGAGAGCAAGAAGAGCACCTGTAGAAGGTTAAAACAAAGAGAAGAAGGCCACTTCTCCACGCGTCCTCACTGCGAAGAAGGCGAATTGACGAAATGCTCGACCTCCGGCGGATCCTTCTGATCGCTGCAGTAGTGGCCTCACTACTGTCGATCGGCTGCTCGGCGCGGGAGGTCAATGGAGGAGCCGCTGAAGCTTCGAGGGGTCGTGAGATATTGGACGAGATGAAGTGTACGTGCTCGCCGTGCGGCGGCCCCTGCGATTACCTGAATCCTCCTCCCCCTCCTCCATCTCCGCCGCCGCCGTCGCCGGAGATATACCCGCCTCCGAATCCTTACTGCCCGCCTCAGCCGCAGTCGCCACCAGAACCGTGGACTCCGCCACAGCCGTGGACGCCGGTGCAGCCGTGGTCGCCGCCGCAGCTGTGGTCTCCGCCGTACGACTGGTTGACACCTCCGGGGAAGTTGTACCCAGTCGATCCAGGATTCATCTCGGGTGCTCGTCGGAGCTACGCCGTCGGACGGCTGCTGCAGGTGCTGTTGGTAGGTTGTGGCTTGCTGGCCGTATGGATATAGATGGTACTAGGATGCATGCCGTGATAGCTAAATGGCTTCATCTATTACAAGTTCGTTATATTATTACGTGTGTTCTCCTCTGTTTCCATTCGATCTCTCAATTGTACACAGCACCCTCTAATAATCTCTTTGATCAAATTAGTACTTACTACTTGCACGTATGTGTTCATCTCTCTCTCTCTCTCTCTCTCTCTGTGTATGCGTGTGTGTCTGTGCGCGTTCCTTCTCCTGAGAATTCAGTTTGCACCTTTGTATGAATTCTTGAACACTGGAGCCGGAGCAACTATATAATGATAATCTCAAAGATCAAAGGGCAACCAGTCTTGAACTCTGATATCATCTCTAGTAACATGACAGAGCTTAGAGATAGAAAAAAGAAGCAGAGTGCTGCCTGCCTGGTTGCAAATGGTTGTTCTGGGGTGTCACTGCAACATCACCAACATACATTTGCAAATGGTTCTGATCGGTGGTGACCTTCCAACGCACAAACATACTTTTTTTCTTGAAAATTTTAGTGCTGTTCAGATTGAAGTGGTGGTGAGATATGTTTATGTTTTCTTGGGGTTGGGGGTGATGATGGGCATGCATCACCCAATGCTGCGTTCAGAAACAGGGCGATCTGTTCTCATTGGGAGAGATGTTTGCCCTGAGAAGATTGATCACACAAATAATTAGTCACAACTATATTAAACCGTTTATTTACGTTATGAACTCTTAATTCATTTCGGAGTTCCATAAAGTGAGAGTTGTTACTTGCATTGTAATTAATCTAAGTGCCACCCCTTTTTAATTGCGATTAACGAAAGGGTACAACTGCAAGGGAGCAGCTGCGAGTCTTCTTCGCTTGCAAGCATCGTGTGGAATCTTTCTTTCTTTTTCTTCTTCTTGTCGTTGCTGCAATTAATACCAATCCGTCCAGTTCACAACTCCAACGACGACTCCAAGATCTTTTTTTTCTCATCTTCCCCCTTTCCCTTATTATTATTATTATTATTATTATTATTATTATTATTATTATCGATTCCCTGGTTGTTTCACTTACTCAATTTTTTTATTTGAGTTCCTATAAAATAGTTGATCTTAGAGACTCTCCATTGCACCATGCTCATGCTCCCATAATATAAAAAGAAGAAGAAGAAAGTGAGGAAATTGTAAATGCAACAAGTTCCAATAATCAGGAAAAAAACGGATGGATCAGGAAGATTGCGATATCATCCGAAATGTTAGCCAATTGTGTTAAATCAGGAGCTTGTTCAAGATTCTTCTCCTTTCACCTTGTGGCAAATTTAACACACACACACACACACAGTCTCAGAAGCAGAAAACGAAACAGAATCATCATCGAGGTCTCTGTCTCAAAAGAACTTTTGCTTTACCAACCAAATAAAGTTCACAACAGAGGATATGTATAGATAGCAAGTGATACAAGAATATACTCACGGAGAAAGAACAGTAACAAAAAATAATATATATAAAAAATTGTGGTAGCAGTCCATTGAAAACTAAGTAAAGATCGCATGTCAATTATTAGGTAGAAGGGAATTACTAAGCGACGTTTCGCCTTCAACAAATTTTTTCAAGTCTCCCTCTCAATAATAAGTGGAAGACCAGAAGTGCAAACGATTTAATTTTGACACTTCGACTTAGTACTTACCCACAACTTGGTGATGTAAACGTTACATCTACTTGGTGATGCAAGTGCCATTCATGCCACTTGGTAGAATTGGTCACAATAGATAGGCAAATATAAGCTTCTCCTGCACCCGTTCTGCAATTACTTATTTTTTTAGGCATAAAGGTATGACCAAGATCATTCGACCATATCTTTTTAAGATATCATCTTATTATTTCTTTTACAGGAGACTAATGAATTTAAGAGATATAACAGAATAAAAATAAAGGATTTCTGGATTAGAAAATACACGTTCTTCATTACTTCTTTTTCTTTGTTTTATAATTGCAAAGGATATACCAAATAAGTTGACTCAAAGTGTGGGTAGTACTTAAGGAACTTTAGTACAGTCTTCAATACCAACTCAATCATTAATGAGCACTATGTATTAATTGAGACTTAGGGTTGGGCCACACCAAAGCCGGACGTCGAGAGCACGACATGAGAACGAGAATCATGTTCAAGACTTGTGTTAATGGAGTTGATTACCATTAGACGACGACCATATCCTAAAGAATATTTCAATTGGGCAAAACTATCAAACAAATAAGGTAGCTGCATCTACAACAAAGGTAAAAAAGCTACTAGACTACTAGTAATGATCAGAAACTCTATTAGCTTACTATTGTACGGCAAGGTATTGAGTGAACATTTCGTTCAATCATAGTTCTCACGCCACCTAGTATTTGATTACTAATAAAGCGAAATAGCGTCGTATGATTCATGTAGCCGATCCCACCTAGTGAAATAAGTATAGTTCTCACGCCATGATCAACTCTACAGCACCCCAACACTATTATCACCCAACCATTTTCAAGTGAAAAATGATGCGATTCAGGACCAACCACCTCAAAAGCATTATGCAAAGGCGTATCAGTCTGATTTGGTAGTGAAGTTACTCACGTCAAATTTGTGATGGAAGGAAGGAGAAAGCATGACGCTTTCTTTTATTAGCCATTGCTGTGCAAAGATGTGATGGCGTATGGAAACACCAATATCAGGTCATGTCATCTGGGAGAATCAATTACTTCCTCAAAATTCAGTGAAGAATGACATGAAAAAACACAGAAAACTCCCCCCTCACCACCAACAAAAAAAAAGAGGAAAAAAAGGAAAAACAGAAATTGCGGAAGGTAAAAAATATTTCCTTATGGACAGTCCAATTTGCTAATGGTAACTCGAGTAATTGCATACCTGATCAACATACCATTACTTCATTCAACAGAGACTTTAAACAGTGATGACACCTGATGTCCCATAAGGCAACACTATAGAAACTAATGGAGTTACCATTTTTACACTGAAATTGAAGATTCTGGAGAAATACACTTCTAACTCATGGCAGTTCCCTAATGTGATAAAACTTTGGAAAATAGGAACGAAAGAAGATATTAAACTTGTGACAATATTACCAACAATCTCTAAAATTCCTATGACAAGAAAACATTTCAGGGCTAAATAAGAAAGGTTTTCCCCTACTGGGTTTGGGGGAAAATGTCTATATCAAAACGAAGCACGTGACGACATTATCCAAGTCTCCAACTACAGTTGGAAATATAAGGCACATGACCCAGCTCTCGTTTACCATAAAGATAACAAATCTCGATAACTTCAATTCAAGGGCAAGATGATTAGTAGCTTGGTCCAACCCCTATAGGCCCTTTTGTAAAAGTAATGAACCCATATTAGGCCCCAAGACCCTCTCCAAACAAAAAAAAAAGGGATTGAGCACCAAGCACAAAGATATTCAAGTCACCTAGCCAAAAAAATAAAAAAATAAAAAATAAAATAATAATAACAAATCAGGTCTGCCTAAGGTTCTTCAGGTTGGACATTGATTCTGAGGCCCAAAACTACACTTCTGACTATAGAAATACTAATGGAATGTCTAACAGCTTAATATAAGTTGTTTTATGTAGTCACACCAAGGACAAACTCGGTTTTGTTTCAATACTTGCCAATGATTTTCTTGAGGTAATAGCTGCCAATGATGTCAGTGCCTTGATAAGACTTTAATATCTGGTCTTACTAGTAATGATACTTTATAATTTTTTAAAGGGAACAATGATCTATATTAATTACAAAAACCAAAATGGAAAAAAAGTCCAAGCCGAGCATCCAAAACATCACATCAGAGAGAACTTCAACATCAAACAATTTATTCATGGGATAACATATCAAAATTAATTATCCTGTCAAGAAACAGAAAAGAATGGAAGTGCCAATTCTGATGGACTTCATTAGCCACATGTCTAAGACAACTTTTTTGAACGAGAGGGTGGCAAAACATAATATCATAAGTCTTGTGTTGAATCAAGATAATTCGAAAGCAACAGTCATCTTTCTGAATCACGAAAGAAAACTTAAGGTCCTATTAAACTTCCATCCACTAACTTCAGATGGAAAGTATGTGACATTCCATATTCAAATATCTTTCCAGCTCTGCCCATGGAAACTTTTATTAGCAACTAAAATCAATCAGAATTTTTTGAGTGAAAGATAATTTGACTTTAGAAGTCTACTGAGCAACTTGCTTGAGCTCTCAGAAATGAAACACCTATCTGTTGTAAAAATGAAGAATATATTAATCTGTCTAATAGAAGTTGAATTACGCAGCTCAATGAAAGTGTTAGCATGTAAAACAAGTATAAAGTTCAAGAAAATCAAAGTTAATACGTCGTAGGAGGTATATGCATAATAACAAAACCATCTTCAAGTACATCGTACATGTATAATTTCAAGGCACGAGGATTGTCATTTAATTGATAAGCATTGGGTTCAGCTTTAATATCAATCAACTTAAGAAGAACAAGCTCAACCTGCAAACCTCACTGTCTTCCCATTTCTGCTTGCAAGTGTTTTATTAAATCATCAAGGGGATAACATGACTTTGCTTCCAGAGCCATGGAGGAAACCACCTTCTCCACAGCCCTCATCTCATGGTGGAATTCCGAATTCAGAACCAAATGAGAGAAATGCTCATCCAGAACCAATCCCAATCCTCTGACTACTGATTCAAGTGAAGGGACGCTGTCACAAGCATCCAGTCCCAACAAATATCCCGCAGACGGGCATGGCCCTGCTTCTGGAATTCTTTCATACTTCTGCAGCCACTTTGCAAAATATCGAATCAAACACAACACCTCTGACCCGTCAAGCGCAGAAATTGCCGAAGACAGCATAATTCCATCGGCTCCTGTAGATCCGAACACATAATGCAAACACAATTCTGAAGACAGGAAGCCATCGTAAGCCAACATAAGGAGAATTGAAGCATCTCTTGCTAAATTCGATAATTTCCAGGGCAAACTTTGTTGAGTAGCCTTCTCAACAGCTAAAAGGGCTTGACCTTCCCATTCTTTTCTTACGGCAATCATGGTCCTGTAAGAATCCTCTGTTGGGGATAAGAAATACTTCAGTACAGAGAGGAGCTCCGACGACCGGAGTTCAGGGACGTGCTTAATGTAGGCGCATAGCATCATCGACTGGTTCTTCTCCACAAGTTTCTCCACCAGACCCCAGGAGCTACGATGTCCCAACAGACCCCGAACAATTAGAGCCTCCAGTGGTGCCCACAGCTCGAGGACGATGCACGCGTCAGCAATCAATCGGGCGGCCTCCCAGCCGATGACAGACGACAGCTTCTTTATTCCGGCGACCGAGAACTCGGTTTCAGAGGGGTCCGACAGATCGGAAGCAATGGAAAGACCCATCCTTTCGGCATTCTGCTTCAAGAACGAGTTCAGCAGCGCCAAGAACCATCCTTGCTTCAGGGACTTGGGCTTCTTGAGCTTTCGTTTCAGATCCTCCGAGAAATGGGTGATGGACTCCGCCACCGCGGCGTCGACCTCTGAGATTTTCCAACCGGAGACGCGGGTGATGAGGGAGCCGGCGGGGGATTCCTCCGTCTCCGGCTTCAACTGGGGAATGATCGCAGAGGCGTCAAGGGAGATGGGGAATTTGGAGACGATGGGGCGTTCACCACCACCTTCGACGCCGTCGATCTCCGCCACTGCGCGCGCAATGTATTCGAGCAGAGTCATGGTTTAGGGTTCTGCGTCGCTCGAGGTGACGGAGTTGGGAGGGTGCAAATATGAGGAAGAGTCCTTTTGTTATGGGCTCCGGCCCAACAAGTTATCAAGGAACTACTAGTTTCAAGGTTTTATTATGGGCTTCGACCCAATAGAAATCGAATGCGAGGCCTCTCAACTCTCAAGACGTAGTTTAACTGTAGGATGTAAGAAAAAATTTACCCACCTAAAAAAGCCTAGCCAAATCCAAAAAATCAATCCGAAAAAATCACAAACTCCGGCTTCGATTAAAAGTTAGGTTGATTTTTTAAAATAATTAAAATCACTCGTTTAAATTAGAATTCATAACTAAAAAAAAAATTGAAGAGTCCGACCCGAACCAAATATATATTTTTATAAAATATTATCTCAATTTTCAAATAATATTTCAAAATTCTACATTTTTTACTCATATTTATTAGATTAAGTATATTGTTGACTTATTATGTTATAGTTAAACTTAAATGTCATCAAGTTATTAATCTTTTTTAATAAAATTGACTATAATATTTTAAATTATAATATGTTAGTTTAATTTCTTTATGAATTTAAAGTTAAATATTAATTTTTTAAAATATAATTTGCGATGTATTTAATGTTTATTATTTTTTTAAAAAAATATTATTTTAAGTAGGTCCCGACTCAAAAAAATCGAGACTGACTATGTCAATTTTTTTCTCCGAAAAAAAATTAGAATGGTCTTTTATGTTTTAAAAAATCACCCGAAATTTAAAGGTGATTTTTTTTTCTGAGGTAAAAACCATTCGACCCAAATCACTTTCACCCCTATGCCGCATGTCTAGTTTTCTTGATGATTTGTGGAGTTAAGCTCATGTTCCAAGGACCAAGGTTGAGTAATTAGTAATTAGTACGTTGCTCCTATAAATATGCATATATAAACAAAACGAGAGCAAGTTCATAGGAGGTACTACATGCTTGCTACCTCAGATATATGTATCCCAGTGTATAAATCGACGGAAGAAAGATAAATAAATTGACAACAACGATAGATCTAACAGTATAGTGCTTAATGAAGCTGTTGTGCAACTGCTAATGAAGCAGCTGGCAAGACAAAAGATGTCTACGCCTCTCGTTGTGAGCTTCCTGTGAAAGAATCGGGTGTCATGAAGCAACGTGGACTGCTGCTATGCTTCTGCCGCCAACGGTTCCTTTCATATTTTTGGGCAAACCACTACTGCGCTGCCTATTCACAACCTTTCCACCCTTCTTCCTCTTGTTGCCGTCCAGTGGAAGTTGCTGTATGCTCATCCCGACCTTCTCGTCTTTATTGACCGTGCCAATCATTTTTTCAAACTCTAATGTCTGGCATTCGTCCCCTTTCTCCAGTTTGCTTCCCTCGGCCAGCGATCCAACATCAGGTGCAGAGATCTTCTCGTTCCTTGGGGTGGTATGATCTGTGTGGGCAGAACAGTCTGGAGATTTCTCTCTAACGGAGGTTTTACTGGAAGGACTTTTCCCTTGCAATTTTGAGGATCTTATAGGGGTTGCGGCAGCTACCTGAGCATAATGCAAAGATATAACGGTAAAGTAAGTAGACTCAATAATTCCTTGTGAACTATGTGAAGCATAACTACAAAATTCACAAAAAAAGAAAAGAAAAACAAGACGGATCAAGTTCGTGCGGCCAAAAGCACATTTTTATCCCTACTGGCACAAAGAATACCGTCTTTTCTTACTGAAAAAGAGGAACCACAAGTTTTTTATGGAAACAAAGATATAAATTTTAGAACTAGCATAGTGAAAGAGTTGAAAGATGTTTTGGCATCTCCACTTATG
Organism: Pontederia crassipes; assembly: GCA_030549335.1. Classification (NCBI taxonomy): domain Eukaryota; kingdom Viridiplantae; phylum Streptophyta; class Magnoliopsida; order Commelinales; family Pontederiaceae; genus Pontederia; species Pontederia crassipes. The sequence continues at coordinate 54,933,409 of CM060195.1, read as the reverse complement.
TAAAATAGCATATTTTCTAAAAAAAAAAGCCGTTTTCGTGCTTGATACCAGTTTATAAATTCCAATTATCCATCGTTGTCAAACAAATAATTTCCTGTGTATAAAAAGGAAGACATAATGCTTGTCAACTGTCATGCAGTGGGATGCTGCTAAGATATAAATCCAAGAAAAAAGAAAGCTCAACTTGAAGGGTACACAATAAGTTTTACTGATCTGTTCATGTCTACTTATGGAAAAATGAAAACAAAAACTAGATAAAGAAACTTACCTTTTTCCCGTCATGCTTTGGCTGAGCTCCACGATAGAAAGAAGGCATCGGAGTAGCTTTAAAGTTTAGACTCCTCCTAAGCTGCTTAATCTCAGCATCGGTCTCTTCCTGCAATTAGAAAACAAACATCAAAAAATAAGATTTGATGATTTGATAAGAAAAAGATATAAACTATACTTTTTATGTGAAAAAGAATGGTTCGAGGATCTAGAGATTAGATATCACAAATATCAAAAGATATTTATTCTTTCTTTAAGTCCTTTTATATAATTCGTCAAAAGAACTTATACAATTCGTTTAAGTAAAAATCTATGTAGTTCATTTAATTATTTTATAAAGGATTTATTGACCTTACATCACAACCGCATGTTTAATCGAAGTACTAGGAAATCCGGTTATATGAAGTACAATATTACCCACAATGAATTAACAAACAGGAGGGTAGCTGCCTTGGCCCAGTAAAGTTCCTCAATGCAATAGTTTTTATCACAACTAACATACTTCAGAGATCATACTTAAATAAAACAGCTTTCTAGGTACTTATTAAGTGTATTCATTCAAAAAAGAAAACTATTGTGTAACATGCATACCAAATTTGTCAAGAGGGCAAGGCCAAGGAGCATGGACTTGATAAACCTTACAGTACCAAGAACTAAGTTGTCAAAATGAAGGATCATTAATTTGTGTCTCATAAACCTTTTAATACGTCATGTGACAAAACCAGATGCTGATGTTAAGTGCCTCAGCCACTAAGAAAATGGAGCCTGCAAGAGATTTTCCTCTTTCCTACAAAGTTTGATCCTTTTATTCCTTTCTTTTGCTCTTTTTTTATGCACTAAGCATATATGATTTTGATGGTGACATGACGTAATATACAGAACAACAGCAGAATCCTCTTGGATGACACAGAGATGTGGGTTAGACATGCTAAGTCCTTAAAGAATGCGCTTATTCTCTCCCATCGTTTTGCAGAAAGAAAAATGATGAGCAGAAAAATTGTTGTGAAATAGCAGAGATATTTTTTTTGAAGGCATTGGATGTGCAATAGCCGACCCCACCTAGTGGGATAAGGCTTTGTTGTTGTTGTTGCATTGGATGTGCAAAAGATTGCTAAGAAGAACGAGTAGTTCATATTCATGCAGGCATATCACCTCATCTCAGCCCATAAGTTTATCAGAAGTTCGAAGAAAATCTCAAATGAGCTAACAATAATTTAAAAGTAACACAAAGAACCAACTATTTAGCCACTTGCATAGACAAAATAATGTCCTTGGTGGAACAGTACAAATCTAGGGGATACCTGTGCTAACAGGAACACATATTAAACTGACTTCTTAGACAATACTTTGAAAGGAAAATAAAAGACTCAGAATCCTCGAATGAACAATTAACATATTTACAAATGCAAGGAATTATGAGTGATTGCATAATTCTAGAAAATGCATACTTTAGTTCTGGTCTGAAGCTCATTCATCTCAACCTCTTTTGCATGCAGTTTCTCTTCCAACTTCATATTAAACTAGATAAAAAAAATCATTTAGGAATATTCGATTACTTGATAAACAAACTTGTTGCTGAAATTTCAAACAAGAATGCCACAACTCTTTACCTCTTTTCTCTTTTCAGCTCTTTCGTTGCTTTTGAAAAAGAAGGTTTTAGTATTTTGTTTTACTTCCATAGCTGCATTAGTTGCTCTTATGGGCCTGTAATAATTCAACATATATATTTAGGTCCATTGTGAAAAAAGAAAACAAAGTTTCTATCATGCTACATAATGACCTTGTGGAATCATGTATGTCAGTTTCAAAATTTTCAGTGGTTTGAGAAACTTCAACTCCTTTTCGTTGGTTTAGATCTTCATTTCTGTTTAATAAAGAACACATCAGCCATATGAACACATGTTATGCAAATCCAGAACATCAATGAGATTTAATCCAGAACATAAACGAGATTTAATCATTCCGAATGAGAAAAAACGTACCTTTTACTAACTAGCTTTATTTTTTCTTTCAGCTTTTTGGAACCCTAAGATTGATATATCATAACAGAAAAAAGGTAAAATTAGCCAATTCTTTTATAACAACAGCAAATCATTGTTTGAATCTATAACCTTGAAATATTTTGAATATTGACTAGACTAGAAATTTCATTCTGACTAGGGAGTCTTGCCTTTATCCTTAATTTGAATATATAGAACTCTGGTTTTCCTTTTTAAATTCCAGTAAAGGTGTTTGGTGAACCAAATCTGATACTAAATGTAGTTATGAGAGAAGGAGCTATATTGTGGGGTATCAGAAAAAGACAATCATTCCCCCACCATAACTAAGAACTGTACATGGTGTATACTTTAAACCTACTTTCAACCACTATGTGCTAGATAAGTGTATAGCCTAGGTGCATGAATAAGGTTACATGTGATCAAATGTTTAAATTTTAAGTCAGATAAGCATATACCTCTGATTTATGAGATTTGACATCAGAAGAACTTTGTGTGTTTACTCCCAATGATTGCTTTTCTGTTTTCCTTGCCTGTGTACTTTCTCTATCCAATTTCCTTACAATTGACAATTTTACTGAAATTGATGAACCAGTTGACTGGTACTTCAATTTTGTATTTGCAAGTCTTTGTGCAGCCCTTCCTTTAACCTTAAACAAACCAATAAACAGAACCAGTAAGGTGCTGATCCAAGAGACTGGCATACTGAGGCATTAAGATTAACTAAGAATGTGCCAAAAGTTTGGCAGTCTGGAAAATATATGATGAAATTAAAGGAAACTGAACAAGAGAAAATAAGCATCATCATCCAAATAAAAGTGGAAAAAGCAATAGAAATACCTCAATGGAAGTTCCTTCTGTTTTTTTCAGTTTTGGAGCATTGTTTTGCAAATTAGCAGAAGTCTTATCCGGTAGGGCTGTTGTATTGGGTACCTCTTCAACAAAATTGACACCATCATGATGGACATCTACTAAGTCAGACTTCTCAGAAGCTGTCAGTGTTGTTTCTTCACGTGTTGGAATGCTATCATTTCCATAATGAGTTTCATCTTTTTCGCCATCTAAATTAGCACAGTAGTCAAGACACCCTCTTTCATATATAACATCATTTGCATGTGAACTCCCAGTCGATAAATCATTACAATCAGTTAATTCTTGTTCCTCAGAGAGAATAGGAGATTCATCATAAAGAGATAACTGAACTGGTCCATCATCAACCCCATCTTGACTCCCTATTGAAGGCTGAGGCAAAATACCCTTCTTCTTAAAGTGGGCTTCAAAATAAGCTTTCTTTTGAGTGACTGAGCCAGGTGTGGAGCACTTCTCAACCTCTTCAATGTATCTATTGTGAGAAAATGATGACCTCCTTTCCCAGGATAAAGTTTCTGTCTCAAATCGTCCAAATGATATGGATCCGGTAGGCAAAGTATCCTAAGCACCTCAATGTATTCAGTATGTGAAAAATGATGAACCTTGCCAGCAATTAAAAGTGGCATATGGTTATAACCTTTGTCAAATCATACATACACATAAAAGGGCAAAAAAACATTTTCTCCACAAATAATAAACTTATCAAAAAATACAACTTTACCTAGATTACATAGCAAATTAGAATAAAGCTACTACACAAATGCAATGGGTAAAGACACTTGAACTGGAAGATATTGTAGTTCATTCGAAAAAAGAAGGGTAGGTATAAATATGTACACTAAATAGTGGCAATATCTGCTATCGAAAAAATAATGGGGACATCAATTTAACACATCCAGATCTATTGACCTCGTATTCATAATTTGATAAGATGTAGAGTCCTATGTAAAAAATGATGTCACAAGAACTTGGTGGTTAAAGAAAACTTATTACTTTGTGAAGTGGACATGGTGGGACACAGATCTACCTAGATACGAGTGAAGCTTGGTAATAAGAGAAGGGAAGAGACGTAGAAAATAAATACAACAGATAGTGTATTTCTTGTAAAAGAGATGAAACATACTAATTTCTAGCAGTATCACCATATCGATTACACATATTCAAAATATTTAGCATATATTTAATTGCAAGAAGCCAAAAGAGTATGTGTTGTTGTTCACCCACATGTAGATAATTTTCATCACCTGATGAGCAAACAAAGAACAGATAGAAGTGGGAGAAAAAAGTCTGTAGGTCATACCCAAATTCTCGCATTCTATTAATTGATTGGAGATTAGAACAACGCTAAGCTGAGACATGAAGTTAACTTACACATTCTTCAAATTCTCCTGCCATTTCAAGCCAAATAAATCATAATTTCCAATTAAAAGCACCTGTGAACCGTCACAAAAGATAAACCATAAATAGTTCAGTAGACCAGAAGCCTTCAAATCTCAAATGGCCATGAAGTATCAAGTAACCCCAAAGCAGTTCAAATTCTTTGCAAAGTTCTACTTTTAGCACAAAACAAGTATGCCCACTGCATTCCTGTATTAAACATAATTCCAAGCAATTTGCTCATGAGGAGGACTCAGAAGGATCATTACCAGTTTTCGGCACGCGTTACCAACATAAGCTTAAAAATTCAGCAGCAAAAGACAAGAATTTACAGACGACATAAACAGACAATACATCATTATTTATTAAACAAAGACAATTGTGATCGAACTTTACACCAGTGTGATCCAACATTTACCATCCG